>WEKX01014908.1:124917-150711 GCA_013390025.1 Pitta sordida
CATCCCACCACAGGACATGCCTAGAGCAGCACCCCTGGGAAGTGGAAGAGACTTTCCAGTTCCTGATGGAGCTGGGGGCAGAAAATAGAGGGGAAAATAAAAGTTTGATGGGAGACGAGGGTGGTAATGAGCAGAACTGGGAGGAGGGAGCAGAGCCATAAAGCTGGGAAAGACCGTGTATTAAAATCAGTGGAGAAGGGGAAGTTGAATCCTGTACAGAACTGCAGCTCAGGAGTGTTGGGAATCAGAATCCCTTCTCTCCTGGATGACCACGGACACCTCCCTTCACTTTTCAGACTCTGAACCCCTTGGAATAAAGAGCTCAGGCAAAACTGGCCAGCCAGTGGGAATGCTTTGGAAATTCTAATCAGGAGGAGCTGTGGAACAGGAAAAGAAGTAAATAAAGAGAGAGCAGCCAAATAAACAAGGCAAAGAACGTCTGGGTTTGGGTTTTGACACCATGCCCTGGATTCTCAGTATCCCAGTGTCCTGAGAGGAGAGGATTTGTCACGGCTCAGTATTCCCTGCTCCCATCTGGCTCCGTGGAGCACAGGCCTGTGCAAGCTGCAGATCAACCTGAATCCTGCTCTTTCCCAAATTGGAAACAAATGGACTATCTCCCCCCCCACTTTTCCAACCTCTGGTTTTATAACAGCTTGAAATTACACTGATGAGGTGTTTCCTTGCCAGCACCATCTATCTTGGGCTAATTACAGAGGCTGTGCTAATTGTGGGAGGCAACCTATGGAACCACAGCATTCCTTCAGGGCTCCTGGCGGGAAATGTATGGGGAACCCACACTCCTGCTCCCTCCCTCCCCTGGGTGATTATGCCCCTGAAATGATAATTAAAGGGCTGCAAAGAGAAGGGGACCTGGCAGAGGAGGAACGTTCCAGGCTCTGGAGAAGGGCCATGGATCTGCAGCTTGGGGAACAAAAGGCACAACAAAGAGCTGGAGGGATGGAATCCACGATCCAGTGAGGAACAGCAGGTCTGGGGAAGCTTTTTTCTTGGTGCTGAAGACACTGGGAAGGTGTTGGTTTCTCTGGGTAATATAAATCAGGTGGGATGGGGACTTGGAGCAACCTGGGATAGTGGGAGATGTCCCTGGGGATGGAACTGGGTGAACTTTAAGGTCCTTCCAACCCAAACCATTCTGGGATTCTGAGACAGCTTGAAAAATTAGGGGTGGTAGAGATGCACAGGCACATCCAACAATCCCTGCAGAGTAGAGGAAAAGCAGGATTAGGAATCCCTTCTCTTCCAGTGAAGGAACTGGGATGCAGAGGGGAGTCAAGTGACACCACCAAGGTTATCCAGAAATCAGGGCAGGAGCTTTAAACCATATCCAGGGTCTATCCTTAGTTCCTTTCTTGGGCCTGAAGAGGAGGACAAGGGTCTTCCCCAGGCTGGGATGTGTGGGATACGATGGCAAAAGGTGATTCTACTCTGGAAACAGAACACATGGAGCTCCTGCCAAGATGAACAATAATTGAAGAGAGGGAGTGCTGGGAAACACAGAGACTTCAGGGCACTCCGAGGACTGGGGCCTTAAAATGACACCTGTGCCAGGAGAAAGGGAAGGATCACTCCCAGTATCTGTCCTTTATTCCTTTTCCCAAGTACTCAAGATTATTCCCTGTGGGAAATGGGACCTGGATTGGCTTTGAACAGAATTAGAGAATCTCAGAATGGTTTGGGTTGGAAGGGACATTAAAGATCATCCAGTTCCATGGGCAGGGACACCTGCCACTGCCCCAGGTTGCTCCAGCCTGGTCTGGGACACTTCCAGGGATCCAGGGGCAGCCTCAGCTTCTCTGGGAATTCCATCCCAGTCCCTCTCCACCCTCATCACAAAACAATTCTTCCTTCTTTCTAATCTAAACCTACTCTCCTTCTGTTTAAGGCCGTTGCTCTTGTCCTGTCTCTGCAGGCTCTGATCATTCCCAGGAGCATTCCAGGGGGAGGAATCCCGAGGGTCTCACCAGGCTTGCCTCCCTCCACAGTCTCCCAGTTCATCCCAGTGCCCTGTAGATGGAGGAGATGCTGCTCACGGTGACCAGAGCTGCTCTGCTGGAGGTCCCGGGGTGGGATCTGGCGGGTGATTCCCCGCCTCTGCTCCCGTCTCCCTTTGGAGAAGGGACCATCCCTGCGGAGCGGCGGGATGGAGGAATTTCCCCGGCTCAGGCTCTATTCCCAGAGCTCCCGGTCGGCACAGCGGGGATGCTCCGAGACATCTGCTGCCATCTACGGCCGAGACTAAATAGTGCAAAAGCAGCTCCAAAGTCGAACCTGGCTCCTTGACTCCCCCTCCTCCCTCCCCAAAACCACCCTCTGGAAAACGGGGAATCTTCCTTCCCGCCGTCACTCCCATCCTCTTGGAAAGGGAACAATTCCCTGAAGCTCTGGGTGCCTCGTGCCCTTGGCCTCCATCCTCTCCCCATCCTGCTTTTCCAAGGGCCATGGGATGAAGGGGACAACAGAACCCGACTTAACTGGCAGATATTTAAACTCTCAGAGATGTTTGACCCTCAGTGTCGCGTCCCTGGGACAGGATTGTTCCCAAGATCCCACCCCAGGAATCCTCCGATTTAGGAGCACGAAGAATTCGGGAACAACCCTGTGCCAGGAATCCTCTGGTTTAGGTACACTAAGGATTTGGGAACAGTCCTGTTCCAGGAATCCTCCGACTCAGGAGCACAAAGTGCCTGGAAAAAAATCCTGTCCCAGGGATTCTTTGATTTAGGAACACAAAATACCTGGAAACAATCCTGTCCCAGGGATTCTCTGGTTTAGGAGCACAAAGGATTTGGGAACAATTTTGTCCCGGGTATCCTCTGATTTAGGAGCACAAAATACCTGGGAACAATCTTATCCCAGGAATCCTCAGACTCAGGAGCACTAAGAACTTGGGAATAACCCTGACCCAGGGATTCTCTGGTTTAGGAGCACAAAGGATTGGGAACAATCTTGTCTCAGAAATCCTCTGGCTTAGGAGCACTGAGGGCTTGGAAACAATCCCGTCCCTGCTTTTGGAGCACTAAGGGTTTGGGAACAGGATGAGAGGTAGAGCACAGATATATCACTTAAATCAGAGGAAGCCCAGGGCAGACTGAGTCCAATGCTGGGTTTGTGGATCGGGACACAGGGATCCAGGCACGGTGGGACGTCCCTCCAGGGTACGACCCCATCCCGGTGCAGCTCTTCCCAACAGCTGGAAATCCCTCTCCACCTGTTTTTCTCACTCCGGGGACTTGGCAGAGCACTTCGCTTTTCCAAGAGGTTTTCCATGTCCTGCTCACCCTACACCCCTCAGGGGGTCACATCTTCTCATTCCTGAAACAAATTCCAGGCAGCGCACACGAGGATTTACCTCCTTCCCTCCCTCCTTCCTTCCCGGCGAGGTGGGAGAAAGCATTCCCAGTGTGGATGGCCAATGGGAATGGCCCAGGAATGCTCAGTGTTTGTTCTGGCAGGTCCCGAGGCGGTTGAATTGCATCCCGCTCCCTCCAGGATTCCCGAGCTCCGGGATCACCTTCCTTCCTTCCCAGAGCTCGCCGTCCCATCCCGTGGGAGGGAACCCTGAGCTTTTCCAACGCCGGCAGCAGGGAAAGGGATTTACAGCCCCTCCACCCACGGTGCTGCTTTTGTCACAGCCCGATGGGTGACAGTGCAGGACCCACAGGCCACCCCCAGCTCCCTGGGATCCTTTTCCATCTGGGATACTCGTGTGGCAAACACGGAGCAGCTCCAAACGTCTCACCAGGTGTGGTGTGGGATCATCCTCTTTAACCTCAGCAATCAGGGAATGGGAAACCAGGATGGGATTGTCCCTCCAGAGCCCCAAGGGAATGTCGTGTCCTTCCTACTCAGCCCATCCCAGGGGAAAGGCTGGATCAGGAATGTGGCTGTAGGGAAGGAGAGGCTCGTCTACACAACCACCACTCGCTCTTGGAGCATCCCACGGGAGGGAATTCCACACTTTACCTGGGAATTTCTGCATGTCCAGCTTCAAACCATGGCTATGGGGCAGGACAGGGGTGTTCCCTCACATCCCAAACCTCGGAGAATCCCAAGGCTGCTTTGATTCCCTCTCCCTGCTCCTACTTAAATCATCCAGGTGCAGCTAATTCACCCAAAGTGCCTTCTTCACTCCAGATGAAAAAACCTGGGCTGATTAGCCCAGGAATTCAAATGGACACACCTGGGAACAGCTGCCACAGCTCTGAGGGATCAACCAGGATGATCCCACCTGGCTGTGATCACAAAAATTCCTTTGGGAAAACAAGTGGCCCAAACCCCCTCAATGGTTCTGTGGAAAATCCGGGTACAAAAATCACCTTTTTCCCATGTTCTCCCACCAATCCAGGCACTGAAATCACCTTTTTTCCATGTTCTCCCACCAGCCTGACTCACTAATAATCACCATGAATTCTAGGAAAGCTGGAAAATCTTTCAATGGATGTGAAATTTTAAGGGGAGGATGAACGGATTAATAATCAAACAAACAAACACACAAAAGCCACTCAGGTCCTGTTTGTCCATGGGAAAAATTCCTGTTCAGGAAGTCCCTGAACTTTGGAGGGTTTGGGGTGTGGGAAGGAAGCTCTGCAGGATTCCTGACCTGGGAAGGAACTGTTCCCTCCTCTCCTTCCCTGGAAGAGAATTGTGTGCACACGGGGTTGGATTGGATTTTCTGGAAGATCCTGATCAATGCTCGCTCTTGGCCACCACCAGAGAGGAGTTTCTGGAGCAAAATGTACCTGGAATATTGGATGAAATTATTGTGTTCTCTGGAAATCATGGTATCGCTCTCCCTGGAATTGTTAGAAACAGATGGATGTGACATTTGGGGACGTAGGTTAGTGGTGGCCTTGGCAGTGCTGAGTTAAAGATTGAGGAACACAGAGGGATTTTCCTGAAGGATTCCATGGACACAGGGAGGACCTGGAGTGGGATTTTTCCCATCCTACTTCAGACACTGGAAGATTTTGTCTGAGCTTGGAGAGAAATTGGTGCTGGATGGGGATAACTGGGTTTAGGAGAGGATATTCCCATCGGAGGATCATAGAATGGTTTGGGGTGGAAGTGACCTTAAAGCTCATCCACTTCCATGGACAACGACACCTTCCCTTATCCCAGGTTGTGCCAACCTGGCCTTAGGGAATTCCAGGGATGGCCTGTGGATGTGTGAGCTGGGATGACAATCCCTGGGATGAGCTTCTCATCTTTCTGGAAGAGAAGGAAGTGCCCCAGCTTGGCTGACCATCCCATTTGGATTCTCTGGGACACGTTTGCCTCACTCCTTCCTGCAGCTTCCAGAACCTGCGTGAAGAGCTGGGGTGGGTCTGGAATTTTAGGAGCATGGCACAAAAATATCCCTTTTCCAAAGCCACTTTCATTCACGGAATCACAGAATATTCTGAGTTGGAAGGGACCCACAAGGATCATAGAGTCTAACTCTTAAACAGCCTTCCCAAAAGAGAATCTTCTCTTTTCCTGCAAAGCCACCAGAAATATCCCTGCCTTTATCCCCTTTGGATGTTGGGAATCACGGCTGCCTCTTGCCAGCCTCGGGCCTTTTTTAGGTGCTTTGCACTATTAGATAAACCCAGGGCAAAAGGATGACAAATGGAATCAAAAATTGATTTGCTTTCCCTCCTGGGAGCTCCAGGAAAAGGAGCATCCTGATATTTCCTGGCTGGAATGGGAGGAAGTTAGAAATAATCACCCTTAAAAGGAGCAAAAGAGGAGTGGGAGTGTTAATTGCCCTGAAAAGAGACGTTGGTTGTGCTGTCTGGGTGTTTGTTTAGGGGAGAATCAGGGAGATGATCCACAGGAATTCCCTGATCTGTAACTGGGGACAGTTCCAGAAAGGGCTGGGGAGTGGGGGAGCAGAACTGGAACCAGTTTGGAGGGGACTGGTTCTCCCTCTGGGAATTCAAGCATGAGGGATATGGAGTCAGATACAGGAGACAGGGCTGAACAGAGAGGATAGGGATTCCCACACACAGGGATAGGGATTCAAACCAGGGATATGGATTAAAAGAGAGGGTAGGGATTCCCACACGCAGGGATAGGGATTCAAATGCTAAGGATATGGATTCAGACAGAGAATAAAGCTTCAAACACGGGGTATATGGATTTACATACAGGGATATGGATTCAAATGGGAAATATGTATTCAAACAGGGGAAATATGGATTCAATGGCAGGTGGAAATGGCCCAGGAGTATTAGAAAATATCTGAAGTTTTGGGACCTGAACGTGCAGCACTTTCAGAGAGCTCCAGCCTACGAAGCATCATGTATGCCTGGATAATGTGGATCAACAGCCTGGAAATCAGCTCCGGAATGAGAGGACACAGATTTCCTCATGGACCACCTACCCTGAGCACAGCCAGAGGCTGATCCCTGTCCCTGCTGTGTTCCTGCTCCCAATTCCCACCTCCCTGAGCTCCACTGGGACATTAGAGAATCCCCCAAACCTTTCTGTTGGAAAGAACCCTTCCAGCACTGCCAAGGCCACCACTGCCCATGTCCCCAAAGTGTCACATCCACAGGGCTTGGAAATCCCTCCATGAAAATCCCTCCATCCACCTGTGCCAGGCCTGCACAGTCCTTTCCAGGAGGAATTTTCCCAATATCCAACCTGAGCCTCCCCTGGCATAACATGAGGGTGTTTCTTCTTGTCCCATCACTTGTTCCTTGGGGGAAGATCCCAGTTGTGCCAACCCAGAAAATCAGGCTGTGAAGTGGATCCAGAGACGCCGTAAAACACCGATACAGTAAATACAGGGAATATTCCAGGATTTGCCTGGCCTGCATTAGCTGTTTTGCAGGATTCCAGTGATGCAAAGCAGCTGCCAGCTTGGCCATTCCCATGAAAACCATCTCCTTGCACGTGGGGCTGGGAATACTCGGGAATCTGGGGCAGGGATGGCACCCTCGATGTGCACACACACACACTGTGGTCACTGAAGGGTGTCTCCAAGACTTTGGAATGCCCTGCAAGTGCCTGGCAGCCAAAGGATGTGGATTTGAAACTCCACTGGATCCCAGCCAGATCTGGAGAATGTAATTCCAGAGTTAAGGAGAGCAGTGACAGTTCCATAACAAAGGAAAACCCTCCTGGGCTGGAGGAAAAGTGCTTTTTTTCTGCCAGAGAAGGGAAGGGTTTATTGACAGCCCTGGGGTCTGTTTTCCCACAGGGATACTCGGGAATGTCACACAAGAATGTCCTGATCCATCAGATAGATCTGCCCAGGCTGCTGGGCCTCCCTGTCCTAGAAGGTTGTCCTTCTGGGATTGGGATCTCAACCAACTCATCCTGAAGTCATCACCATCCTCTGGGAAAAAATGTCATTGATCCTTCAGGAAAAACTGTTTGTTCCCTCCTCTCCTTCCCCGGAAGAGAACTGTGTGCACAGGGGGTTGGATTGGATTTTCTGGAAGATCCTGATCAATTTCCTTTAAAATCACAGGATCATTTAGGTTGGAAAAGCCCTCTGAGATGAGTCCAATATTCCCTCAGCCAAAGCCACCACTGATCCATGTCCCCAAGTGCCACATGCACAGGGCTTGGAAATCCCTCCAGGGATGCGAATTCCACCCGTGACAGGGCTGGACCGCCCTTTCCAGGAAGGAATTTTCCCAATATCCAACCTAAACCTCCTGTGGCACAACTTGAGGCTGTTCCCTCTCCTTCTATCACTAATTACTTGGGAGCAGAGCACAACCCTCACCTGGCTACAACCAATTCCAGGGAGCTGAGGAAGTGAGATGGACCCCCTGAACCTCCTTTCCGCCTGGAAAATCCTTATCCTCCTCTGGGATATTTTCTTAGAGAAGGAAGGGAAAACTAACCAGAAGTTGGAGGGGTTAGGTTTTGGGAACTGGGAGAAACACAGGGTCAAATGCAGGATGAGCTCACTTTTCCTTGCTTTGCTGAGGTGCTGGAGCTGTTTGAGACATTCCCAGTGATCACCAGTCTCCCTTTTCCCAACAATCCTCTCTCCTGCCNACTAATTACTTGGGAGCAGAGCACAACCCTCACCCAGCTACAACTAATTCCAGGGAGTTGAGGAAATGAGAAGGTCCCCCCTGAACCTCCTTTCCCCCTGGAAAATCCTTATCCTCCTCTGAGATATTTTCTTAGAGAAGGAAGGGAAAACTAAGCAGAAGTTGGAGGGGTTAGGTTTTGGGAACTGGGAGAAACACAGGGTCAAATGCAGGATGAGCTCACTTTTCCTTGCTTTGCTGAGGTGCTGGAGCTGTTTGAGACATTCCCAGTGATCACCAGTCTCCCTTTTCCCAACAATCCTCTCTCCTGCCCCACTGTGCTCTTGGAAACCTTCTCCTGACATTTAATTTCCTTCCCACTAATCTAAAGTTGTTACCTCCAATCCCCCAGGGACTTTAGGAGTGGATTTTTTTTTCTCCTTCCTCTGTGGAGAAGTCCTTTCATGTTCTGGAAGGCCGGGATCATGTGTCCCCTTGATCTCCTCCAGACCAGACGTCTTCTCCCCTCATGGATCATGAGTTCTCCGCTGCTCCTGGGCCACCTCAGGACATGCTGGGTGACCTTTGCACTTGCCAGGAGGAATTTCATGGATGCCAAAGAATGCTGGGATTATATTAATGTCTGCAGCCAACCCCCAAGGTCCTCTGTTCCTCAGGAGGAAAGGGATCAAGGTCTCAACTTGAAATCCCGGCAGGAGGCAGCTAAACAAGAGGAGCTGTGATTTCCCAGCACTTTGGTGGAAAATCCTGGTGGAATCTTTCCATCCCATCCCTGCTCGTGCCTGGGTGAGGCTGTGGGGGCTCATGCCACATTGTGGAGAAGGGTTTCTCCACAATCCTTCTCTACCTCACAAAGAGAAGGGAACCACGGATAAAACGGGAATTTGTGCATTAAAAAATTAGTGTGAGGGAGGGATCTTTTACCCAAAGGCTGCCCCTCCTAAATGCTCACAAATCCCACTGGCTTTTCCATGAGAAAGGATCCCAGAATCCCAAAATATGATAAGTCAGAGGGGACCCACAAGGATCGTGGGGCGCTGAGAAGAGCAGACAGGAGACACTTGTGGAGAAAAGCAGCTGATACCCTGCACAAACTCAGCTCTGGGAGTCTGAAACAATATCCCTGATCCCTCAGATGCAGGAGAGAGGGAAAAGGGTCATTTCCGAGCGGCTGCTGAAACCACAGCGCTGTCGGGCCCAGTTCCCACATAATGGTCTCTGATATCCATTAAGTGGGATCTCTTTATTCCCCCTCCCTCCCTTCCTCCCATCCTGGGCTCATTTCAGCACAGGAAGCACCAAGCTTCCCTGGCCATGCTCCATCCTGCACAGGCACAGCACTTTTCCCAGAGGAACCCCAGCCCCCATCCCTGTTTTTCCCTCAGATGTGCCGTCAAACCCGTTTAACGGGAGTTGGCGATTCCAGAGCGTGTCTGAGATCGCTGGATCTGCTCCCTCTCTCCATGCTGAGGATCCTTCCCAACTGCAAGTGATCCTGGAGCTGAGAGGAGACACTAAATCCCCACAACAGACTTTGGGAAGGGGAGGACAACAAAGTGTTTGGTTTGGCCACTTGCCCACAGCCACCACAGAGCCACAATCCCTGTGTTAGTGATTTCTGCAAGAGGCACAGGCTGGAGGTTCCCATTGGGATTTGTAGGACAAACTCATTTTAAGGTCCCAGAGAAGGGTCTGGGTCTGCCAGGCTCACCTTTGGGAAGGTTTGCAGCAAACCCCTCCCTCCTCTGAGGAACTCGTGGCTCAGAAATTGGAGTAGGAAGTTGGTTTTGGTGATTCCTCCCTCAGATTTCAGTGGGAGCTTCCAAAGCCAGGCCTAACAGGTTAAACAGAGGAGCCTAAAAAGGGAAGGGGCTTCTCCAAGTCACCCCAGGGGGACTGGAAGAGCCAAGAATAACACAGAGGTTATTGTGGTGTGGAGTCATCTCCATCCTCAGCCAAAGAGAGGTTAAACATCCACAGACAGGTTAAATATCCACAGAAAGGTTAAATATTCATTGAAAGGTTAAATATCCACAGAAAGGTTAAACCTCCAACCCAGTGTGTAGTTCAAGGCTCTCTCTCTAGACCCTCAAAACCAGGAACAAAACCAGGAACCAACTCACATGGCATGAGGGGGTTGAATTAATTTAAAAAAAAAAAATCCTCAATGAAGAGTTCTTTAAAGCCTGGGTAAAGTGGGATTAATCCCAGCTGCTCTCCTCTGGTTCAACTTAGTCTGGTGTTCCCAGGCCGTGGTCCACAAGGACAACTGATCCCAAATTTCCCTCCAGAACCAGAGTGAACACCAGTGTTCCCAGTTAAAGATCAGAGGGTTCAAATCCTGGTGGCCTGAAGGAAATACCGATTAATGATTCCCTCAACCTCCCCAGTTTTGGGGCAGGGGAATATGGGTTTTGTCTCATAATTCCCTATAAATAAAGGACAGATTTGGGGACTTTTTATCCATTTTCCTCAATTGGTGTTTCTGAGGATGTGAATCCATGATGGAGCTGCACCACATGGAAATGCCAAGGGATGGGATAGGGACAGGGACTTGAAATGGTTTTTCATCCCTGCTCAGGTGGATATTTTCCCTCTGCTCTTTAAAACGAGGAGTTTAATTTACAACCAGATAAATGAGGGAATTCCGGATTTTTTTCCCCAACAAAAAAGGATTTTTGAAATGTTATTGTGTCAAATTTTAGAGTCTTTAAGGCTGGAAAACACACTTTAACATTTGAAAAGCCCAATATTCCAATATAAAGGATAAAATCGCTGCAGCGTTGGAGGGGTTTTTTCCTAGCAAACAACCGCTTGAATTTCTACAGGTTTTGATCAGGAGTTGGAACTCTCTGGGAATCAGGGAGGCCAAATTCCACCACATGTCCCAGGGAAGGTCAACAGAGAGACACAAGACTCCGTTTGTCAGGGGTGATGCACCTTTTCCAGGTGTCTGTCCTGCTCCACTGACCACCGAGGGGAAAATCCCAAATCCTGCTTTTCCGAGGCTGTCAGAAACGAGGTGTCGAGTGTTACTGGATGGATGGAGCCTCCAGCTCCCTCTCCAGGGCTTCCTGCTGGTCCTGGGCCATGTCTGCATTCCCTTGGAAGGGATCTTGGGCACCCTGGATGGCCACGGGAAGGCAAAGGATTTGAGGTTTCATTTCCAGGCTCATCCCGGGCCTGGTTGGATCTCCATGAACGAGTCCAGACTCCAAAATCCAAGTATTCACTTGGAAATCTCAGAGGAGGCAAGAGGAGTCTCCTTCCCAGGGTGGTCAAGGGGAACAGGGGTGAGCCCGGATCAGGCTCTGACTGTAAAATCTTTCAGCTCCAACACAAATGATCCAAAACACAGATTATCCTGATTATCCAGCACAGATTATTCCTGATTATCCCCCTGGAAGATGCACACACACTGGAATTCCTGTGCTTGCTCAGTCCAGGACACTTCCTGCATTCCCCAAAGGATCCTTGAAACAGAGCAGGGTCACAGGGGATATTGGGAAGGAATCCCTGGCTGGGAGGGTGGGGAGGGATTGGGATGGAATTCCCAGGGAAGCTGTGGCTGCCCCTGGATCCCTGGAAGTGTCCCAGGCCAGGTTGGAGCCGCCTGGGACAGTGGGAGGTGTCCCTGCCCATGTAGGTGTGGAATGTGATGAGCTTTAAGGTCCCTTCCCACCCAAATTATTCCAGGATTCTCTGATTGCTTTTGGCTCTAGATTCTTTCCATGACTTTCCTCTTTCAGTCTCATTCAAGATCTCATTTAAAAAAAAAATAATTCAATTTCTCATTCATTCCCCAAATGCAGCTTTTGCCCTTTCCAGAGGCTCATTTCCCAAACCTTAAACAGAGAAACGTCACAAGATCCAAGTGAGAACGTCCCAAATGCAACAAAAGACCAAATCACCCCCAAAACACAGAGCAAATGAACCCAAATTTTCCTTTGGGGCACTTTCAGGACAACATTTATCCCTACAGGAGTAAAACAAACACAACTAATCTCCAGAGGAGTTAAAATGTGGATTATTGGAATTTATTTTTAATTTGCCCTGGCACTTTCCTCTCCCCACAGCGACAGATTTGATGATGAAGGTGAAAAAAACCCCCAACAAAGCAGCAAAAGAGTAATTAATTTCAATGTCTCCCCCAAGTTCCTTAGACATCCACTTTTCCAACTCTTTCCAGAGGGTGACTCGCTGAAGGACACACGAGTAGAAGAAAATAGGATTTTCTGACTCGCTTTCCCTTAGATTTTAAGGGCATTGGGAACATCAGGACTGTGAGTTCTCATTCATGACATATTTTAAAAATGGAATATTTTAACCCTCAACTTCTGGAATCTTTTCCCAAGGCACACACAGCTCCCATCCCAATAAACCCCAACATTTATCTCCTTTCTTCCACAATTAATTCCAGAGCTCCCGAATAAAGGAGAGGGGGAAAAATGAGAAGAAAGGAAAACTTCCCCTTTTTGAAATGCTGGGGATATTTAAAGCAACTGCCATAATTTAGGGAATATTTTCCACCTGCAATCATTCCCATGGATTGCTAAGGGTGGGGCTTCTTCTGTGCAGCACTTGAAATCCTTTTTTATAGGATAAAGATCCAGTGCACTCCAGAGGGTTTTTTTCCCACTTGGTAGAGAGGGGGGAAAAAAAAAATCCACCATTTTTGGCATCAAATGGCAACATTCCAAGCAGACACGGAAGCCAGGAAGCCTTGGAGAACATCCTGCTGCTGCCAGCAACCACAATTCCACAAATATTATTGTCTTGAAAACAAGGCAGGATGGCCCAGAGCCCACTGCGGGTAAAAAGATGAAATAAGGAAGAGACAAAAGCAGGTGAATAATGGAAAAAATAGAGGAGAAAGATGGAATTCCAAGCCAACAGGCCTGGCCTTGGCCTTGTAATGTGTCCAGAAAATTCCCTTTGGAATTCTCCCTGAGGAACGTGCTGGGGCATCTCTTTATCCTTGTTGGATTTCTGCTGCCTGGGGAGGAAAGTGGGAAACTTCTCTCACTTGGCCTCCAAAGCCAGAGGAGATCCTGAGGGGAAAACATGACTTCCCAAAGCCAAGGGGAGATGGTGAAGGCAAAACACAACTTCCCAAAACCAAAAGAAGATCCTGAAAGGAAAACATGACTTCCCAAAGCCAAGGGGAGATCCTGAAGGGAAAATACAGCTTCTCGAAGCCAAGGGGAGATCCTGAAGGGAAAACACAACTTCCCAAAGCCAAGAGGAGATCCTGAAGGGAAAACACGACTTCCCAAAGCCAAGGGGAGATCCTGAAGGGAAAACACGACTTCCCAAAGCCAAGGTGTCCCCATGGATCCTGCCAGCTCCTGGTGGCACACACAGAGCCCTGGAATTCCTTGCAGTCTCCATTTTCCCAGCCTTGGGCATGTGGAGAAGGAATTTACAGAGCTTTAACCACCCTGGTGTTGTCAGGAGCTGGGAGAGGAGAGGGATGGGAGCTCTGATTTCCTTCTGTGCCAGAATCAAAGGGTCGTGGAATGAGTTGAGCTGGAAGGGACCTGAAGGATCATCCTGTTCCAACCCCACATCTCACTATTCCAGGTTGTTACAAGCCCCATCCAACCTGGCCTTGGAGGTTCCCATGTGAATTTCCAAGGCAGATCCCCCTGTTCTCCCAGCTCTCCCATGGTGTCCTGTCATGGACAGAGGGAAACAAGCCTGGAAAGCTCTTCAGGGATCCTGGAGAGATCCAAAGCTGGATCCTGACCCTTTTTCTTAGGCTTTATGACATCCCGTATCCTGTCCAAGCCAGACCCAACTGGGAGCCCATTCCATGAAACCTTGGAAAGCAAAACAGCCCTGACAATGGACAATAATGAGCCCCAGGCCCGTCTCCTCTGCCCCCCAAATCCTAGTACAACCTTCTCTTGTAATTCCATTGGCAGACCTGCTAAAAAAATCAGGGAGAGAGCTCCTTCCTTTCTTTTTTTCTTCCTTAGTCTTTCCTCCCTTCCTCCTTTCCTTCCCCTCTTCCTCTCCTTTTCTCCCTCTCTCCCTCTTGCTTTTCCCCCTCCTTTGCCCCCCCCAGCCCGTCCCCTCCCGTCACATCCCTCCTGGAATGCCGGAGCTCCTTTTCCCGCAGCGGTGTGTGGGATGCTGAGCCAGCCCCAAACCACAGGTATCTGCCCCATCCCGAGCCCTGCAAATCCATTAATATCCCAATTCCCATCCCGCCAGGATCAGCACCACCGGGACACCCAGTCCCCGAGTCCTCTCCTCCCTGCACACTCCTTCCCTCTTTTTTTTTTGGGGGGAGCGGGGGTTTCATTCCAAAAAAGCCTTCCTTTTTTTTTTTTTGGGGAGAGCGGGAGCTGGCAGCGGCGCCGGGAGCCGTGCAGGGTCGGGATGGTTTTCCAACAAGGAATGCTCTGTGATTAGGGCACATTAAACCTCAGTGCACCGCAGGCAGCTCTGGGCCATGACGTGCTCCCGGCTCCAGCCGCTCGGCTCCAGCATTCCCAGTAGCTCCTGCTTTTCCTGGGCACGGAATGGACACCCTGGAGGGCTTGAGGGGCTGCTCCCCCGGGAGCTGGATGCACCTGGCTCGGTGGGAGAGGATGAGGAGGGAGGAGGAAGGTCCTTGGAGGGGAAAAAACCAGGCTGGGACCCATTGCAAGAACCTGGAATGGGGCATCCCATGGGAATGTCAGCATTCCTGCACTCCAGGTGTTCCGGGGGTGGAGGGGACCTGTGGGTTCTCACCCACAGGAGAGGATGAGGAGGGAGGAGGAAGGTCTTGGAGTGACAAAATCAGGTGGTGTGACCCTTTGCAGGAAACCAAATCAACCCTGGAGAGCACTGGAGTGGGATATCTGTGCATTTTTCCTGTGGGAACAGCAGCATCCCTGCGCTCCGGAGGTCTTGGGGGTGGATGGTGGTGGCCCATCCTGTGGATCCTCACCCACAGGAGATGATGAAGGGCGAGGAGAAAGATCCCTGGAGTTTAAAACCCAGGCTGTGACCCATTGCAAGAAACCAAATCAACCATGGAGCACATGAGAATGGGGCATCTATGCCTTTTCCTGTGGGAATAACAGCATTCCCACACTCCAGGGGTCCTGGAGGTGGATGGACCCTCTGGATCCTCTCCCAGTGATAATTTGATGCCTCTCCTGCTGCAGACTTGGATGCCCTGGAATTACAGGAGGGGTGGGTGACTTAACTCTGAGTAAGAAGCAGGAAAACTGGGATATCACAGAATCCTGGAATATGCTGAGTTGGAAGAGACCCCCAAGGATCACCCAGTCCAACTCTTATCCCTGCACAGGCCCATCCCCAACAATCCCCCCGTGTTGTCCCTGAGCTGTGACAGCCCAAACCCTGGAGACCCTGTTCCAGTGCCAATCCCCCTCTGGAAGGACCCAGGGATACAGGGATGCACCTGTTCCAGCTCTGGCCCCTACTCCACGTGGCTCCATCAATGGAATGCGAGCTTGCCCTGTTGGCATTGGGGGATCAAAAATAAAATATCCCCACGGAACATGAGCCATTCGCTCCAATGGCTGGTTCTGGAGGCACTGGGATGAACTGGGAGATGGGAATGAGCCGGGAATGGGACTGGAGATGCCCTCTGCAGCCTTGTCTGCGTTTCCTGGAGTGTCCTGAGCTGTTCCACCGACCTCACTGTCACCAGTGGCAGCAGAGCCACCCAAAGCAGCAGGAATTGCGGGAATTTGGGGGATTTCAGCTGGGCAGGTGCTCCAGGAGTGACCCTGTCACTACATGACCCCAAAAGGAGATCCCAGTGGGAATTGTGATCCCGGGGATGCTGATCCAGCCCCAGAACAGGAGGAACTGGGAGCCCTTATTCCCGGAAAGTGCTGAGTCAGCTCAGCCGAGCCCAGGCCTGCATTGACCCCCATGAGGATCCAGAGCTCCTGGCATAGACCCAGGGCCACATCCTGCCCTGGGTGCAGAGCAAGCTCTGAGTGTCTGGTTTTTCCCAGCTGGAACAACCCCCTCCCCTGCTCCTCCTTAAACCTGTGTCACCTTTGGGCTGGCGACGGAGTAAATCAGGAGTAGCCACTCCAACATCCTGATTTCCTCCTCCCAGTCCTACAAAATCGGTGCAAAAGGTGCTTAACATTCAATTTGTTGATGTTGTCAGTGACACCAAGGGACGTGAGGGCAAAAGAAATGTAAAAACTTTGAGCGGGAGAAGACTAAAACCAAACATCTCCTGAACAATCTGCTTTAAATCCCGGCACTAAATTCACTCCGTGCTCGGAGATTTAAACACGGACCCAAATCCACACTGGAATTCAGCCCTGGCCTGTGGTTTTTCAAAAAATCCAGCCCTTGCCAAGATGTTTCTCCTCTCTCCCCTCAGCCACGAGATCCAGAAAGAGGAGCCCCCCAAAATTGCTTTCAGTATTTTCAAGCAGCTTTTTCATGGCACAAGAAAACGAGCCACAAAAGGAGCTACCGAAGCACGGCTTTGGTTTGGAGAGACATCTGGAATCTGAGGGGGGAATTTTCATCCAATTCCATTTGTGGAAACCTCTCCCTTCCCATCCGGGAGCTCAGCCTTTGCTGGTGGGGATTCTCCAATTTGCCCTTGGGATGGTTCCTGGTTTTCCTGCAGGGCCTTTGCTGTGCCCCACATGGATTTACACCAGCGGGAAACTTTGGCCCCTTGGGCTTTGTGGGTTCTGGCACGAGGCTGAGGCGAATCCCAGGGAAAACGTGAGGCCAGGAATGAAAAAAAACCCAACCCAAGGACAAACATCCTTCACTGGGGTGGAGGAGCACCAGGACACGGAGCTGGCATTCCATGTATTCCACAGTGGGATGCTCCCCAGGGAGTTGTGAGGCAGGGCTGTGCCCTCACACTCACTTGGACACATACACACATCCCAGTTTTGTCCCAAATCCCAGGATTTTGGGAAATAAGGCCTGGAGACCCAGCCAGGTTCTGGCCTTATCCTGGTTTATCTCCATCCAGGGGCTACCCCCGGTAAACAGCCCTGGGAAATAAGTGCAAATCATCCATGTCTGAGAATCCCAGGATAGTTTGGGTTGGAAAAGATCTTAAAGTTCACCCAGTGCCACCCCTGCCCATTCACCCAGTGCCACCCCTGCCATGGGCAGGGACACCTCCTGCTATCCCAGATTGCTCCAACCTTGGACACTTCCAGGGATGGAGCAGCCGCAGCTTCTCTGCCCAACCTGTCTCACCACCCTCCCAGCCAAGAATTCCTTCCAACATCCCATCTAAACCTCACTTTTCCAGCTTTTCCATCATACATTGTCAATCTCCTGGCAGCCCCAGCTCTTGCTCCCTCCCACTTTTATTTTATTTTATTTTAGGGTCGGGTTTTTTTGCCGGATTTGGCTCGAGCTGAGGCAAATTGAAAAGCAGGAAATGGACACTCCGGGTAATGGGGGTTTATTGATCCTCCTCCTGGAGAGCAGCTGGGACAGACAGATCATTTCCTTGTCATCCCATCCCTCGCCATTCCTGCTGTCCCTAAGATCCTCTGGCACCGATCCCTCCGGGAGAAATGCTTTGGGATGCAGGAGAAGGGAAGGAAATCAAGGTAACATCGAGGCAAGGCAGGGCTTTAGGGAATAAAAGTGGGAGAGGTGGAACCAGCGTGTGAAATTCGTGGAAATCAGACGAGTTTTCCCACTGGATTTTGGAATTGTGCCAAATAAAAAACACCTTGACAATGGAAGGTGTCCATGGCCAAGGTTGGATCCAACTATTCTTGAATTTTAGGATTCTATGGAATAAAATGAGGCCACCACCTGTTTGCTCCTGGGTGACACCAGGCATTGCCTGATGTGTTTTAATTGAGATGAGCAATTCATTAGTTACTTTCCAGGTCAGTCCCAGGAGCCCCTGACGCTGCTGTGTCCCTAAATTAAGTGTGTTAGAGACCATTCCCAGGTCTTGTGGTTAAGAAAAATGACAATATCCTGTTTTTTGGGGCAATTCCATGGAGATGGAGCAGGGGAACGGCTCAGGGAACCAGGGAAAAAAATCATCTCCAAAGGAATTTCCCAAGTCCAGCACTCCCAGCCTCCTGGGGGGCTCCCACTTTCTCCTGCTTTTCCTTGAGCTGACAAACATCCCACTCCATGTCTGCTGCCAGCCCCATTCCCAGGGCTGCTGGAGGGAATTCTGCAATCCCTGGAGCCCTCAGATACTGAGTGAATAAATCAAGGCCAAAAGAGGATGAAATCACAGGATAATTTGGGATGGAAGGGAATTTCAAGGTCATCAGGGACATCTTCAGTTGGAGGGTTTACCAGGAGTCCTGAACAGTGGCAGAGAATTCCAAAGCCCCACCAAGGCTCAGCAAATGGATAATTTATCCTTTTTTAGGAGATGGTAACTCCCAACCATCCACTGCTCCTTAAAAAGTGCCTCATCCTTTGACCCATGACAGGGTTTTGTGTTTCACTCAATTTTCTGTTGAAAACATCAAGAACAAAACACCAATCCCCTTTAAATCACCAAACCCCGGAAAACCCAAAGAAAACCAACCCCCAAAGCCATTTAAGCCCCAGGTGAAGGGAAGAGGAGGTTTCCTAAGGGATCCCAGTGACATCCATCCCCACCTGCCTTCACTGATGCAGCCAGAGCTGCTTTTGTAGCAGAAAACTACACCGGGATTCTTGGAGAGAGGGAGAGGGAGCCTGGAGTGAAGATAACATCGAGGAACCCTGATTAGCAACGGGATAACCTTGGGAAAAGCAAGATAACAGGGTCGAGATGCTGAGCCAGCAGCTCCTGCCCCACACTGAGCTCAGAGCTCTTTGTCACGAGCTCAGGTGTCCTTGGCTGGTGGCTGAACCCTGAGGACTGACCCCCCCAAAACCTTTGCATTGGCCCCACACACCTCAGGCCTACAGGTCTAAACTCATTTTCCCCCCAAAATCAAGAGTGTGGTCATGTCCAATGCCCCTCCCTGGGTTATCCTGGGAATGTTATCCTGGATGGGTTATCCTGGATGGGTTTGTTTCGGGTGAGTTGAATCAGCTCATGGAATGACACACATGGCAAGGAGGGAAGAAGGGAGAGAGGAGCAAGATCCCTGAGCTGCCGAAATGCCTTGGACCAGGAATTCTGGAGGGGTAAGAGGGGAAAAGAGGCAGAGAAATCCCCTTTCTGCTGCCTTGGGCAAAGGGAAAAATGCGTGGCCAGAAGATTCCAAGTCCCAAACCATCACCTGGATGCTGCCAGTGTTAGGATGCCATAAATCCAAAACATTTCTGTCCTAAAAATCACCTTTTGGGAAGTCAATCCAAAGTAAAGGGAAAGAAAAACCGGAATATTCCAAGCTCCAAACCTCTGGATGCAGCCAGAGGAATCAGTCTTACAATGCCATCAATCCAAAGTATTTCTGTCCTAAAAATCAGCTTTGGGGGATTCAATCCAAAGGAAACCCCTAAAACACCAGAGCCAGCGTGGCCTCAGTGGGAATTAAGGGATTAATGCCAAAGCAGGGATATGAACCCGAGCTGGAGTGTTCTCCTGCCATGACAGGGCCCAGCAGAGCTCAGTGTGATCCAGCAGGTCATTCCTGGCTCGATTTCACCCCCAGGGATAATTTGTTTATTGCCACATCACCGAAGATGCAACACAAAGCTCAGCTTTAGCCCTGCAAAGCCTGGCTGAGCTCTGAGGTGTTTTGGGTCCAGTTCTGTCCTAAGAGCCAAGGGCAATCCAGAGGGAGAAGCAAAATTCCCCCTGTATTTGATAAAGTCTAAGCTTTAACATGAGCCCTAAGTAACAGATCGGCTCTGATTTTGTCTTTTTAAAATTGGGATTATTACAAATTTCACTCCCAACCGACAAAATCCTTCTACTTTTGGCCTTTTCCAGAGGGCTGGGGATCCCTGCTGGATCCTTTCGATCCAGAGTCAGAAAGGGAAGGGGTTTGGAGGGATCAAAGGGATGGGAGGAGTCTGGGAACATCCCAGTAAGAACCTAAACGTGGGTCCCACTTTATCCCAGTGTGGGATGAAGATGGAGCAGCCCAGCAGGTTCGAGCTGGAAACATCTCTAGTCCAGCTCTGTTATTCTAAGTTGTGAATAAATTAATAATTAATGTTAACTGAGTAATAAGAGTTGAAGTTAATTTTATTTTAGGCTAATCAGCAAAAAATCTTTGCCTCTAAACTAAAAATTGTTAACGAGATATTACAAATGAGCTAATATAATTACTTCAACTACTAAAGTAATAGCTAATTAATGCCTTTAAATAAGAGACTTCTAAGCAAAAGTTAAGAGGGGGTTGGGCAGAAACTGAGCGGAGTTTGGGTGGAGACTAAGCGAAATTTAAGCAGAAATTAAGTGGGAACTCTTGTTAATAAATTCCAAGAACTGATACACAATCTTTTTTCCTCCTCCTGGTCTTCAGGCACAAGGAAAATCCAAGGATTCAGGGCTTAGCTGGAGTAATTGATTTAATTGCTTTCGTTGATTTAATGCAGCAATTGATGGCACAGATTTTGGATCAAGCGTAGAAATGAAGATGCTTTAATCATTAAACTGGAGTTTTTATACCTTTCCTGCAAACCTCTACACTAAGGGGCAGCAAATTAAAAGTCTACAGAGAAAAAGTGATGAGGGTCCTCCCAGTCAGGTTTTGTTCCCTCAAGGATTTAGGTGTGAACACAAAGCTGGGCTTAAACGAGTTCATTTTAACAGCAGCATTACAAATAATGAACAGAACTTCTCACAACCGACTTATTTTAAGTCTAATATTTCACCATTTCACATTGTAACAGGGCCACAGCTCTGCCACCAGCTCCAGGGAGGAGGATCAGGAAATCAGGGAATGGTTTGGCTTGGGAGGAACCTTAAAGACTGTCCAGCTCCGTGGGCAGGGGCACATTCCACTGTCCCAAATCTCATCCAGCCCGGCCTGGGACATTCCCAGCCCTATATCCCAGTGCCAGCAGAGGGGTTTTACCCCTGACCCCACAGGAGTGTTGGGAGCTGGCATTTTGGGCTTCCAGTGGCACCAGTTTGGTGTTTATTCCCTAAAATCTTTGCTGATTCCAGTTGGATTTGCTCGAGGGCTCCATTTCCCAAGGGAAATCCTCCAGGCAGGACAGTCCCTCAGGACCCCAGGGGACACAAAATTGAGATAATACCAGAGCTCCCAACATCACTTTTCAAAGGGACACCCTCCAGGCGGGACAGCCCCTCAGGAGCCTGGGGGACACCAAACTCTCATATAATTCCAGAGCTCCCAACATCCCTTTCCCAAGGGACACGGGCGCACAGGGAGGGGGGTGGCAGCACCAGCTGTCCCTGCCTGAGCCGTGTGGGCTGAGGGGATCCCAGGAACTCCAGACACTCTGCCCCAGCCAGGATAATCCCACTGATCCCAAAACATCACCCCGGGGCTATTTCCAGGAGGCCTCAAACCAAACAACGACTGCCTGGTCCCCAGAGCCACCCTTGGCCTTCCATTTCCTGCGCCCCTCACCCCCCGTCTGTGCCCCAAAATCCAAATTTTCCCACCGGGAACTCTCCTCCCGCCTGCCCAGGCTGAATTCCCAGCCCAGGAAAGCCCTTGTTTGCTTTCCCTTTTCCAGCCAAGTGTTTTCTAGTCCAGGGATATCAGTTAATCCCAAAGTACAACAACAACAACAGTCGGATGGTTCAGAAATCCACGGGGCAGGGACGGGCACGATCCCAAGTGTGGAGAGCAAAGAACATTTCAGACATTGTTTCGCCCTGCACTTGGAGCCGGTTCCTGGTTTAATGGAATTCCGCAGCTACTCGGGATTTGCATGATCTCTGGGTGGGATTATTTGCTTATCATCCTTTTTTTTTATGACGGGTTGTTATTCGGTGGAAGAATATTGGGGATTTTTCCTTTCCAGTTCTAAATTAATCAGCTTCAAATCATTCCTCTCGCCTGATTATGGAGTTGTGGGAACAAGAGGCACATCAAATAGCAAAACACAGACCAGCACCTCCTTAATCCAGTTTGTTTTGTTTTTTTTTTTTTTTCTCCTGGGCTCCAGAGTCTTGGGTAGGTGTGACGTGAGTGGGAAACTTCTGATTTAGGACCTTCCTGCCAGAGATTCGTGGAATAGAATCATGGAATGCTTTGGGTTGGAAGGGATCTTAAAGACCATCCAGTTCCATGGGCAGAGACACCTCCCACTATCCCAGGCTGCTCCAGCCTGGCCTTGGACAATTCCAGGGATGGAGCAGCCTCAGCTTCTCTGGGAATTCCATCAGTGACGGGGTGGATGCGGCTCCTTTGGGAATTCTCTGGCCAACCAAGTGTGTCCCTGCTTTGGACTGTGACTCCACAGACGTGTTCCCAATCCCTGATGATTAGGACTGGAATTCCTGAGGGGGTGTTTTATCTTGTTTGCAAAAGCAGAGCCTCAAAGCCCAAGCAGGCGCAAGGCTGGGGAACAGAAAGGCAACGAGACTCCTCTGCTGCCAAAATTTATCCCCTTCAAATGCTGCTGGAAAGGCAAAATCCTCATGGAAAGTGGGATTCCCTTTTGCTCCTCATTTCACACCCTCGCGGATCTGCTTCCCTGGGTCTGGTTGAGCTCAGCCCATTGCAGCCGACTCAGCCTGAGACCTGTTCCCTAAAACTGAGTTTTCCTGGTCCAAAACCCTGCTGAAGGCTGAGGAATTATTATTAAAGTTATCATCATCATCATAATCATTATTATTAATCAGAATATCTCCCCCAGTCCTGCCTGGGTTGGGGGGTCCCAGGCTGGACCTGGCAAACAAAGGAAATAAAGTGGGATCAGCAGAGCAAAGCCCAGAATTTTGCCTGGAAACAGGACAGAAAATCATGGAATTCAGCTGGAAAAAGCCTATGAGGTCCCTGAATCCCGGCATTAATGACCCAGGGAGGTTTTTATTTCTCTGAGGAGCTCTGCCAGCACCTTCCAGATAAAATCTCTGTGCCCACATCCAACTTCTCCCGTGCTCTGCTGATGTTGGATCTGACTTTTCAGGTTCCTTTCCCCCTGTTTTCTCTCCCAATCCACGTTTGCAGGGTTGGCTGGCTCAGGCCACTCTTGTTTCCTCGGTCCAAATTGCAGGTTGAGCCCAAATTTACCCTCTCCCCCTGTCAGATTTCAGGCCCAAAGGGCTCAATCCACGTGGAATTCCACTCCATCCTGCTATTCCCAAGGAAAATAGTGGTGGACAAGTCCTCTGGATTGCCAGGAGAGCTGGAGCGGAGCAGAGTTTCCCCCAAATCCTTCCCCACCTCTGCCCCTCTCCAAGCTCAGGACTGGGAAGCTGATCCCACAAGGATTTTGCTGATGGAAGAGGTCCCTGATTTTCACCCAGACACAAAATTCCCCCCAATCCCACAACGTTTTTCCCAGCCTGGTGTGTAGAGAAGGGATTCAGCTGCGCCAGAGCTGGGGCCCAATAAATCGTCTCCCATCCCTGCTCCAGAATTATTCCCTCCAAAAGTGCCTTCAGCCTTCTCCTTGCTGCCTGACAAGGGGAAAAACGGGAGTGACAGCTGAGGATTTAGGGCACATCGTGCCCTGCCCCAGCTCAGCGTTCCCAAGGCTCGGCTCCATCGTGACCCAGCTCCAAAGATCCCAGAAATAAAGACAACGGCTCCCAAGGCTCCGCTCTCCCAACCTCAGACAGATGGATTGTGCCCTGGAGCTGCCTGTGTCTGTGGGAATCCTCCTGACTCCAACCCCACAACAGAGCTTGGCTTTGCTGGGCCAGGCTCGGGCGACCACTTGAAGCTCGGCCCAAAAGCTGCCACAGACTATTTTAGACTAAATAAAGTCCCTCCTCATCCTTCTGCTGTTATCCCCGAGGATTTGGGCTCGTGGATCCCAACATTTCTAAGGATGGCAGGACATCCCTCACCCCCACCACCCAAGAATCAACAACTATATAAAACCCCTCTTAGAATAAATCTTCTCTCACACACACACACTCAACTCTGGGTGTCCAAAATTCATTCAAAATTCAGTTTAGTTGAGGAAAGAAACGACAGACACAAAAAAAGAAGAGGTTTTAGGCAGCCTGGAAGGACAGGGATGGGTGACACGGAGGTGACCCTGTCATCCTGCCCTACTGGATGCCAGGAGGGACACACGACATCTCTGCAGCTCCTGAACTGGCAGGACAACGTTTTCAACCTCCTGGCAAATCCTTCGGCGGTTTGAAAAGCCAAGGAAGTGTCGGCAACATGAGCGTGAGCCTGGGCCTAATTAAACCAGACGGGGTTTGGAGCAGCAGGACCCTAAAAACTGAACCACAAAGTCACAGAACGTCCCCAGCTGGGAGGGACCCACGGGGGTCTTGAGGTTTTGGATATACAGGAGTTCAAATGCTGTTTCCCCAGGAATTTTCCCTGTTTTCCTGTGATTCTGGAAGAATTTATTCCCAGGTTTCGAGCAGCAGGACCCTAAACCAGCACCATAAAATCACAGGGTGTCCCCCCCTTTTGGGAGGGATCCACAGGGATCTCGAGGCTTTTGGAAATGCAACCCTGCAAAGGTATATTCCCAGTGAATTTCCCTGTTCTCCTGTGATTCTGGAAGAGTTATTCCCAATTTATTCCCAACTCCAGCTCACCCTGAGCCGGGATACGGGACACGCTCCCACCCTGAGCCCTCCTCACCTTCCAGCACATCCCTTGGGATCCATCAAATCCTGTTGGGATTAGGGGATCCAAACTAAAATATCCCCTGGGAACACGAGCCATTTGCTTCAATGGTTGGTTCTGGAGGCACTGGGATGAACTGGGAGACGGGAACGAGCCGGGAATAAGACTGGAGATGCCCTCTGCAGCCTTGTCTGCGCTTCCTGGAGTGTCCTGAGCTGTTCCACCGACCTCACTGTCACCAGTGGCAGCAGAGCCACCCAAAGCAGCAGGAATTGCAGGAATTTGGGGGGATTTCAGCTGGGCAGGTGCTCCAGGAACGACCCTGTCACTCCATGACCCCAAAAGGAGAGCCCAAAAGGAGATCCCAGTGGGAATTGTGATCCCAGGGATGCTGATCCAGCCCCAGAATAGGGGGAACGTCCCCAAATCTCCCCGTTTCCCCGGTTTTCTTTGCAATTTGGGACGTTTGGTTGGACAGTTAAAAGGGATGAGCTGAGCCAGGGATTATTTTCCCAGGGCTTGTTTCTCCTGGTTTATTGAGGAGATGTTTTCCAGGCTGGAAATGGGTGGGAATTCCGCCCTCCCAGCCCTGCACGAGGGCCCGAGGAATCCCTTCCCAGCCCAGGGTTGGGATTCCTGAAGGATCAGGGAGGACCTGACTGGAAGGAGGGGGAAGACGATCCCAATCCCTCTCCAACACATCCCTGCTTTAAGTACTGGTCGTGCCCCTTCCTGGGGCTGAAAACACTGAGAAATGGGAATTCCAGGGATGGGGAACAACAAGGAAAACTCCTGTCACAGCACAACGTCCATCAGTGATTCCCTGATTCCCTCTGACACTTCCCAAGGGTTTTGGACATCACATTTTATCCCAGTCTCCATCAGCACCAGCCAAGTGGTTTTACTGGAGTTTATCCCACTTTTCTACCTTTGGGAAAATATTCCCTCGTGGTGTGTGAAGGAAAAGGGGAAAACCTTTCCTGGGCCTGAGTGTGAAGTGAACTCCAAAGTCCTTCCCAAATTTAATCCCAAAGGAGGGAGGTGCTGGTTCACTGGGATGAGGGAGATTTGTGGTAGAAGGTGATGAAATTAAAATTAAATTGTCTTCATGGGGTGGAGGAGGAGGTGGAAAGGGGAAGGGG
>WEKX01014909.1:585-10700 GCA_013390025.1 Pitta sordida
GTCAGGCAGGACCCACCTCTCCTAAATCCATGCTGACTAGGTCTAATGTCATGGTCATTTTGCAGGTGGTGAGTAATAGCGCTCAGGATTATCTGTTCCATGACTTTGCCTGGGTCCGAGGTAAGGCTAATAGGTCTATAATTACTCGGATCCTCTTTCCTGCCCTTCTTGTGGATGCGTGTCACATTAGGCAATTTCCAGTCTTCCAGTACATCACTGGTAAGCCAGGAATGTTGATGAATTATGGAGAGTGGCTTAGCAAGTTCATCTGCCAGCTCTTTCATCACTCTAGATGTATCCCATCTGGTCCCAGGGACTTATGAAGATCCAAGCCACTCAGCAAGTCTCTAACTACCTCCTCCTGGATTGCAGGGGGGGGGGGGGATACTGCACCCCTACCCCATCTTCCAGTTTAGAAGTCCATTTGTCCTGTAGGCAATTTGTCTTGTTGGTAAAAACAGAGGTAAAGAAGGCATTAAATATCTCTGCCTTTTCCTCATCTCTAGTTACTATATTCCCCTCTGCATTCAATAAGGAATGAAGGTTGTTGCAGCCTTTATTTTTGCTGCTGATGTATTTGTATAAACACTTATAATTGTCCTTTACAGAAACAGCTAGCTGGAGTTCCATCTGGGCTTTTGCCTCTACAGTTTTTCTCCTGCATGGCTTGACAACTTCCTTAAACACACCCTGACTTACCTCCTCTCTTTTCCAAATGCTATACATCCTCTTTTTTCATCCTAGTTCCTTCAGGAGCTCTTTGCTCATCCAGGCTGGTCTTTTACACCTCTGACTCGTCTTTTGTTACATTGGCACCACCTGCTCCTGTGCCTTAATGGACTCATTCTTAAAATATGTCCAGCCTTCCTGGACCTCCTTGCCATTAAGGGCTGTTTCCCATGGTACCTTCCTAATTAAATCCTTAAATAGTTTGAAATCTGCCATCCAGACGTCCAGCATGGAGGTTTGGTTCGTGCCCTTTCTCATCACACTGTCAATTGAAAACTCTATTATCTCATGGTCACTGCAACCCAGATTTCCTCCAACCACATGACCAACCAGCCCTTCCCTGTTTATAAGCAGTAGGTCAAGTATAGCCTCGCACCTGGTAGGCTCACTCACCTGCTGCATCAAAGAACAATCATCAACTATCTCTATGAACCTTCTGGACTGTCTCCTCTCTGCTGTGTTAAGCTCCCAGCAGATATCAGGCAGATTGAAGTCTCCTGCAAAAACTAGGGCAGCCGATCTTGAGGCTGTCTCTAGTTGCTTAAAGAGCAATAGGTCCACCTCTTCCTCCTGGTCAGGCAGTCTGTAACATACTCCTACCAGGATTTCAATTTTATTGGCAATCCCTCTTACCTTAACCCAGAGGCTCTCAACCTGATCATCCTTAATGTCAAGCTCCATGGTATCAGGAGTTGCTTTAATATATAGGGTCACTCCCCCACCTCTTCATAGCTCTCCTATTTCTTCTGAAGAGTGTGTAGCCTGCCAGTGTAGCACCCCAATCAGGCAAATCATTCCACTATGTTTCCATGATGGCAACAATATCATATGCACCAAAACTTCCAGCTCTTCCTGTCTGTTACCCAGACATTAGCATACAAGTACTTCAACGGGGTTGATGAATTCATTTTTTACTCATTTTTACCAGTTTCAGTGTCCTCTCGAGTGACTGCTGCATCCCCTTCCCCCTTCAATCCTAGTTTAAAGCCCTGTCAATGAGTTCTGCCAGCCTGTGGGCCAAAACACCAGGGCGAGAAGCCTGCCCCGCTCCCTGCTGCGCAAAGGGACAGGAGCCCCCCAGTGCCCACAGGGCACCGCACTGGGAACATAAACACTTTGCCACTTGCCCAGGCATGCCACAGGGGCAAGAAGCCCACCCCACTCCTCACCGTGCAAAGTTACAGAGATTTCCAGTACCCACGGGGCACCACACCAGGAGCGTAAACACTTTGCCACTCACCCACATGTACCACCAGGGCGAGCGGTGAAGTATTTGTGTACTCAGCACCCTGCATGCGCTGGGAGCCTACCCTGGCCACATCCCTTTGTGCAGTGGGGAGAGGGGTGGGCTTCTCACCCAGTGGCGCGCCTGGGCAACCAGCAAAGTGTTTGTGTTCCCAGTCCTGTGCCCCGTGGGCACTGGGAGCTTCCCCTGGCAATGTCCCTTTGCACAACAGGGAGCAGGGCAGACTTCTCGCCCTGACAGCACACACAGATGAGCAGCAAAGTGTGTTTCCAGCGTAGTGCCCCGCAGGTGCTGAGAGCCTCCCCTGGCCATATCCCTTTGCACAATGGGGAGAGGCACACACTTCTCACCCCAGCAGCACAAACAGGCAAGCAGCAAAGTGTCTGTGTTCCCAGTGTGGTGCATCGCGGGTCCTGGGAGCCTCCCAACCCTTTGTGCTTTGGCGAGTGGGGTGGGGCCAACACACTGCGAGAGTGCTCTGGGGCTGAAGGGTGACAAGTGGGCTCATTTGCTTATTCATGACTGCCTACCCTTGTGGATCAATCTGTGCATGTGCAGCCACAAATACACCACGAGGCATGGGGCCGTATTCGCAGGGAGGAAAAAAGTGAACTCGTGAGATAAGAACCACAAAGTATTGAGGTTTCCTGTACATTATTCTGTCAGAAAAGTCTGTGCAAGTCAGGTCAGCCTGAATGGGACCACATGGGTCATCTTGTCCAATCTCCCTGATCAAGCAGGGTCATCCTAGAGCACATGGCATAGGATTGTGTCCAAACGGTTCTTGAATATCCCCAGTGAGGGAGACTCTACAACATCTCTGGGCAATCTGTTGCAGTGTGCAGTCACCCACACAGTAAAGTGCTTCCGCCTATGTAGGAGAAACTTCCTGTACATCAGTTTCTGCCCATTTCCTTTTGTTTTGTTGCTTGGCACCAAGAAGAACCTGGCTCTATCTTCTTAACACTTTCCCTTCAGATACTTTAAGACATTGATGAGGTCCCCTCTCATTAATCTTCTTAAGACTAAGTAGGCCCAACTTCCTCAGCCTTTCCTCGAAAGAGATGCACCAGATCCTCAATCAACTTTGTTGTCCTCCACAGAACCTGCTCCTGCACCTCCACATCTTTATAGTCTTGAGGAGCCCAGAACTCGACACAGTACTCCAACTATGGCCTCATCAGGGCTGAGTAGTGCAAGTCACCAACTAGGTGAGCTTTTAACTATTTGAAAGTATAACTACAGTAATCCCTTGATATTTTGTGGTTCACCATTTGCAGCTTCAATACATCACAGATTTTTTCCCATGGCTTTCCCATATTTACTGTACTGTATTGCCCCTATTTACCACTACTTCACAGATTTCACTTATTCACAGGTTCACAGGTTATTCTGAGTTGGAAGGGACCCATAGGATCACCTAGTTGAACTCCCAAGCGAATGCCCACCCAGAGGCATCCAGGCCCACATGTGTAGAACCACAGGCACCATGCTCCATCCATCCACCATGTAGACCATGTCGCTGAGTTCCTCATCGAGTCTTCTCTTAAACACCTCCAGGGATGGTGACTCCACCACCTCCCTGGGCAGACCATTCCACTGAGAGATCACTCTCTCTGTGAAAAAACTATTCCTAACATCCAGTCTAAATTGTGGCATTTTTCTGGAACTGACCCCCCACAAAATTGGAGGGATTACTGTATATAAATTAACGACAATTCACAGGATGTAGTAGTGACTACAAGCTGATCTTCTTGTATTCAGAATTATCTTTCAAGAGTGATGTACTTTATGACTCTTTCTTCATTGCTTATAGAACTGTAGCCCCACTTCTCTCTGCAAAGGAGGACACTGTTAACTCACATGCAACAGCAGAACATGCGCCCTGAAAGGGGCTGCTTGGTAGTCAAATCGAAGATAGTTTTATCCATCCCTTTTTAGCCTCTGGATGGCATTCTCTCTCAGATTTTGAGGAGCAACTGTAAGAAGGCTTTAACCAGGAAAATTTTCACACTCAGGACCAAATTTTTTGACAAAACCACAATTAGCCATGCAAGACAAAATACCACAGATGAGGCATTTGGATCAGCTGTAAAAGAGCCGGGGGAAAAAAATCTGTTGATTTCTAAATGAAACTGAAACAGCTTTCAGCTTCCAAAGTGAGTGACCTCATTTTATAAATACTATCTACCATGGAACAACTTTAGCTCCATACACATACATTTTCAAAGATAAGCTACCCAGCTCCTGTTAAAACAGAATAAATACATTTATAAAATGTTGGAGAAGCTTTCAAGGATATGAATATTGTTGTCTATACTCCAAGTAGGAACATCAACCAAAAAACATTAAAATCCTTACATTTTACCCTTAAATCACATTTAATAATACAATATATTATAAAACTGGTTTGAGTCAGGTTTGCTGAAAAATTAGTTGAAATAAAATCAAGTTAAATTTTAAAATATCCATTTCCAATGGAAACAAAATTTGCCATTTTAACAAGGTTTTGTATGTAGGTTATTCATAACAGAATATGACCTTTCATCTCCACTGTTTTTAAACATATTTCTTGTTGGATACCATTCACATAGACATGCAAATCAAACTAGAATGCTTGAGTAAAGGTGAATAATTACATTCTATTTTTGTAGCTTTATAGCTTTTAAAGCATTTCATAAACTGTTACAGCTATGAGGGTCTTCAGCAAAGTCTCCTCTTACATTAAGACTGCAGAGCCCAAAAGCACGCTTTTGTTTGTTCAAGTCCTGTTTCGTCCTGCACATAGCCTGGGAACCACACAGAGAAAAAAATTATGGAGAGCGGGTGGCCAGAAACATTAATTCACAGTCCTGCTGTGAACACTATAGATGTCAGTCCTCCTGGACCCAAATGACAAATGAATGCAGTGTCGCTAAGGCATACTCTCTGGCAATAGGATAGTACTGACGTTCCCTCTGGTTTATTTCGTCTTTGGAGACAGCTAATCTTGATCTATGCTACAGAAGAACACCAATTTCTGTTTCATGGACTGGAGTATTAATTACAGTGAAAAAGCTTAATTCATATTACATCATTATACTCAACACCTTTATCTTCAGCCATCTTAAATAGAAACACCTTACTAATTCTTACAGAAACTAGAAAATTACTACTCATTGCTAGTGGAAGAAGCTAAATCTCTACCATTCATCTCTATGAAGTCAAATGAAATGAATAAAGATAGTATTGCAACTAATTCAATTCCAGATGTATTAATTAACTTAACATCTAACCTTTTGGGAAGAGACATTTTACAAGTTGGAAGATACTGCTATAACCAAGAATTTTTATATCATTATATAAATATATAAATGAAGCCAACACACAGGCTTCATATACAATGTATTGTAATCAGAATTTCAGAACACTTATAGAGGATATCATATATAGAGGAAATCATGATTTTGTGGGAAATGAGTAAACCCAGAGGATATTAATATACCAAGTAATCATGATGTCTCCTACTTTCATCTCCTCGGTAATGATTTAAATATGGTTGAGAAACAGAAGCTATGCACATGCGGAGAATATGCCCACAATGCCACCAGAAAAACCAGCTGCTTTCACAAAGTATTCAAATAAACCATAAATAGAGACTCACCATTCTCCTCAATCATAATGGGCATATGAAAAAGAAGTCAACCAATACCTTTAGTAGACTACTGTTGATGTGAAAATAGAAGATTTCTTGAGCAGAGTAAGTTTTTGATTCATCCTTCATCAGTGCTTCCCAATTTCCAACCTAACAACTTGTCAAAACTTAATAACGAGTCTACACTGATAGAACTCTGTCAGCTAGATAAAATACTTGACATTTAAAGTTATCCTGCAAAAACTAGCCTTTTGCTACCTACCTTCTGTTTTCTTCCTTCAAGTCATCCTTTTCCTCAAATATCAGGATACAGATCTATTGTTCTTAATTAATTAGCTATGCAATACAGTATATCCCTGCTGCATTGTGACCCCTCCATTACGACCCCACGGATTTACGCGCAAAATTTCCCACAATTCAGTTTCAGGGAACTGCGAGGTTCCCCAGCCGACACATGTGCACTGCCTCTGCTCCGCTGAGGGGCAGTGCTGATGGTGCCTCTGGGGCGAGATGGGGCTGGACGCGGGAGCAGGGTGCGCAAATTTTCTGGCTCGCTGTGGCATTTAGGCCCGGCACTGTTCAACATCTTTATTGATGATATGGATGAGGCAATCGAGTCCATCATCAGCAAGTTTGCAGATGATACCAAGCTGGGGGCAAATGTTGAACTGCCAGAGGGTAGAAGGGCCCTTCAGAGGGACCTTGGTAGGCAGAAGAGATGCGAAGGCTCCAACAGTATGAGGTTTAACAAGACCAAGTGCCACGTTCCTCACTTTGGACATAACAACACCATGCACAGCTACCGACTGGGGGAGGAGTGGCTTGAGATTAGTGAAGTGGAGAGGGACTTAGGTGTAATGATTGACAGGAAACCCAATATGAGCCAGCAGTGTGCCCAGGTGGCTAAGAAGGCCAATGGCATCCTGGCCTGTATCAGGAACAGTGTGGCCAGTCGGACTAGGGACGTTGTCCTTCCCCTGTACTCAGCGCTGGTCAGACCACATCTTGAGTATTGCGTGCAGTTCTGGGCTCCCCAGTTTAAGAGGGATGCTGAGCTGCTCGAGAGGGTCCAGAGAAGGGCAACGAGGATGGTGAAGGGACTGGAGGGCAGGCCCTATGGGGAGCGAATACGGGAAATGGGGTTGTTCAGCCTGGAGCAGAGGAGCCTCAGAGGTGACCTCATTGCTGTTTACAACTACCTGCGGGGAGGTTGCTGCCAGGTGGGTGTGGACCTCTTCTTTCAGGCTGACGACACCAGAATGAGAGGATATGGCCTCAAGCTACACCAGGGGAGGTTTAGACTGAATGTTAGGAAGCGGTTTTTCACAGAGAGAGTAATTGCATATTGGAATGGGCTGCCCAGGGAGGTGGTGGAGTCGCTGTCCCAGTACAGTATCCCCTCGCTGCATTGCAATGCCTCCATTACTACCTCACTGATTTGTGAGGAAAATTTCTCGCAATTTTGCTTCAGCCATTTGCGAGGTTCCCCGGCTGATGCATGCACAGTGCCTCTGCTCCGCCGAGGAGGGGTGTAGACGTTCCCTGTGGGGCAGGACTGGCTTGGGCCCCGCAGGGAGGGCCAGGACTCACACTGTCCCCTGTTACTCTAAGTGCAGCTGGGGACTGGGCCCCCTGTTCCCCCCCGTTACTGTTTCCATGGCTACAGGCAGGGAAGGGAAGTGCCCCAGGAAGTGGGGCTGGCCACAGCAGCCAGCAGGACATGCTCACTCCGCTGCCACAGCTGCAGCCCACCCACACTGCGCGGGGCTGGGACCCGGTGGGCACAAGCACCGGGGCTGGGTGCGGCGGGGGTGCTGGGAGAGATGCAGTGGCAGGGGGCTTGGGCTGCAAACATGCGTGGTCGCAGCAGCCCAGCCCTGGATGCAGAAGCGGCAGCATTGTTAAAGGGAAGCCCAGGGATTCTCGGTGGTGTCTCCCGAGTCAGAAAGGGCTCAGAAACGGTGCTCTTTGCTCTCCTGTGCTGAGAGAGCCCATGGGGAGGAGCGGAAAAGTCTCCACAGTGCTCCAGAGTGCTGGGGAGTGAAGCAATGGACGTGGCCTGCATGCATATTAATGTGAATTTCACATTCCACAAGAGCCCTGGCAGGACTCGTTCCTCACAAATGAGGGGATATAACATATATAAATTAATCGCTTTCACTATTAAAAAAATTACATGACATAACATTCTTCCAGCTTGTTTTTGCATTGCTTTGCCCCTAAAACAGAGGTCTTCAAGATATGCTTCCTGAAAGAGGCTTCAGCCTTCCGTTCATATCTTATATCTTCATATCAATATCTTGTTTTACCACCACTGCTGTTGATCAAAATTACCTTGTCATCTGAATCCTTTAGATAAAAGGAGCATGTAGCTATCCATATTTTTCCTTACAGAATAGTATCATAGACCAACAGAATATACTGAGGTGAAAGGTGACCATCAGGATCATCAAGTCCAGTTCCTAACCCTGCACAGGACACCCCAAGAATCTCACCACGTGACTGAGAACGCTGTCAAGAGTCACTATTTAGGACAAAAAAACAAACAAAAAATTTGAATCCTCTCTTCAGGGCACATTTATAAATATCACAAAACAAAAAATTTAAGAATCTAAATTGCTCATTTGAAAAGAAACATCACTGAACTTTGAGTAATTTTTTTTCCTTAGCTGGATTTACAAATATGTTTTTAAATAATGAGCTATGGGCTTTTCAATACATACTGAATGTTCACCTCCTGGTGGAACTATACAATCAGTAATTAAACAGGTCACACTCCCAATTTGCAGCTCTGGTCATTTCCTACGCATTACTACTTGATGCAACATTCACTAATATTAACCTATTTTATCTGAATTAGACTGATATTATGACTGATCTTACATAATTTCAAAACTTATATGTTACAGAGAGTTGAAAATCACTATTACACATATTTCTACTTTATTAGTCTTTATTGGAGCTTCCAACTGCTGGCTTTGCAATGTCTTAAAGACAAATTTAATTAGATAAGGATATACAGAAAATATACAAATGGAATTTATCAAGTGCCAGAAATTTAAATGGCAGATTTTTACGCAATTTTAAAACAGCAGACACTGCCAGTTGCACGATCTTCAAAAGATAACAAAATTCATGATTGAGATGTAAGTCCACTTCTTCTCCCTATTGTTACTCATTTTAATAACTGATTAACTTGAGTATGCATGCTTAGTTGTTATTTCAGAATAACCCATTGCCCTTCTCCTATTAATTAAGCTTCCACAAGGACTTCTAACATCAACTTTTGGCACAACAAAACAAAATATTTTCAGAAAGCAAAAAATCTGAAACAAATTGCAAGTCACTGCTCTAAACAAACATGTACTTTATAAAGATTGCATATTGCAGTTCACCATATCCAACTTATTTATTACAAAACTACCACACTTGCACTGAGAAGGTCATACAGATTTCTCTGAAAACCAGGATTTTCCATTTCACAATGTAGAAAAAATATTTTTTCTGATTTAATTTTATGTACCTTCATTTGCTTTTCATTTTTCTTCAATAGAACATCCAGACATATATGTAAATTGATCAGCTTTCTAGAGCTTTTCTAGCTTTTCTAGGTTTTTTAAAGATATGACCAAACCTATTCTTATGATTTTAAAATTCTCATGTGGTGAGAAATTGTATAGACTACAAATATTAATAAAAAATACAAATGGTAATTGAGTTTCAAATATAATTTTAATAATTGAGGGGAAAAAAGAAAACCCTTAAAGGTGATTAACATCTATTTGTTTCTTACTGTAATCTCCCATCTAATTTTGTTCAGAATATAGAGCTAAAAGATTCATGGATAACAGAAAAGCGAAGCCAGATACAAAGAAAACCTACTTCAAAGAGTAGGAATACCTGTGGATACAAGGGACTGCCAAGGAAAATGAGACCAGAAAACCCAGGAACCTCAAGTATCTCCACTGCTTTCTGTGGTGTGTACAACCACATTCACCTCAGATCTGATGTCACAGGTTCACAGGTTATTCTGAGTTGGAAGGGACCCGCAAGGATCATCTTCTCCAACTCCCAAGCAACTCCAACTCCCAAGCAACTCACACACAGGGATCGAACCCACAACCCTGAAGCCATGGATACCACACTCTACATCTGAGCCTCCCATTGCCTAGAACATAGAATCACAGAATCACAGAATCACAGAAAATTATGAGTTGGAAGGGACCCACAAGGATCATCTAGTCCAACTCACCGTCTAATACCCGTACAGCGACCAAGAGCACATCCCAGAGTATAATAACAACCTAGATGCCTCACAGTCTAGCAGGCCACTCTGAGCCGGAGGGGGCCCAGGGTCATCCAGCCCTCACCCCCCAGCTAGACCAGCTAGACCATGTCACTAAGCTCCTCGTCCAGTCTTCTCTTAAACACTTCCAGGGATGGCGACTCCACCACCTCCCTGGGCAGCCCATTCCAATATGCAATTACTCTCTCCGTGAAAAACCG
>WEKX01014909.1:10891-27716 GCA_013390025.1 Pitta sordida
GTTAGGAAGCGGTTTTTCACAGAGAGAGTGATTGCATATTGGAATGGGCTGCCCAGGGAGGTGGTGGAGTCACCGTCCCTGGAGGTGTTTAAGAGAAGGCTCGATGAGGAGCTTAGTGACATGGTCTAGCTAGGAGGTGCAGGGCTGGATGATCCTGGGTCCCTTCTGGCTCGGAGTGGCCTGCCAGACTGTGAGGGAACTAGGTTTGTGTTACTGCTCTGGAATGTGCTTTCGGTCTCTGTACGGGTGTTAGATGGTGAGTTGGACTAGATGATCCTTGTGGGTCCCTTCCAACTCATAATATTCTGTGATTCTGTGATTCTGTGTGATTCTTAAACTAGGGAGACCACAACGGGACACAGTATTCAAGATGTGGTCTGACCAGCACCGAGTAAAGGGGAAGTGTAACTTCCCTAGTCTGACTGACCACACTGTTCCTAATACAGGCCAGGATGCCATTGGCCCTCTTAGCCACCTAGGCACACTGCTGGCTCATGTTAAGTTTTCTGTCAACCATTACTTCCAAATCCCTCTCCACCATTCTCTAGCCACTCATCTCTCAGCCAACATTGATGCATCTGGTTGTTATGTCCAAAGTGAAGAACCCAGCACTTGGACTTGTTAAATCTCATACTATTAGAATCTGCCCATTTCTCTTGCCTACCAAGGTCCCCCTGAAGGGCCCTTCTACCCTCTGGCAGTTCAACATTTGCCTCCAGCTTGGTCTCACCTGCAAACTTGCTAATGGTGGACTCAATTCCCCCATCCATATCATCAATAAAGATATTAAACAGGATGTCATTACCGTTTCAATTCTAGCTACTAAACTCTAATAATACTAACTCTATTAGAGTTAATATGCTAATGGTAAGAATCACAGAATATTCTGAGTTGGAAGGGACCCCCATGGATCATCAAGTCCAAATCTTAATGCCCACACAGGGATCAAGCCCACATTCCTGGTGCCATGAACACCATGTTTTGTCCATCTGAACCAATTTCAGGGTCATGTCTACATAATTTTTTATTTTTTTTTATTACATAACCAAATTCCTTATCCCATCATTCCATTATCTAGACTCTTCCTCCCCATGCTGAACAACCCCAGCTCCCACAGTTGCTCCCCATAAGGCTTGTTCTCCAGTCCTTTCACCATCCTTGTTGCCCTACTCTGGACGCTCTCAAGGGTCATGAATGCTGAAAAAAAAACTAGTTCTTACTTTCAAATAACATAAATCTGTAGTTAATTGTCCACATCAAATCTTAATATTCTAATATTAGTGATATTCTAATACAGTAGTCCCCTGTTACTCGTGAGCTGTTGAGTCTGGCCCTCTTCACGTGAGTCCTGGAATCCGCGAGGATAGTGAACCCACTAAGTATTCAAGTACACCACGTCTGTAGCCACACCCCCTCCCCTAATAAGGCCTGGAGGATGGTCCTAAGAGCGGGTCTTGTCTCAGTTGCCTGAGTGCTGCCCGACATGGCTGTGCTCCAGCGAGGGGGGCGGGCAGCTGCTGTGTTTGGCAGCAGGGCAAGTGCCGGGGAGGGAGAGGGCCAGCTGAGCGGCAGCCATGGCAGGCGAGTGGCGACTGCAACAGGCGAGCACCAGCCGTGAAGGAGCATGGCCCCTGGGCTCCACCAGGCCCCGGTCACAGGACCTGCCTGACTGTGGGCACACAAAGGGCACCTCAGGGTTGCGAGGGGAAGGTGTCTCCCTCTCCCACACAGACACACACAGTTCTCCTGCAGCCTGGCAGACAACAATGACAACCATGCAGACACCCCAAGGGCCCCCGTTGCCTCCACCCATAACCACTCCAGCAGCTTCTTCAGCTTCTTCCTGCCCATCCCGGCATGGCGTGGGTGCCTGCCCCCTCTGCCCCGCCTCGGTGAGGCTGGGCACCAGCCCGCCAGACCCCACGGGACAGGGGAAGGTGCCTTCCGCTCTCACATACAGACACACACAATGGCAGCCCTGTCACCCCGTCTTGTAGCCTGGTAGAGGACAATTCCAGCCGTGCAAAAACACACATTTACACTAAACACATCCCGGCCGTGCCACAGTGGTTCCCAGCTGGGACCAATTTACATATTCATGAGTAGACTGGGTTCGTGGTAGGTTCTACGCATTCTGCGCACACGCCATGTCCCACAGCTCACTGGAAAATCAACAGCAACTATTCGGATCCCGCACATTATGGATCATGACTATGTGGAGGATCACTATATTGATAACAACAATATTAGAGTTGATAGTCTAATATTAGTAACAATAATATTAGAGTTAATAACAGTAATAAAGTTAATATTTTTAGCATATGAAGTACAAATGGCAGCAGAACAAATTTTCCCATTGACTGAATGCTCTGAAAAATAGATTCAGAAAAATTCTGTGTTCAGTTGTAGTCTAGAAGCTTGAACAACATTTACCAGCATCTTTCTGCACCACAGTTCATCTTGAAAATGCACAGCACGAACTTTTTAGTAGTTTTCCTCAGAGGTAGTAGTGCTAGAAATAAAAACCAGGGATTTCTCTCAGCTGCCTAAGCATGTAATATTTATTTGAGTTCTTAAATATTTCCATCTACACATTCTGTGGAGGCAACTCCACCATCTTCCACAACAGTACCACCTAAATTCTCAGGCTCTCATCTTTCATCACCTTTCTTTCTTCCTCTGTATATACCCTTTCAGTAAACTCTACTCTTACTTTCTCCTAAGTCTATCCTCCTTTGTCATTCTTTCTGCTAAAATACTCATCACTGGGTCAGCCTGCCTTGAAAAAGACATTTTCTGCCTGGTTTGCTTTCTCTTCTTCACCCAAAACTCCTTCCTTCATCTGCTTCCCCAACTAGATTTTTTTAGGAGTTTTGCATTTACTTGCCCTGCCTGCCATCCGCTCTCTGCACCCAGTCCAAGGAGACAACAAATGCAGTTCTGTGGTATAATCCCATTACATATTTCTCTCTGCACAACATCCTTGAAGTGTACTTTAGAATGAGGCTCCAAAGGCTTCTAGTGGCTCCTTTCTCCACAGGGAAAAACATGGGAGTCAGTCAATAAATTGACTTCATTAGGACATATCAAAATCATTGTCTCTTTAGAGCCATATTCCTCAGAACATCGTTCTCACGCAATTTTTTAAAAATTATTTTCTTATTATATTCATTATATCTATTAATATACATTATATACATATACTGTTATGTATTGTTTTATTTAATGACTATTTTTATTTTATTATTATTTGGAATAAAACACTACTAAATTATTGGTACATTTTCAGAGCAAAAATAGTCACTCCAATATTCAATTCTTTTTAGATATCGGGGTTTTTTTCTTTTACACCTTTATAACACTCTAATTTTAATGACCAACTGGATTATCATAATGAACTTTACAAAGAACAATTCATTACCATTACTTTGGGCTGTTTCCAAGCAACAAATTAATTCCAGAAAAAATTTCATAATGCTGGAGAATTTGTGCCTTACAATGATAGGTCTTATCTGTGAGTCTATGCATGTCAGTGGTATTCACAAATTACAGTACACACAGCTGAAATACCACTAAATTAATATTAGCGTTACCTTACCCTACCTACCAAAAACAATCACAAAAGAAGTAGTTTACAGTTCCTAGAGATGTTGTCCAACACTGACTATAAATTTGAATCCTCTGAAAAAGCCCTGCAATTTTTCATAAATACTTTTCCCTAGTGATTACTAAAGGGGTTTTGCGATGTTTTGAGGCACCAGCAATGTCTGCGAACAACAGCAAGAGACAGGACAGGCTTCAGCAGTTGAATATGGAGCTAGCTTCAGAATCCATATAACCACCAACATGTTCCAGAGATGAGTAATGGGGCTGATGGAGTAATCAAGACTACATTCCACAGGACCTTTGTTGTGTCAGAAAGAACAAATCCTTTGAATAAAGTTTATCAATGAAGAAGAAAGGAAATTGAAGAAAAGACATGTTAGACACTACTGAAAAGACAGAGACACCGCTCTAGCATTTGTCTTTTCTGTTAAAAAAAACCCAAGTCTTTCTATTGTTAATGGTTGCACAAAGAATAGGAAGATGGCATGATGAACTAAAGTTTTTTTCTTTTTTTCACCATATAGACATTCAGAAAGTAAAATACAGTCGGCTCTCTTGCACTCTGCGCCCCCCATATTGTGGCTTCACATCTGAGCGGCATGATTTTTCAGTGATTAAGGAGGCCCCTTTTCGCAACTGCGCATGCATGACCTGGTACACATGAATATTCAATTAGGCAGTCATGAATATGCAAACCAACTAGCACAGTGGCCACGGTGGCCACGCCACTTCCTCCCAGCCCCAGGACGGCAGCAGCACAGCCGCTTTCCAGGGCCCCGGGATGGCGGTGGCCCTGTCGCTTTTCCCCCACCTGGCACGGCCGCTGTGGCAACCGATACACAGCAACACAGTGCTCAAACAGCACCGGGGGACCGTGTGAGGGTGTGGGGCAAATTTGCGTATTAATGAGCTGCCATTCAACACAGAAGTAGGGCTTTGCGGGACCCAATTAAAACCATGGGACCGTGGTATAGGACACCCAACTGTAATTTAAAAGTGTCTTCTCAATTGTTCCCCACAGTATTTTTATTCTTATTTTAAGAGAACATTTATTTTAGCTATAAAGGGGTACCCAATGCATACTCAGAGAGCTGCAACATTTACTGCAACTGTCTCCTGTCAAGTATTGCAAATTTTTGATTAATAGGAAAGCCAGACAGTGCCTAGCAGTAAGCGAATTAAAGCACATCAACCAATTCTTGTGAACATTTCAGCTAGTTTGCAGCTGATTACAGTGCTCTACTAAGCCAGTTTATTAATACAAACCACTCCACAAATAGACTGAGAGAATTCCACTGAGACCTGATTAACTCTCACACATATCAGAGATTCCAGGAAACCAGGAAAAAAACAAACCTGTAATAAGATATTTAGATCATCAATTCCAACAGTTCTTCACTGACAGTAAGAAAAAACATTTTTTGCCTCTGGTACCGTTATACAGCATCCTGAAACACTTAGCATTTACTGTCCTAGAGAATTTACTATCCTTCAAGTATAACTTTAAATGGAGACAAACACTTATGTCTGTCAACTAGAAAAAATGCTGGGCAAGTCAGGTTAAAAGATCTGAATTGAAATAACCATCATCCTAGTTTATCAGTCACTAACCTGTTTAGATCTGTCGAGCCCCTGAAGTGCTCCATTATGGGTTGACATGTCTCTGTACGAAATTTTATCTATGTGTACAACTGTGCCCTAGTTGCTTTGTGCAGTCACATTAAGTAAATTTTGCTGCTTTATTACTGAACACAGTAAGAACACTGTCTTACCAGTACACACAACAGCTACTAAGTGCTCTGTAACTTTATTTAGACAAACATTTCACAGCAGTCGCATAACAGAGGGATTCTGACAGCAACCTGTAACTTATTTATCATCACATGAAATCAGGAGTAATGCACCCACACAGTAGTTTGATTGAATTTAACGCCTAAGCCTATGGGAATTGACCAAGGCAGAATACGGCAACTGTATGGAGATTGGAATCTTACCAGTCAGCATTAACTACTGGAACTAACCTGAAATAGGACAAGCATCATAAGTCTAGGCTAAGAATTCTGACCAGAAAGCACCAAATACTACAACCATACCAAAAAACAAAGCAGAAGAGCAGCTACTTTCTTGTGTCCAGAGGAACTTCTATAATAGTTTTTCTTCCATCTAATGACTTGCTGTAGAAAATGCAACACTCACAGAATGAAAATATAGCTCCCAGCCCTTCAGGGCTAAATGCTATGGAGCAATCACACTGTTCTGGTTTTGTGGCAAATCTGACTTGTCACACCAGTTCACCTGCTCCTTGCCAGACAGCTGAGAGCTCATAAAACAGGTTTTGCAGAGAGGCTGCACAATCTCCGCCCATAAAGGACACCCAAAGTTGCCTGAAAGAGCACCTCCTCTGGTCAATACCATGTTGAACACGAGGGTGGATCTGGGCCTTCCCAAAGTACCGGCCAATCCACATATATCTATGAGTCACCAGCTGTGATGGTTGCCCAGAGCAGTTTATGCTACCCATCTCACTATCAACATCCACAGTGTTTGTAGGGCTTTTGCCTCTTCCCCTTCCCTCCACTTCAGGGAACTAGATACTAGATTTTCCTTATAGTGGTGCAGAAACAAGGCAGAAATAATTCATCTGCATATAGAGAGTTGACAGACAAGCTCTTCACAGACCATAGGTTTAGACTTAAGTTCCTGTTCTGAATTAGTTTTTCAATGAGACAGCTCAGTAACACAAAAATCTGCAGAAAGATAAATTCTAATTAAATACCAAAGCTAGATATCTGAATTCTCCTAACCCATTAATACTTAAAAGGGTTTGTAAAACCCTTTTTAGCCCTTGAAAACCATACACCAATTTGAACCTTAATTTACAAATATACCTGAACGCCTCTAATCGCAATTGTTTGAAAAAATCCTAGAAATAAATTGCTAAGAATTTCTTTCACCTATAACAGCATTTAAAAAATACCAACCCACAGGAAAAAACTAATCAAACTTTGAGATGTATCATCACATTTGGATACTGGAAAAGTTGCATGACTCCATAGCATGTGGGGATTTCTTTACTTGAGCTGTGGGGCTTTTCAGCAGCTTCTGGAGCTTCAGATGTCATCTATATATTATTCCTCCCTTCAACAGGGAAACTAGCAGTTTCTTTGTGGAAAGCAGTATGGCCAAACAAACAAAATAAATTGGAACAGTATTGGATAGAAGAAAAAAAATGCTGAACATAGATTTGGTGGCAAACAACAACTATTCAACACAATTAAACCCCTTAAAAACTGTATTTTCCCTAACACTTCCTTCAAAGGTTTCCCAGTTTGAATTAACTAACAAGTAACAACAAGTCATTATAGCAAGAGAATTTTCTTCTGTTCTGAACTATCACATACTGGTAACAAGTACAGCAGGTTTCCCATATAAAAGCACAAAGTGAACTGAAAGAATAAGCTCTTTGTGTCTCTGTGTTCTCCTTCTATAGTGTTTGGTAATTAGATGTCTATTTATTCTTCCAGAGCTCCATGCATTGATTATTTGAATAAAATATACTGCTAGTGGAGAATTTTTTTTTAGGTCATATTTAAGGAAAAGAAAGCTTTGCTTCTTCTCCTCGGTTTGTTCTATCCACAGAAAAGTTTTAATGAGTCTGTTTAAATTCTAAGGCACTCACTTTCTGTAATAGAAAATATAAAATTATTCTTTGTCAGAAAGCATTGGCTGCTTCATCTTCTTCAACTACAAGCCTCCTTTCAATAGCAAAGTAATCAAAGAGATTAGTAGTAATTTTTTGTTAAACATGATCAAGATTCAAGCAAAGTATCTCCATGTACATAAACACCAGAACTACTCCCAAATAAAATTTGAGGCTTCAGAACTTGAAAGCATATTTTTCAAGCCAGTTGAAAGAGACAGAACAAGTTTTTAGAAAACTTTGGGACAGAACAGACAACTTGGTACTATGGATGCATCCTTGTAATCACCCACCCAAATGTTACTGTCTTTATGTTCCTCATCTTTAAACACTAACAGAGAAGCTGGGTTAAGGAGGGAAAAGAAGAAAGAGAAAGGACAAAGGTAAATTAAAAAAGAAAAAAGAAACCTCAAACATTTATGTAGTTAATAAATCAATAAATCAGCATAAAAAGAAAGGTAAGATTAAAAAGGTTTTCACCTCTTCCTTGGACAGATTATAGAGGATCAACTATGCAATATTTTCCAACATACTGTGTTTTCAGAAGGTATGATCATACAGGGTAGGGCAAAGCACTCTACTGCTGTTCATACAGAGGCACTTTGTTCCCAAAAGGTAAAATCAATATACTATTTACCAGAAAGCTCTACAGAAATAGGGGTAAAAGAGGCACTGTCATGCAGCAAGGTATAGTGTCAAATATCAACATTTTCTTTCCCAGAATGCAGCTTTTCTTTTTTATTTGTCCTCTCGGAAAATATCATTAAGTGAAGAAAGGCAGGGAACTACCATTTGATTCGCACTGTATTATCACTGCCAACTAATTTGAACACCTTACAGTAACATTAAAGATCAGTTTCCCAATGCTATTTTGAAATCAAATGAACAAGTCAAACCTGATGATTATTGTGACTGAAGATAAACCCTGACAGAACTCATTCAATAAGGACTGAAATGGATACAATGTAGTTTGTCTGTTAAATATTTTAGGAGTACAGTTATACCCCATCCTTCACAAGGAACGGGTGAGGCCACGGGCCTCGCGAAAAGCTAAACTTGCAACGAAGTGCAGGTCGTTAATATGCATGCAGGCCACACCCATTGCTCCACCCCCTGGCACTCTGGAGTGCTGCGGACAATTTCCTGCTTCTCCTCTCGGGCTCTCTCAGCACGGGGGAGAAAACGGAACCATTTCTGAGCCCCCTCTGACTCGGGAGACCCCTCCCAGCCTGAGAATCCGCGGGCCTCTCCGGGCCACCGCATCCACACGCCCACAACCCAAACCCCGCACTGCTTCCTCCTCCCCCTGATTCTGGTGCTCACACTCGGGCACCCCAGCCCTGTGGCCACGCTGCCAGCCCCCGCAAGCAGCCGCAGCATGGCCCCGTGGCCGCGCCGCACCGGGACACCCGGGCACGGGCCGGGGGGAGGGAGCAGCGGTGCAGGGTTTGGGCTGTGGGCGTGTGGTCGCAGCAGCCTGGAGAGGTCCACGGATTCTCGTTGGGTGGATTCTCCCAAGTCAGAGGGGGCTTGGAAACCTGGCTGCTTGCCACCATGCATGCTCGCCATTCCTCTGTGGTGGGCAAGGGGTGTCCCCGGGGGGGGTGGGGCAGCAGCATGTCAGTATCAGAGTTTCCTTCCCTTTCCTTCCACCAGCCACAGGAGAGGCAGCACTGCCCATACAGTCCCAGAGGGCAGAGACATCTGCCCCTCCCAGCACACAGCGCTTGCCAAACCTCGCTTGCCTCACTTTCGTGGGGCCGTTTCCCAGGTCAGGGTGAGTCCCGCCCCACAGGCACTGCGACACCGCCCCTTGGCAGAGGCACTGCGCACGCGTCAGCTGGCTAAATTCGCAGACAGCTGAATCAAAATTGCGAAAAATTTGCCTCGCAAACGGGCGTGGTCATAATGGAGATGTCACAATGCACCGGGGACTCACTGTATTCCTTCCAGACTGGAATTTTAAGCATCTTGTAACAAAAGCCAAAAAGCAGCCCCATTATGTAACCAGAACTTACATTGCAACATTAAAAAATACAAGTCACTCATAAAACAAACAAAAAACCCCTAAAAAATTAAATTCACAATAACAATTTTTGTTCATCTTCCTTTGAAGTAAATAAACTAATTCCATAAATTATATTCCATAATTCCATATTTTTTATTCATTCCACACAGCTTCAATTGTAACTTCATAAAAGCATAATCCTTTCACTCAAATTTAAGTAAATGTACTGAAGATCTCACGAACACATTAAGCTAAACTGTATAAATGTCAGTACATACAGTAGCGAAGCAGCTCTTCGAAACTCCTACTTACGTTTACAAATTACACTTTCATATCACCCATTCATCCAAATTAAGGGTCATATGCTTTTCTGCACAGGTCTCTGAGTAACTACTGCTGAATCAGTTTATGATTATCTTAACACCTACCAGGACTGGTTTCAAGCATATTCACTTTGGGAGAAGCTAAGAGAGCTGCGATTGTTGAGCCTCATGGAGAGAAGGCTTGGGGGATTTAATCCATCTAAAAACCTCATGCTGGGAACTAAAGAAGACAGAGGCAGACTCTTGCCAGTGGTACTCAGTTCACAGGTCAACAGTCACAAATTAAATACAGCAAAATCCACTTAAACACAAGAAGAAGCCTTGAGATGCTGTCATCAGTGACTTCCTGACCCTTGCACAGGCTCCTGCCTGTCTCCGTAGTGTTGGGTGATGTGCTGTAAAGATCAAACACTGTAACAGGCTCTGCCCAGACTGCTTTAGGAGTTTCCATCCTTGTAGATGCTCAAAGTCCAATGGGACACATACCAACTCCCCACAGGGAGACTGAGCTACAAGACCTCCAGAGGTTCTTTCCAACATCAAATATTCTACGATTAATAAAAATTTAAAATTGCTCTAAACACTACACTTTTAACTGGGAAGAAACATCCACATTTTATTTCATTGGAGAAGGTATTCCAAAATTCACCCACAGCTAAACACCAATTTTTTGTTTATGTCATGAAGCATTATAAATATTATGCTACAAATCAGAGCAACAGCAATAATTTTCCCCTAGACACATCCTGGAGACAGAAATCCCATCCCCTCCTGTTAAAGTCTAGGATACTGTACCTTGATAAAGTTAACTCAGAGAGGGAGGCAAAACAAATTAAAAACTAGAGGCGTTATGAGTTTTACAAACATAAAATCCAAACTATTCGAAAACCAAGGTTGCTGCAAATTAACAATACAGCAGACTAGGATGTATCGCTTTATATGCATACCAAAAAGAAGTCTGTCTGAATGCCAAAACACAACAGAAATGTTGCAAGCAAATATTAGTCATATGTTTGACAACTCTCTATATTCAAATTGCACTACTGACAGAAAATTACAGAAGGCCTTGGCACAAGTGCACAGAAAGCTAGGAACTGCAAAGGGAGTCATTGTAATGTTTCCCAATAGACAATATAAAAAAAACAAGAAAAACTTTTCTTTGAAAAAAATTCTTCCAATATATTAAGCAAAAAGAAAAAAAAATAATTTCCATGCAGGAAAATTATTTTGGTAGGCCTACTGAACATAAGATGTGTGGTTCATAACTAAAAGCATTAAGTAATTTGTAAGAAGTGAAATAAAATAGCTCCATGGATTCTGACTAAGAAACAAAGACGAAAGTGGAATAATGTCTAATACTATCAGTATTAGAATCAGGAATTAACAGTGTGAGGAAACAAGTTTGGACTGTCACTTTACAGAATGCAAAGTAGAGACAGTGAAGACAGAAAGAAAAGAAAAATACAAAGTGCAAGAGCTTTCACTTCTGAAAACATGAAAGAAAATAAATAAGCAGAGACGATGGGAAGAAAATCCCTAACGAGACCTGGCAAGCTTCTTTGCAGGTTTGCTTTGGCATGAAGTTGTGGGTGATTTTTCCTTCCCCTCCTGGTTTAGGTATATAAAGAAAGGATAATGGCAATATGGGGAAACAACTAAAGCTTGTGACAAGCTTCTAGAAATCAAGGGTGTTTTCATTTATTACAAGACTTTGGAAAAGCTGCTAGTATTTTGAGTCAGGAATGTTGTACATACATAAATGAAAATACATGGTATCCTTAATTGTTACATGCATTTCTGCTACATTCTAAATTCTCAGATTCAGCATTTGGCAAACAGATGGACAAAGAAGAAATTTGCTCTAATTTAGGAAGCATATGCAAGGGAAGTATGAAAGTTTCACACCACTTACCAAGCATTTGAAACATGATTATGGCATTCCCTGACCAACCATTCAGAAATTAAATTATATCTAAAATGAATTGCATTACACATATGGCAACTTAACACTATTGCAACAACATGATAAGTTGTAGCATCAGGAAGACATTTCTAGTTTAAAAATAAGGTGGAGAAAAAAAAGTTCTCAATCTTTCAATGAAGCGCCATAGCAATCAACAGCTTTAACAGCAGATGCTCCTCAAGCTTGTGCTCAAGTCAGGTGACGTCAAAGCTGACATGTGCACTTCCCACCCATTTGTTCCATGACAGCAATGAAAGAACTCATCAGGAAAATTATGACTTAATGCTGTAATTCTAAACCATTTGTAAGAAAAGCAAAATATACCCAGGGACAGCAAATCTTACAGCTCCGTAACCTAAAATTAAAATTAGCATTTTATCTCAGAGTGTAAAATACACAAGTTAATAAAAACTAGCAACACTGTATTTAACAGATTTCTATTAAAGTATGTAACAGCAAGTAATGAAAGACAGATTTATGGATAATATTGTGGCTGAAAATCTTTCAAACACTTAGTATAGCTTCTCCTACAAAAGTCTTGTAAGCTCTACTAAATATTTACCAATAATAATTCTGCTTATGAATTCCACTCATTATGTAATAGTTATGCTAAACAAGTCTTTGCAGAATTACCAGCTATATACTAGGGGCAGAATTCAAATAAGCATCAAATGATCTTGATTTAGGAAAATGCCCTCAATTTTCAACTGTCTCTGTGCTTTTTAGCCAGCATCGGTACTTCTGAAAAAAATCTCTCCCGTGGTGCTGAGACCAGAGCAAACCCACTGAAAATCTCAGAACTATTAAGAGGAAGGAGGTGTTTCTTCTTTAAGAACTGTAAGTACAAAAAAATGGGGCATGAGAGTAAACACAAACCATAAATGACAATAAATAAACACTAGTAAATTCTCTGAAAAAAAGAAATATCATCTCTCTACTGAGTAGCTAAGCTTTGATTATGCCCTTTAGGCCCCATTTTTTTTGTGCCATTTTTTCATTTTGCTTACCTTTATGCATTATTACACAGAAAATATTGTTTGAAATGGTTTTTTTTAATTTCTTCAGTATTTTTATTAAGACAGAAGACCTGTGTATATAAGTATTTTTCCTTCCGTAAGCTGTATAAAACACTTCGCAGTAGTATTGGGTGAATTTAACGACTTAGACAGTCTTCAAAAAATAACAAGTATAACCAAAAATTTGATTTAGCCAGTGAGTAGAAAAAATTTGCTCTAACATTTAGGAAATGAAATCTTGCAAAATGTTTTACTGTAACTGTCTTACCTTATTCTATTGTTATATCCTATCTGGAATCATAAAAATAAGTACTATCCCTGGTTATCTTATCTAGGTATAACTTGAATCTGTTCAGGTGGAGCCTAGGTATTTTGCAAAAATGCTTGAGCTAAAATTGGACAAAATAAAAAAAAATCACAAATGCAATAGAATCATTCTAAACACAGAGATTGCTAAAGCTCAAGTAAAAACCGAGGAGCATATCCAAAAACCTAAAACCTTTGTCCCAGGGAAATGTTGCATTTTTGTCAGATTCCCATACGACTATTATTCAGCCCTTTCTCCAAGCATTCAACATCTCCCAAAGGAATGAATATTGACACTTATAAATTCTAACTATTTTATTACAAATTAAACCCAAATGACATCACCATTTGTTTTGTAATGGACTGCATTCTAGCAGCAATACAAATTACAGTCTGCAAGTCTCAACTTCTGGACACTGTTCAATTTGTTCACCTTAATAAAGGCCTGGGTGATGGGATGAATGTACCTCAGGTTCACTGGTTATTGAGGGGAGGGTTTCACACACCAGCACTGTGCTTCAGAAGGATTGCAATCAACTGGAAAAATGGGCTGCCAAATCTCAAGAAAAATCAGCAAAAGATAATGCAAAATGCTATAACTAGGACAGAATAGCTCCATGCCAAACTCCAGAGTGAGAGCTAACTCATCAGAAATCAGCTTTGCACAAGAGGACATACAGGGTCTGGTGGACAATTAGAACATAAGTCAAAAACGCACCCTTGCAGAAACTGAATGCTGAGGACACACTAGACTGCAGTTGTTACAGCAGAATCAGCAAGTCAGTGGAAATTATTATTCTAATATTCTAATTATTATTTTAATACATCTTGAGTACTGTATTCCATTTCATGCTCCCCAGTATAAGACATATTGGTATAGTGGAAAACCAACAAGATGCTTTGGGGCTAGAGTACGGGATATGTAAGGAGCAGCTCAGAGAACTGTCTGTTCAGCCTCCCAAAGGGAACGCTAACAAGTGACCACAATTATAAAAAACCAGAGCCAGACCTGCCTGGAAATCCACAGATGAGAGGCAATGAATGTAAACTGAAGCAAGGGAAATTCAGATTAGATAAAAGGAGGGGAAAAAATGTTCATAGTTTTAACACCCTCGGTCTAAGCCATGTGCTGCCTCGGCAGATTACTTATACAGTGTTTAAGACTCCAAGAGATTTTGCCCACACAAACCCTTGTAAAGCCTTGGTTCTCTAACACCTTGAATCAAGTAAGAGAGCATGCTATGAGCATTTTTCCAAAAGAACTTATTTTAATTTAGTAAAAAAATAGGTGTTTTGGCAAAACACAGGAATAACATATAACAAATAAAAAGCATTCCACTAAACAAGGATCAAAAACCAAAAGAAGTTGCCTGGAAAGACTGAGGAATCTTCAACTCTGGAAATATCCAGAACAAGTAGACACAGCCCAGATCAGTCCACATACCTTCAAAGTCATCCTCATTCCAAGCAGGCAGCTAAACAAATCAATTCCAGATGATACAGAAATGGTATGGAATATGGAGTCAGATTGTACCAGGTCTGGCTGGGATGGAATGGACTTTTTTCAGATCAGCCCTTATAGTGCTATGTTTTTTATTTGTGCCTAAAATGGTTAATATTACACAATGTTCACAGAATCACACAGAGTTCTACCCATTGCTGAAGTGTGCCAGCACAGTATTAAGTCAATCCACTAAGGGTAAACAACAGGCTGTAAGAGGACACAATCAGGACAGCTGTCACAAACAGGCCATACCCTATGATGCCCATGCTCAGAAATAAAAGCCCAGAGGAAAGGGGGAACAATCACGGTTATGGCACTTATGATGCATGCAGAGACCCTACCTTCCAGGAAGCAGTTGAACATCTGCCTGACTACAGGAATTAGCATTTTAAATGCCTTTTTTTTCTTTGTTTAAGTATCAGACTTTTGCCTTTTCTGTTAAACTGTCATCTCAATCTATGAGCACGCTTGCCTTCCCTCTATTTTCTCCTCATCCCACAGGAGATGGGAGTGAGCAAGATGCTGGGGTGGTGATTGGCTGTTGGATGCCATTCAATTGGAATGACTATATGATATATCTTCATATGCATTTCTCATATATACTATAGGTGTCAAAAAGCACTTCATAATGCTGTGAGAAAGAAGTTAGTTGTTAAAGCTTTGGACTGTCCTAAACTGTCTCAAATTTTGTTTGGGTTTTTTTTCCAACGTGAAAAGTATGACAAATTCAGTGTCGGCCAATATCCCAAGAGGGCCACAGATCAACTGCTAAAAGCCAAGAGTCTACACATTTATCTTCCTATCCCTTCCATCAATATTCACTCGAAAGTGAAAGGAGAAGAACAGTCTCAAGGAAGACAGAGCAAAACTGAGAAGAATGATTAGATGACACACCATACTCCAAGTTTCTATGTGGGGATGTGTGAATTCTGACATATTTAAAAAATTTAAAGCATTTTTACGGTTGTAAGGTTGGGAGTATTCTGGTGATTTTTTTTCCTTTTTACTTATTTATAACCAGTCATCTATTTTATCCCATGCAGGCGTGAAAACAAGGGTGTACAGGGTTGTATTTTTTCTGAAAAGTCTCATACACTGCTACAAATGCCTCAGTTTTCTCAGACTGAGAATAAGATGTGTGAAAACTAGAAAAACACTTTAACAAGCATGCTTATTTTCTAAAGTTTGACAGACATGCTCTATTTACATTTGTGAGATGCAGAAAACCTGGAAGTATAGGCAGCAATAGACAACACAGGTACACTTACTTAATTTGAAACACTCTCTAGAGAGGCTTCTAGGGGCTCTTGAGTACTTCTTTCCAACAGATTGTCACATGCTAGTAACATTACGATCTAGTTTTATAGGAGGAAAATGCCATTTATCCATACCTGGTGGCCTTGCTCAGAGACATCTGCTGAAAATCAAATGCTTTCAGGTTTATGAGCATACATCTAGCTTTAAAGACAAATGACAAAGACTCTGATTTTCATGGCAATTTGTTTTATATTACCTAAATAGCCATTCAAGTTCACATGGTATGAATCGGTGCCATATGCAAAGAATTTACGATTTGCTAAATTTGAGATTAACAACATAAAAAACTTAGGAAATGTTCATAAGAGAAAAGGCTACATGACGCTAGATGACAGTCATACAGTAATAAATTGATGTAAAAATGAAAAGAAAAATTGGGGTGGGATTTAAAACCAAATTATGAAACAACTGATATAAAACAATCATCAACTGTCTCTAGCAACCGTCTGGACTGTCTCCTCTCTGCTGTGTTAAGTGCCCAGCAGATTTCAGGCAGATTAAAGTCTCCTGCAAGAACTAGGGCTGCCGATCCTGAGGCTGTCTCTAGTTGCTTAAAGAGTGTCATGGGTTAACCCACATGGACGTGGACCTGGTTTTTATGATTTTTTTCCATTTTCTTCCAAGATGGGGGCAGGGCGGCAACACGGCTCCCCCCCTCCCCCCACGGCAGGGGCGCAGCCACGTGGGGTGGGGGGTGGGGGGGTCTAGAGGTCACCCAAAGGATGACATGGGACACTGGCGCTCCCGGAAGACAGAGTAACAGTTCGGAGCATCACTTCATTGGACAAAGGGANTCTTCCTCCTGATCTGGCAGTCTGTAACATACTCCAAGAACAATTTCAGTTTTATTAGGTATCCCTCTGACCTTGACCCATAGTCTCTCTACTTGATCATCCCGGATGTCAAGTTGCTTTAATATTCAGGGGCACTCCCCCACCCCTTCGTGCTCTCCTATCTCTTCTGAAGAGTGTGTAGCCTTCCAATGTAGCACTCCAATCATGTGCGTCATCCCACCATGTTTCTGTGATGGCAACTATATCGTATTGCTCCTAGTACACCATAACCTCCAGTTCTTCCTGTTT
>WEKX01014909.1:27897-38923 GCA_013390025.1 Pitta sordida
TGGGAGGGTACCATGGGAAACAGCCCTTAATGGCAGGGGGGTCCAGGAAGGCTGGACATACCTTAAGAATGAGCTCATGAAGGCACAGGGGCAGGCGGTCCCAATGTGCCGAAAGATGAGTCGGAGGGGCAGAAGGTCAGCCTGGATGAGCAAAGAGCTCCTGAAAGAACTAGGGGGAAAAGGAGGATGTACAGCCTTTGGAAAAAGGGGGAGGTAAGTCAGGGGGTGTTTAAGGAAGTTGTCAAGTCATTCAGGAGAAAAAGCCCAGATGGAACTCAAACTAGCCGTTTCTGTTAAGGACAAGCCCTACGGGGAGCAGCTCCAGGAACTGGGGTTATTCAGCCTGGAGAAGAGGAGGCTCAGAGGTCACCTAATTGCTGTTTACAACTACCTGAGGGGAGGTTGCCGCCAGGTGGGTGTGCATCTCTTCTCTCAGGTTGACGAAACCAGAATGAGAGGACATGGCCTTAAGGTACGCCAGGGGAGGTTTAGACTGAATGTTAGGAAGAGGTTTTTCACAGAGAGAGTGATCAGTCATTGGAATGGTCTGCCCAGGGAGGTGGTGGAGTCACCATCCCTGGAGGTGTTTAAGAGAAGACTTGATGAGGAGCTCAGTGACATGATCTAGACGGTGGGAGGCTTGGACAGATGGAGCATGGTGCCCGTGGTCCCACGCTTGTGGGCCTGATCCCTGGGTGGGCGTTCGCTTGGGAGTTGGACTAGATGATCCTGTGGGTCCCTTCCAACTCAGAATGACCTGTGAACCTGTGAACAAACAGCTAGGTAAAATAACATTTGCTTATAGAGTTCAAATATCATGGAACATATTAAAACTTGAATTCAGAAAAATTATATACCTGCATCAATCAAGTGGGTCCTTTTTTCATTACTGTTCTTGACATTACTAATATTATATTTGCTCTTCGGGACAAAACACTCAATAAGATCAAGCTAAGTTTTGTCTACTTGATACAGAAAAATGAAGCATGAATTGAGAATCCTAAATTTCATTAATGATGACATCGATCAAGACCCAGTTAACAGATGCCAAGGTATGTTAGTCAAAATGAATGTGACAGATGAGTTATATTACAATGGATTACATATGGTATCCAACTTTTCAAATGAAGAAGTGAACTGTGACACTACCAGGTTATTTTTATAGAGGGCACTGGGAGTATGTTATATTCCTGATTAAGAAATCTAAAATAAGCAAAATAAGAAAGGGTCCCCTTAGGAATTAACATATTTAAAGAGCAATATAATATACGAAAAGAAAATGAATGTGCTCTAGATGCTACAGTGATATCAATCCATATCTCCTTTTCTTTAACATTATGATCTGGTTGTTTGGAGTTGATGAATTGACATAAATTGTCAACTTAATGCAGCAGCAATCTTAATCAAAAAAGGCAAAACTATTAATAAACTCTTAGGGGTTTAGTTCTTTTGTTATGGGGAGTTTTGCTTGGTTGGTTGTGTTCTGTTTGGGGTTGAGGATTGTGGGGGGGTTGGGTGTAATTTTTTTGCCTTTTCTTTATATTTGTTGTTTTGGAGTTTCTGGTTATTTTTAATTGACCCAGCAAGACCAGAAAAAGGATGAACAGAAAAGGAAAAGGAGGAACTGAAGTTTAGTGAACCAACAGGTCAGAGCCTGTACATCACTTGTCACAGTGAAATGAGGACCTTGTGCCTAAAAAATACTTGTCTTGTACCTTAGAAAGAGACACACAATTAGAGATCAATGCAACAGCAAGCAGCAATCTGTGTTGGAGTTGGAGTTGTACAAGTTTCTTCTTCTACACAGTTCAGAACTGAAGTACCCCTACACCATTTGTCAAGACTTTTGAGATGGCTGCTTTAGTTAAAAAACAACCCCCAAACACCTGTCCCAGCAAGAAAACAATTTTTGAAAAACACAATCAAACTTGAATTCATTAGTAACCAGTTCTAGCAGTGCACACAGTGATCAAATTAAATACTCAACTAATACGTGACTTGAACCACTCAAAATCCTAAACTCCTTCAGAAACTACTGAGATTCAGTTAAACCACATGAAGGTCTATTACTGAACGTAACAGATGAGCAGATACGCTCAGCCACTTGCACTATCCAGATGTGCTTGAGTACTGCACAATAAAACATTCATAAAGAACTTAAACGCAGAAGGGGAAAAAAAGAAGTTTTTTTACCAGAAAAATAAAATAAAATAAAATCCTTTAAATTTCTACTTCTTCAGCCCTTCCAAGTTTACGTATGTGCTTTGTGATTGTCGTGGTTTGACCCTGGCTGGAAGCCAGAGACTCACCCACAACCTCTCCTAGAGGAAAAAAAACCTGGAAAATAAAACTGGTCACAGGCAAAAGCAAGGCAAACTAACAATGAAGAATACAAAGGATCTATTTATTAACTAACACGATCAAAGCTTAATGTGAGAAGCATCATTTAAAGGCAACCTTTTCCCCCCACCCCTCCTTCTCTTACAACAGAGCTCATATTCCCTTTTTCAACCAGGAGACAAAGGGGGAACAGGGGTAGGGAACAAGCCAGGCAAGTTGGTATTTCTGACCAGATCCAGGGTAGGAACCATCTCTCTGCCCTTCCATAAAGTTCTCTCTCTCTCTCTCTCTCTCTCACGAGAGGAAAAGTCTTTCATGACCCCTTCCCAAGTGAGATCTCGACCCAGGGACAACAGTTCTTCCATTCTCTGTTGTCTGAGAATCACAGCACAGGATGCAGTGTTTTAAGTGCTACTCTGCTACTTCATATATGAGCCCATCCCAAAGTACATTGTTCAGATCCTACCACAGTGCAATTCTGTCACAAAACGTCTGTCAAAAGGATCTATCTCTGTAGAGCTCTCAGCTCTGGCTCCGTGTTTCTGGGCTCCGAAAAATATCTGCAGCTGTTGCAGCATGACTCTCCATCTTCAGTCGTGGCCCCAGGTGGATTCTGCATCACTTCTTCCTCTCTATTCCATAGGCTTACACCACAGTTGGTCCGTTCCACGAGCAGCAGCGGGATGCCTGGAAGATCATTCCTACCTCTTCTCTTGTAGGCCTAGGGGGCCTTCAGAGCTTTCAGCCTCTCCACACAGGCCCTGCTCCAGCACTCTACATCTTGCTACTATGATTTTTTTTCTTCTCTCCCAAATATGTTTATTCACAGAGGCATGCCTATCTCTCTAACCTTGAATCACTGGCAGCGACTGAGGCCCAGGCAAGAGCTGAGCTGTTAACCCCCTCGCTACTAGAGGAGCAAAAAACCTAAACCAGGACAGTGATGATACTCCATTAAAACTGAAGAGTTCTTCCTTCACAAACTGACCTTCCTAGTCATCTAAAGAGCAAAATATGAAGGGCTATCATTTCTGCACTTCTGACAGAAAGAAGAAAAAAATTTTTTAAAAATTCTGTTTTCACATTTTCTCACCTTTTTTCTTGCTTCTCTTGGGAGATTCCCTTCAGTCATGGTAATGATGTTTCAAAACATACCTCTTTCTTCTCTAGATCAAACATGCCATCACCAAACGTATGACTTAGAACAAACCTAAGGCCTGGAAGGATTCACTGGAATCAATACTCAAAATACTCTTAGGCAAAGAGATTTATTGTTTTTAAAGGGTCAGTCTGCTTTAGGCTTCAAATTAATTTTTATGTCAGATCTGGTAATGAAGGAGTCAATGGGAGTGGGTATATCAAAACATAAACCTTGAGACTTCATTCAGCTCAACCAAATAAAATACATACAAGCAAAAGAGGTGGAAGAGGTTGGAAGAGCTCCTCTCTGAAGAAAGAGATAGTGAAGTCCTACACTTCAGTTTCACTTCAAAATATTTCATGTGGAAATGTGTGAAGTCAGAAAAATTTTACTTTAGTGGAATTAAAATAAGAAGACATTGGTTTTTTTGGCATCAACCAAAAGTTGCAAGTAGAAGTATTTCTAGGCTAACTCTTAAAATACGACAACTTGCAGCTGTCCTAGTTCTGGCCTAGATCATGAGGTGGTGTGGCCAAGACAGTGTGTTACGCGACACAGCCCTTAACATGGTTTCCCATAATAAGCTTCAGGAGAAACTCGTAGAGCATGGACTGGATAGAAGCACTTTATGTTGGGTTGGGAACTGGTTGGATGGAGAGTGTTGGTGAATGGTGCCACATCCAGCTGGCAGCCAGGCACTAGTGGAGTCCCACAGGGATCAGTGTTAGGACCGGCACTGTTCAACATTTTTAATGATGATATGGACGAGAGAATTGAGTCCATCATCAGCAAGTTTGCGGATGACACCAAGCTGGGGGCAAATGTTGAATTGCCGGAGGGTAGGAGGGCCCTTCAATAGGACCTTGACAGACTAGAGAAATGAGCAGACTTTAACAGTATGAGATTTAACAAGACTAAGTGCCGGGTTCGTCACTTTGGACATAACAACCCTATGCATCGCTATCGACCGGGAGATGAGTGGCTGGAGAGTGGTGAAATGGAGAGGGATTTAGGAGTAATGATTGACAGAAAACTCAATATGAGCCAGCAGTGTGCCCAGGTGGCTAAGAAGGCCAATGGCATCCTGGCCTGTATTAGGAACAGTGTGGTCAGTCATACTAGGGAAGTTATACTTCCCCTGTACTCGGCACTGGTCAGACCACATCTTGAGTACTGTGTGCAGTTCTGGTCTCTCCAGTTTAGGGATGATGTTGAACTGCTTGAGAGAGTCCAGAGAAGGGGAACAAGGATGGTAAAGGGACTGGAGGGCAAGTCCTATGGGGAGCAGCTACGGGAACTGGGGTTGTTCAGCCTGGAGAAGAGGAGGCTCAGAGGCGTAATTGCTGTTTACAACTACCTGAGGGGATGTTGCAGCCAGGTGGGTGTGAATCTCTTCTCTCAGGCTGATGACACCAGAACAAGAGGACATGGCCTTAAGCTACGCCAGGGGAGGTTTAGACTGAATATTAGGAAGAGGTTTTTCACAAAGAGAGTGATCAATCATTGGAATGGTCTGCCCAGGGAGGTGGTGGAGTCACCATCCCTGGAGGTGTTCAAGAGAGGACTTGATGAGGTGACATGGCCTAGTTGATAGGAAGCTTGGATGGATGGGGTGTGGTGCCCGTGGTCCCACGCTTGTGGGCCTGATCCCTGGGTGGGCGTTCGCTTGGGAGTTGGACTAGATGATCCTGTGGGTCCCTTCCAACTCAGAATAACCTGTGAACCGTCTTAAGTCATAGCCTGGGGCAGGGGAAATGGACTCTCACTTCCAGGAAAAAGGGGTGTGTAGTTCCTGCGTGAGAACAAACATGGCAGATGGAGCAGTCAGGGTGGAGTGCCACAGGTTGCTGTCACTTCAGCTTGGGCTTTGGTGAGGATTTTTGCGTATAAATCACACCCTCTTTGTACACTCTCATTAGTATTGCTGCTGTCCTGGTTGTTTTCTTTCTAATTGCTGTTTCCAGTAAGTTGTTCTCATCTCAACACACAATTTTTACCTTTTTGTGCTTCCAGTTCTCAACTCCATCCCTGGAGCAGGAAGGAGGAGGGAGAAGGAGGGGCGTAAGCAAGTAGCAGCTGGTTGGCAGAGTCTAAGGAGTGGGGGGGCACTACAATAGGGAATGCTGTTCCTAAAGCACAACCGCCTCAACTGGTGCCCAATGTGAGACTTGAAGGGCTGAAATAACAACAGATCTTCCCAGAGAGGGTTGGAAACAAACTTGATCTAAGCATTTGTGTACTACTGGTTGCAGTGCTTGATCTGTTCACCTGTTGCAGGTGGCTGTAATAAGGTCAAAATGAAGGATGTTGTACTAATTTTAAATTAACGTAGAAAAAAAATCAACATTATCCAATCTCCTATAAGCATTCAACTGGCTTCTTTGGAAGTAAGAAATTTCATACCACTAGAAAAGCAAACAAGATTATTTCTTCATTGAGGCACTAATAGTTCACAGAATCACAGAATCACAGAATATTATGAGTTGGAAGGGACTCACAAGGATCATCTAGTTACAACATAGTATTTGAAAACTATAGATTCATTATATTTATGTGAACACTAAGTCACAAAAAGTAACCTTTCAGAAAAGATTCTTCACACTGAAATATAAAGAACCTCTGGAATCTGTAACAAAGGAGAAAGGAAGCTACTTCACATGATAGATTTTGAGAGCAAGTAAGCCAATGCCAATGAACACAATTACATTGAACATAGCGCTTACTTCATTTATTCACACACAGTTCAACATTCAGAGTATTCTGAATATACATATTCTTCCACTTTGTATTATGAATGCCGTCACAGATGTAAGAGCACACATATTTTTATGCACGATGCTTTCTTGCATCATCTATTTAAAAAACAAAAAAAACCCAACAAAACAAACAAACAAACCCTGTACCATCTGAAGACTCTTATTTTTACTCTTTGTTTCCGGCAGAAGTTTTTTGTAATCATCAAGGAAATACAATGTAACTGTAAGTGCAGGACAATAAAATGAGAAAAAATAATCTACAGATATTCTCTATCTTGATTGCTACAAATAAAATTTCCTTAGACCATCTGTTCTTCTTTAGGTAAAAACCTTCTAAAAGAGAATAGGATATTAAACATATATCCTGCAGAAAAGTTTCCTGTTGCTAAGAAACAATAAAATAATATATCCAAGGTCAGATGTTACTGAATTGATTCAGGATGATAAAATTTTTGACCCAATTTGACATACTTCATAAGGAATCAAACATTCGATTTGATTAGGCTGGACTGTTTCCATAAGTCACATTCTACTTAGAATTTTTACATTTGCATGGAGATGACTAGTAAAACTGTGTTCAGTGAACAGTGACAGAAATGTCACTCTGGTTAGGCAAACCAACAGGGAAGAACAGTACTTTGAGAAATCATTCTTGAAGAGTTCAAAAATTCATCATATTTTGTATGACCTTTCATTTCTAGCGGCTTTTTCATTAGACAGATTTTAGTTCTATCTTTAAGTCAAAGGTTAACCCTTCTAACACATCACTTCCTTCAACAGACAAATTAAAGACAATGGTTTCACCTGAGGCATCACTTCTGAAAGCATGAAATAAGGTATGATTTTCTTGCTATTCCAAGTTCATTGATTCAGATGCACTCCTCCTCAGAAATTAAGAAATCCAAATCATCTTTATAAAAAATAAAATCCAAATAAAGTAATAATACAGTGAAATTGCCGCATGGCCTCCAGTGATATCACTTCAAAAAGGGCACACAACACAAGCCACAAGTTTGCTACATAAACATTTAGGAAGAGATGTCTTAAAAATATTCAGTATGCCTGAAATCCAGTACCACTATCCATTAAGTTTAATGAATTAACTTCATTTTTTCCTCAAAAAAATGAAAAAAAAAGCTATCCTTACTTTTAAAGGCTTCCAATAAAGACCAGAGAACAAGACAAGAAAAGTTTGAGGGTTTGTTTTAAAAGTACGTATTGCTCAATTTAACAACATAGGTCTTTTCCCCAGTCAAGCTGCAGGGACACTTGGAAGCTATCAGGTACTTGCTGTTTCTCCTTCTACTCTTCCTACAGGTCTGCATAGCTCTTATCAAGTAGCACATCCAAGGATTTTCCCCTTTCACTCTAGGGAGTTAATTGCACTATATACAAGGCCCTGCAAAACAACATGGTGCCAGGAACAAAAAGCACCATGTCTTGTAAACATTTTAAAAAAGATACAAAATAAGCAACATATAAATAGCAACACATCCTACAAATAACCTAAACAAAACTGCTAGACAGTAAGTCTATTTGTCTCTTACGCAGTCTGTCCCACTGGTTTGCTGCATAAGCTTGAACACACACTAAATATACGTAATGCACGTTCAACTACAGAAGTACCAATGTTTATCTTGATGCCTACATTTTGCAGTCTGAAAAGGCAGTTCACAAAAACATAGCATGTGCCATACTGCTATTTTTCTGGCTTGCAAAATAACTCTTCCTTACCAAGCTTATTCCTGACAACTGCCTGAACTCCATAAAAATAGTTTCTTCTTGCTGCCTCCTATTTGTTCTCTATATTTTCTGCTTATTATCTCCCCTGAAGGTAACATCAGTGATAACACATCTTTTAAGAAAAAAAGGAACACAGCAGTGATAATGCCACATTTTGGCACTGAAATAGTCAAGCAGAACAAAGGTCAAACAGCCTCCTGCACTCCAAAGGTACCTGCATATCAAAGGATGCTGGTACCTTTGGGGACCCAGTATAACCATTCAAAAAATCCTGTATTAAAAATAATTATTATTGGTGTTGATATATTGATATCATTAAATGTTTTTAAGTAATCTTATTCATTTACTATTCTTTATATTAATATATTGCAATAAAAAATAAAACAAAGTATTTCTATTTAAAATGGATTGTCTAATACAAGATGCTCAGTATCAAATCCCATCCAGTATTTTTTTTTCTTTCCCTCTGACCTGTTCTTCATTAATGGTTTAAATTTTAGTACTCTGGTGATACATATAACTTTTCTAAGCCATAAATTGGTTTAGCCTGTTTCTTCCTTTAACACCTCCTAACCCTACCAACATTTCTTATGTTGACAAGGAAATGGAAGGCTGTTCCAGTCTATGACTGGACTGTGGTTTCATTTCAGCATGAAGCTGGTCATAGGGAGAGTTACTGCAGCAAATTTCTACATCAGGTATTACAGAGGGAGAAGGTACTAATTTAAAAATATTTCACTCATACTCATCCTTCCAGAGATTTCATTTACTCCCAATCTCAAACTCACCTGTACACAAGTGACACATCTGTCCAGGATCACCTGCACAAAAGGGCAAGAGGCACCAGCTATGAAGTCTTTACTATGTTTCTGAGTTTCTTCTCGACTGGCAATAAAAAAGTAGTTCTTGGATATATCTTCCTATCCCTTAGGAGCCATTGTGAGGTGGCTCTCTACACCAAAACCCCACTTATCTCAGTCTCCATAAAACTTAAACCAGGTTATTTCCTACTCTGTGTTTCTTAATTTGGAATATAGTCTATAGACTGTTACTATCACCGGCTCTTCCAGGGGCCAGGCATCCTCATCCTGACATGAAAGACGCATTCCTCAATCTTACCCTCGGGAATAGTGTCCTATGAGCTGCCTTCTTGAACAGCTGTTCTTCATTAGCACAGACCTTTCTTTTAACCCTTCTGTTTCTGGTGGCTAAACACACTATTTCTGCCTCATTCATATGAACTCTGATATTTCTATTACAGATCTCTAAAAAATGTTAGCAAAGGTAAGCCAAGACATCACAAACAGCATAAACTGTCATTTCTGGACATTCTGCAAAGCCAAAAGCTGATGACCATCAAAACAAGCGTTTGGACAATGTGCTCTGATCATGTGCACATGATCTGATTCTTGGAGTTGTCCTGTGGAGGGCCAGGAGTTGGATTTATTTAAATTCTGCTTTCTTGATGTCCATCTGCAAAGACTGTTCTCCATTATTGCATAAATCATAGGTGTTGTCTTTCATTATGACAATGGATCACATGGGAATGTTTCCAAGGGATAATTAAATACCAACACACAGTAGCTCTATGAATAACAGTTTACATTTTTCCTCATAAAGAATACTTTCACTTCCTGCTTTTACAGCCTTTGTCTCCTCTGTCTTGATTTTGGCCATGAACCAGAGAGAGCACTCAGGACTTTCCACAGCGCTGAACTCAACTTCTTAACAAATATAATTAACTACTGCACAGTATATAAAATAGCAAAATTAAGAAATAGGATTTCTTCTGAGCCAAAATAACTGGAGAAAGATGAAACAGAGAATCAAGGCAAAAGTCTCAAGGTAAGACTCAATGGAAATAAGGTAAGTCTCAATGAACATCAAATTATTCTAAAATCCTTCAGTAAGTTAAACACGGATGGGCAGAAAGGTCATTAGACCACCAGGTCTAGTTAGGTCTTTCAACAAAACTCAAAATTAACAATTTGTTATTGCTTTCTTTACAAGGTATGATGTCGGCCAAAAAAATCTTCATTCTAGAAATAAAATTATTCAGAGCATTATTGTTACAGAACATTCTGTAACTGGAAGCAAGCAATGCTTCCTGGCAGAAATGTTCACAACTGTCAAATGTCACAGAATCACAGAATCACAGAATATCAGGAGCTGGAAGGGACCAACAAGGATCATCTAGTCCAGCTCCCCAGCTAATGCCCATACAAGGATCGAACCCACACCCCAGAGCTGTGGACATAAACCTAATTCCCTCATAAGCTCACAGGATCACAGGCCACTCCGAGCCGGAAGGGACCCACAGGACCAACCAGTCCAACAACACACCAACAAGAACATGTCACTGAGCTCCTCATCCAGTCTTCTCTTAAACACCTCCAGGGACAGTGAATCCACCACCTCCCTGGGCAGACAATTCCAATGAGGGATCACACTCTCTGTGAACAAGCTCTTCCTAACATCCAGTCTAAACCTCCCTTGGCATAGCTTAAGGCCATGTCCTCTTGTTCTGGTGCTGGTAACCTGAGAGAAGAGATTTACACCCACGCGACTGCAACCTCCCCTCAGGTAGTTCCAAACAGCAATTAGGTCACCTCTGAGCCTCCTCTTCTCCAGGCTGAACAACCCCAGTTTCCGAAGCCGCTCCCCATAGGGCCTGCCCTCCAGTCCCTTCACTATCCTTGTTCCCCTTCTCTGGACCCTCTCAAGCAGCTCAACATCCTTCTTATACTGGGGAGCCCAGTACTGCACACAGTACTCAAGATGTGGTCTGACCAGTGCCGAGTATAGGGGAAGTATAACTTCCCTAGTATGACTGACCACACTGTTCTTGATACAGGCCAGGATGCCATTGGCCTTCTTAGCCACCTGGGCACACTGCTGGTTCATACTGAGTTTTCTGTCAATTATTACTCCTAAATCTCTCTCCATTTCACCACCCTCCAGCCACTCATCCCCCAGCTGATAGCGATGCCTGGGGTTGTTATGTCCAAAGTGAAGAACGCGGCATTTGGACTTGTTAAATCTCATA
>WEKX01014910.1:0-58801 GCA_013390025.1 Pitta sordida
GTGATGGTGGAGCTGGGAGGTGGCTCAGTGATGGATGATGAGTTTGGACAAGCCTGGTGTTGATCCATCATGAGGTGGCTCCTCCTTTCCACCTCACTCCTGGTGCCTGGGACCCAAACTCTCCCTCTCCACCTCCCAGCCCCTCCCTGCTCCCTGGACAGGAGAACTCCTGCCCTCAGGCCTGGCCCTATCCTCCCTGGAGGTGGAGGTGAGGAAGGCAGGAGGTTTGGTGCCATCTCCCTGAGGGGTTGGCTATGAGCCAGGTGTGGATAATCGCTCTCATTGTCACCTTCCATTACCCTGGCAGTCAAAAGTGAATGTTTTCCAAAAAATGTGGGTTGCTGCTGCCAAGATTTTTCCCCGTCTCCTCAAGCAAGTGCCAAGAACTCGATGTCTTCTCATAACAAATCAACTGGCCAAATACAGGTGTCACTGGAGAAACCCCTTCAGGCTGGTAGGAACTAACAAGTTGATTCAACTGAAGGTAAACAAGTTAAATGTGTTGTTCTTCCACCTGTGGTTTCCTGGGAAGGTGAATCCTCTGTGTGTGTCTGTCAGTCTGTCCACCCACAGTAATTTTTGAGCCCCTTGGGCAGATTGGAGAGACTCATGGATTCATGGAGTGGTTTGGGTTGGAAGGGATTTAAGTGGCATCTCATTCCAACACCCGCGATGGGCAGGGACACCTTTCACTGTCCCCNTCCAGAGTTCTTCCACTCCCCCTTTCCCCTGCATCCCATATATCACATACTCATGTTGGAGGTGCCATGGAAAGACGGTGCTGGTCAGCCAGGAGTGGTGACGTGATGGTGGAGCTGGGAGGTGGCTCAGTGATGGATGATGAGTTTGGACAAGCCTGGTGTTGATCCATCATGAGGTGGCTCCTCCTTTCCACCTCACTCCTGGTGCCTGGGACCCAAACTCTCCCTCTCCACCTCCCAGCCCCTCCCTGCTCCCTGGACAGGAGAACTCCTGCCCTCAGGCCTGGCCCTATCCTCCCTGGAGGTGGAGGTGAGGAAGGCAGGAGGTTTGGTGTCATCTCCCTGAGGGGTTGGCTATGAGCCAGGTGTGGATAATCGCTCTCATTGTCACCTTCCATTACCCTGGCAGTCAAAAGTGAATGTTTTCCAAAAAATGTGGGTTGCTGCTGCCAAGATTTTTCCCCGTCTCCTCAAGCAAGTGCCAAGAACTCGATGTCTTCTCATAACAAATCAACTGGCCAAATACAGGTGTCACTGGAGAAACCCCTTCAGGCTGGTAGGAACTAACAAGTTGATTCAACTGAAGGTAAACAAGTTAAATGTGTTGTTCTTCCACCTGTGGTTTCCTGGGAAGGTGAATCCTCTGTGTGTGTCTGTCAGTCTGTCCACCCACAGTAATTTTTGAGCCCCTTGGGCAGATTGGAGAGACTCATGGATTCATGGAGTGGTTTGGGTTGGAAGGGATTTAAGTGGCATCTCATTCCAACACCCGCGATGGGCAGGGACACCTTTCACTGTCCCCACCCCATCGAAGGGCCTTGTTTGATAAGACTCAGATCTTCACATCCCACAGGTTGATGTGAAATCGGCTTTGGAAAAGGGAATGATCTCCAGGTGTTGCCCAGTGGGGGAAAAGTTGGTGAAGTTCAGAGCAGGAAAAGTGTATGTGAAAGATGTAGAAATGCAGCTTCTCTCACAGTGCTGCTTGTTTTCACCCAGATTAACAGTGAGACATCTGCAGTGAGCCAAGGAAGCAGCTTCCGGGATCATAAAGGCAATCCCTGGAGCCTGCAAGCCCAGGGAAAAAAGGCAAAGTGAGAACTCTGTGTGGGTTCAGGAATGCCCTTGGAGGTAGAAGAGCAAGGTCAGACTGGAGGGACAGTCCTGTGGCTTTATTCATCCAGAGGAGATTTGGGCAATGTTGGGATGTGTCATCTCTCAGGTGATGCCCAGACATTGGTCCTTTGCTGTCTGCACCTCTGAAGAGGGTTATGTTTTCCAGAGGGATGGATGTGGATGTTTGTGGACCTGATGGGGTGAGTCCAGAGGAGGCCCCGGAGATGCTGCAGGGCTGGAGCCCCTCTGCTCTGGAGCCAGGCTGGGAGAGCTGGGAATGTTCCCCTGGAGAAGAGAAGGATCCAGGGAGAGCTTGGAGCCCCTGGCAGAGCCTAAAGGGGCTCCAGGAGAGCTGGAGAGGGACTGGGGACAAGGGATGGAGGGACAGGACACAGGGAATGGCTTCCCAGTGCCAGAGGGCAGGGAGAGATGGGAGATTGGGAAGGAATTGTTGGCTGTGAGGGTGGGGAGAGACTGGGATAAAATTCCCAGAGAAGCTGTGGCTGCCCCATCCCTGGAAGTGTTCAAGCCCAAGTTGGATCCACCTGGGAGAGTGGAAACTGTCCCTGTCCATGGTGTGGGAGTGAAACAAGCTGATCTCTAAGATCCCTTCAAATCCAAACCATTCCATAATTCTGTGATATTAACATGGAAACTTGCAGCAATTCCCCCAGCTTGGATTTTCTTTGGTGTGGCGTCACCTTGCACACGCCAAGGATGTGTGAAAATCCCTCAAGGGGCAGCAGGTGACTGTGGATGACGAAGGGAATTTAGGAAAGCTTCAGGGAGAACCTCCCAAATTTAAGTCCATCTCAGTGGACACCAGGGAACACCTGGTGGGTCTAAGATTTTTTTTTGTCACTATCTCTGCCCAGTTCAGTGTGTGCTGGGCTCTGCTTGCACCTCCCACGTGCTGCTGGGCTGGGATGTGACACACAACTCCCTCCATCCCTGTCATCCGTCGTGTTGGGTGCCAAAGGTTAATGGCATGGCCTGGAATGGTCGATAGCTGTCACTACAAGAGCTCCTGTGACAGTTTGCACGGGGAAGGGCAGGGATTAAGTGAATTGGCTGCTGCTTTCTCTGCTTTTCTGCATATAATTTGTGTGTGCCTGTCTGAATCTCATTGCTCGTGTCCCCCCCCGCATCCCATGTCCTGCTGCCCCTGGGCAGAGCCAGGAGCTGCTGATCCTTGTGATTCCCTTCCAGCTCAACCTATTCTGTGATTCCTTGAAATTCAGATCCAGAGGTGCAGAGCTTCGAATCTGCCCCATCCTCTGTTACACAGAAATCACAAGAGCGAAACATCAGAAGGGGGGAAAAAAAAAAGAGTGAAAAAACAGGGGGAAAAAATTGTTCCTTCATGGTGCTTTTGTTTTCTAACAATGTTGACATTATGTGGAGTAACTGAGTATAAAATCTGCCTATCGTTTGGGAGCTGGTGAGCAGGAAAGATGTTATTATCCCAACCTTTTATGCCTCTTTACCCTGTCTGGATCAGAGGAGATAAATGCGTAGATAAGAGCCCCAGCTCCTATCTTTATTTAAGCTGTCAGGTGCTGCGACGTTATTTTATGATGATTGTTATAGAAAGCCTCCACAAAGAGATATATGTTTCTGTATTCCCCCCTGTTTCCTATTTTAATCTATAATTTAATAACAAAAGAGATGTATTTCCCTGTGTTATTTTTATTTGTAGCGTCGGTGCTTCTCGTTGGCTCTTATTTTTCAAATAAGCATTCGCAGTCACAGAGCACTTAAAATATGCACATAATCAATCTCTCTGTTCTCTTTTGGGCTCCCTTTTGACTATTATTGCAGTCACACTTTAATTTACACATTAATGCAGGAGCTTTTGTGGGATAAAGCAGGTTCCCTGTGGGGACGACGGGTGGGACGCACGCAGCCACCGTTGTGTGCAGCCACACTCCCACCCCCCACGTCCAAAATCAGGAACAATTCCACGGGAAATGAGACAAAACTCATGGTGGAATGGTCACCAGAGCCAGGAACAGCTTGGGACAGGTTTCCCAGAGAAGCTGTGGCTGCCCCTGTATCCCTGGAAGTGTCCAAGGCCAGGTTGGATCCACCTGGGACAGTGGGAGGTGACCTGCCCATGGCAGGGGTGGCACTGGATGGGCTTTAAGGTCCTTTTCAACCCAAACCATTCTATAATTCTGTGATTCCATAATTCCGTGACCCCAGGGCCCAAGATTTCCCTCAGGCTTGTTTAATGTGGTGCTACAGATAAATCCCAGGTGCCATCAGAAGCGTGGGATTGACCTCAGTCGCCAAAGAAATGCTTCCCACCAGGCGTTGGCCATTTCTCAGCTTTTCCTCTGTGGAAACTCTTGAAGCCAAATTAGAACTGGATCAGCAGCCAATAAATGGGAATAAGAAATTTATGGGACGTGGAGCTTTGTGGGGGAAGGTCTGGGTTTGGCCTTCTGCTTCTCCACAAGCCTTGACAAGGTCAGGGCCTTTCTCTTCCTTTCTTCTGGCTGAACTTTGTATGATATCATTAACGGATTCTGGGATTAAATTACCCAACTTTTGGACAGTATCTTCAAAAATACTGAGGTGTTTTTTAACATTAACAATATGTAATAAAAATAAATAATATAGGAAATAAAAACAATTTTAGCATTAATAATATAATAAAAATTAATATAATGATATATGAAATAAAATATAATTTAAACAATAATATGTAATAATATATAATATATAATAATACATAAAATAGAAATATGACTTTAAAATAATTAGAATAAAAATTAAATAATAATAAAAGCTTTTACAGACCTAAAAGTTTTCAGATAACATTGGGAATATCCCTTGGATTTTTTGGAGGCTGGAGCTGGGCTGTGACCCCACTGTCTCTCCCGAGGTGCACAGTGACCACCTGGACTGCAGACATCCTTCTGGGAGCCTGGACTTCAGTGGAGAAGGAAAACTGAAGCTGTTTGAGCAATTCCCCAAGCAGCAACTTGGCAACGTTTCAGATTTAAAACAGAGACAATTAGTGGAAGTAGTTTCAGTCTCGATTATTTCCCTCTTACAGCAGAAAAAGAAGCTGTGGAGGACTGGGACAGTTCCTTTCCAAGTGTGTTGAAATGGCATCCAAAGGGAAAATGAGGGAATCCCGGAATTGGCTCAATATCTCCTATTCTTGCACGTCTGAGCCCTGTGCCAGCCAGAATCCATCTCTGCCCATCATTTTCCCAAACCCTGGCTTTAGGAACTGCAGTAGGACTTGCAGGGCTCGTCAGCAGCATTTGGTCTCTGGTTGATTTAAACCCAATCCTTAATCCAAGTCACAGGAGCTCTGTTTTATAAGGAAAAAAAATAAATCAGGAAAAGTGAACAGCTATAGAAGGGATTCCTTCTATTCCTGGGTTAAACTTCCAAGAGGAAAAGAATAAATTCCATGAAAAAACATCTGGGAGTCACTGAGTTCAACACAGACACGTCTTTATTCCAGGGATATTTTTTCCTTCGGGTTCCTGTCGCTGCGTTTGAAGCTCAGCTCGTGCTCCTGCTGGCAGGTCACAGGATGTTTCCCGACCTCCATCCCTTCCTGTGGTGGCAGGGGGAGGCTTGTTCTTGGAGACCTCCAGGAATCCCGATTCCCGCATGGTCTGAGGGCACAAAAGCTTCGCTGCTGCTCCTTCCACGCTGTGTTCAAAGCCAGGAGAGAAGTTTCTCTGCCTTTAGGAAAAGCAAAGTTGGGCAGGACTGGTTTTTTGTCCTCTCCCTGCCAGTTCCCAGCTGACATTTGGAGACCACAGACCATCTTTTCCAGCACGTTTTCCAAGACCTGGGAAACTTCCAGTGCATCCTATAAACATGTGCTGCCTGTGCAACCCTGACACATGGTGGGAATTCCTGCACAGTCCCGTGTGTTCCCTGGGATATGAGCTTGGAAAAACACCCCAGCCTCTCACACCAAAGCTCTGTGTCCGAGGACAGGCTGAAAAATGGAATGAAACATTTCCTTCCTGGAAACTTTGCTTCCCAATATTCAGGTCCACAACATCTACCCAGTGGTAGTTTTGGAAGAGCTTATTTGAGGTCACCTTTTGTGCTCCAGGATGACTCTGCATCCCAAAGATGTCCATGTGGGAGTTGTTATTGGGACAGTGGGTGTGTAAAGGCTCAGGAGTGGTTTTAGTGCTCCAGTTTCCCCAAGGACAAATATCCCTATTTATGTTTTCCCTTCCTACACAGACAAGGAAAACACACACGTTTCGCCTCCATGGAGGGAATTAATCTAAAGTTTATGTGAAGGAAGGACTCAGCTCTGTCTCACTGCAAATCTTTGTCCTTCTCCATCCCTGGTCACCTCCCCTGACAGTTCATGGCAACCAAATTCCACCTGTGGCCGCATCCCTGGAAAAGCTTCTTGTCTCCCCAAATCCTGCACACTGAGCCTCAGAGATCTCCTCTAATCAGCAGGTTTGCAGAGAAAATGAGATTTTTGCCCCCCCCTTCCTGGCTGGCTTCCATCAGCAGCAGCTCCAGCTCTCCAAGGCACATCTCAATTAATTAATACAGTCAAACCTTATTAGAGACAATCGTTGGGCAGAAATTACCCAGTCCTGAGTTCTCTTTGCTTTTCTCCTTGTTTTTTCTCGCTGTTGCTTCCCTCCCTGGTGCCTTTCTCGCCAGTGAAGCAAAGCCCGGACTAGAGTGGGAGCTGCTTTAGTGTGGAGTGGAGCCTCATCCCTGTTCCAAGCCCAAAGCCTGGCTGCAGTCGAGGATCCTGAGCAGATCCTGGGCAGAATCCCTCTGTCACCTCAGCCCGGGGGACAGCAGGTTGTGGCTGTTGGCGTCCCGGGGGCTCTCTGTCACCTCAGGGCTGATGTTGTGGAACAAGAAGGGGATATTTCTGAGAGATGAGCCCCAGAGGTTCTGCAGTGGGGGCACAGGACCAGGGGAGTGATGGAAGTCCTCCAGGAAGGGTGAGGGTTGANAATCTCTCTGTTCTCTTTTGGGCTCCCTTTTGACTATTATTGCAGTCACACTTTAATTTACACATTAATGCAGGAGCTTTTGTGGGATAAAGCAGGTTCCCTGTGGGGACGACGGGTGAGACGCACGCGGCCACCATTGTGTTCAGCCACACTCCCACCCCCCACGTCCAAAATCGGGAACAATTCCACGGGAAATGAGGCAAAACTCATGGTGGAATGGTCACCAGAGCCAGGAACAGCTTGGGACAGGTTTCCCAGAGAAGCTGTGGCTGCCCCTGTATCCCTGGAAGTGTCCAAGGCCAGGTTGGATCCACCTGGGACAGTGGGAGGTGACCTGCCCATGGCAGGGGTGGCACTGGATGGGCTTTAAGGTCCTTTTCAACCCAAACCATTCTATAATTCTGTGATTCCATAATTCCGTGACCCCAGGGCCCAAGATTTCCCTCAGGCTTGTTTAATGTGGTGCTACAGATAAATCCCAGGTGCCATCAGAAGCGTGGGATTGACCTCAGTCGCCAAAGAAGTGCTTCCCACCAGGCGTTGGCCATTTCTCAGCTTTTCCTCTGTGGAAACTCTTGAAGCCAAATTAGAACTGGATCAGCAGCCAATAAATGGGAATAAGAAATTTATGGGACGTGGAGCTTTGTGGGGGAAGGTCTGGGTTTGGCCTTCTGCTTCTCCACAAGCCTTGACAAGGTCAGGGCCTTTCTCTTCCTTTCTTCTGGCTGAACTTTGTATGATATCATTAACGGATTCTGGGATTAAATTACCCAACTTTTGGACAGTATCTTCAAAAATACTGAGGTGTTTTTTAACATTAACAATATGTAATAAAAATAAATAATATAGGAAATAAAAACAATTTTAGCATTAATAATATAATAAAAATTAATATAATGATATATGAAATAAAATATAATTTAAACAATAATATGTAATAATATATAATATATAATAATACATAAAATAGAAATATGACTTTAAAATAATTAGAATAAAAATTAAATAATAATAAAAGCTTTTATAGACCTAAAAGTTTTCAGATAACATTGGGAATATCCCTTGGATTTTTTGGAGGCTGGAGCTGGGCTGTGACCCCACTGTCTCTCCCGAGGTGCACAGTGACCACCTGGACTGCAGACATCCTTCTGGGAGCCTGGACTTCAGTGGAGAAGGAAAACTGAAGCTGTTTGAGCAATTCCCCAAGCAGCAACTTGGCAACGTTTCAGATTTAAAACAGAGACAATTAGTGGAAGTAGTTTCAGTCTCGATTATTTCCCTCTTACAGCAGAAAAAGAAGCTGTGGAGGACTGGGACAGTTCCTTTCCAAGTGTGTTGAAATGGCATCCAAAGGGAAAATGAGGGAATCCCGGAATTGGCTCAATATCTCCTATTCTTGCACGTCTGAGCCCTGTGCCAGCCAGAATCCATCTCTGCCCATCATTTTCCCAAACCCTGGCTTTAGGAACTGCAGTAGGACTTGCAGGGCTCGTCAGCAGCATTTGGTCTCTGGTTGATTTAAACCCAATCCTTAATCCAAGTCACAGGAGCTCTGTTTTATAAGGAAAAAAAATAAATCAGGAAAAGTGAACAGCTATAGAAGGGATTCCTTCTATTCCTGGGTTAAACTTCCAAGAGGAAAAGAATAAATTCCATGAAAAAACATCTGGGAGTCACTGAGTTCAACACAGACACGTCTTTATTCCAGGGATATTTTTTCCTTCGGGTTCCTGTCGCTGCGTTTGAAGCTCAGCTCGTGCTCCTGCTGGCAGGTCACAGGATGTTTCCCGACCTCCATCCCTTCCTGTGGTGGCAGGGGGAGGCTTGTTCTTGGAGACCTCCAGGAATCCCGATTCCCGCATGGTCTGAGGGCACAAAAGCTTCGCTGCTGCTCCTTCCACGCTGTGTTCAAAGCCAGGAGAGAAGTTTCTCTGCCTTTAGGAAAAGCAAAGTTGGGCAGGACTGGTTTTTTGTCCTCTCCCTGCCAGTTCCCAGCTGACATTTGGAGACCACAGACCATCTTTTCCAGCACGTTTTCCAAGACCTGGGAAACTTCCAGTGCATCCTATAAACATGTGCTGCCTGTGCAACCCTGACACATGGTGGGAATTCCTGCACAGTCCCGTGTGTTCCCTGGGATATGAGCTTGGAAAAACACCCCAGCCTCTCACACCAAAGCTCTGTGTCCGAGGACAGGCTGAAAAATGGAATGAAACATTTCCTTCCTGGAAACTTTGCTTCCCAATATTCAGGTCCACAACATCTACCCAGTGGTAGTTTTGGAAGAGCTTATTTGAGGTCACCTTTTGTGCTCCAGGATGACTCTGCATCCCAAAGATGTCCATGTGGGAGTTGTTATTGGGACAGTGGGTGTGTAAAGGCTCAGGAGTGGTTTTAGTGCTCCAGTTTCCCCAAGGACAAATATCCCTATTTATGTTTTCCCTTCCTACACAGACAAGGAAAACACACACGTTTCGCCTCCATGGAGGGAATTAATCTAAAGTTTATGTGAAGGAAGGACTCAGCTCTGTCTCACTGCAAATCTTTGTCCTTCTCCATCCCTGGTCACCTCCCCTGACAGTTCATGGCAACCAAATTCCACCTGTGGCCGCATCCCTGGAAAAGCTTCTTGTCTCCCCAAATCCTGCACACTGAGCCTCAGAGATCTCCTCTAATCAGCAGGTTTGCAGAGAAAATGAGATTTTTGCCCCCCCCTTCCTGGCTGGCTTCCATCAGCAGCAGCTCCAGCTCTCCAAGGCACATCTCAATTAATTAATACAGTCAAACCTTATTAGAGACAATCGTTGGGCAGAAATTACCCAGTCCTGAGTTCTCTTTGCTTTTCTCCTTGTTTTTTCTCGCTGTTGCTTCCCTCCCTGGTGCCTTTCTCGCCAGTGAAGCAAAGCCCGGACTAGAGTGGGAGCTGCTTTAGTGTGGAGTGGAGCCTCATCCCTGTTCCAAGCCCAAAGCCTGGCTGCAGTCGAGGATCCTGAGCAGATCCTGGGCAGAATCCCTCTGTCACCTCAGCCCGGGGGACAGCAGGTTGTGGCTGTTGGCGTCCCGGGGGCTCTCTGTCACCTCAGGGCTGATGTTGTGGAACAAGAAGGGGATATTTCTGAGAGATGAGCCCCAGAGGTTCTGCAGTGGGGGCACAGGACCAGGGGAGTGATGGAAGTCCTCCAGGAAGGGTGAGGGTTGACCTGAGACACTCTGAGGATCCAGGCGAAGGAGGGAGGGAGGGAGCAAAGAAGGGAGGAAGGGGAAGGGAAGGGAAGGGAAGGGAAGGGAAGGGAAGGGAAGGGAAGGGNAGAAAGGGAAGGAAAGGAAAGGGGAAAGGGAAGGAAAAGGAAAAGGAAAAGGAAAAGGAAAGGAAGGGAAAGGGAAAGGGAAAGGGAAAGGGAAAGGGAAAGGAAGACCAGCACAATAAAAATCAAAGCACACATCAGCAGGCAGAAACAGTTTTTGGTTTTGTATCACCAGCCACGGCTGCTGCAGAATTCCTCACCTGCTTTTTTTGACACTCTGGGAAATACTGAAGGGCTCCTGACAGAGCAGGGCATGATGCCAAGGGAGGGAGGGCTGGGCCAATGCCATGAAGATGGAAGCAGTAAGATCCACTTCCCACCTTCGTGTTGGGAGATGCTGCTCCATTGGAAGCCTGTGCTGAGGCTGGAATTTGCTCCCTGGTTTTCCAGGGGTACCTGAACACCAGGAATGCCCTCCTGCCTCAGCTCCTGCCTCACCAAACCACCATGGCCAGGGTGAGGCCATGGTCCAGAGGCCCCCAGAAGCTGCTGCACCATTTGTTGGTGTCTTGATGGATTCCCCCTTCCCAAATCCATCTTGATCCAGCTCCTGCTGCCCCTGAGCCTGGAAAACATGCAGAGTCATGGACTGGGGGTGATTTAGGGTTCATCCTCAGCAGGGAAGCACCATGTCCAAAGCCAGGCTTAGCTTAAAACAGAGGCAGCCCAGTGGGAGCAGAGGCTGCTTTGTGTCTGGGGATAAACGAGAGGCATTTTCCAGCTCTGTCGTCACAGCAGAGCTTTTCAACAGCCTCAAATTATTACTATTATTATTATTTTCTTTTAACAGGAATGCAAATTGTGGCAGGCTGTCTGCATGGCTTCATTAACCACCCAGCACATCACTCAGAGCCTCACAATTCTTGTCAAGGACTGACATCCCTGTCCCGTGTCCATTGCAGAGTCTGGAGTCCTCAAATTCCATCTTGTCGTGACAAACGGGTTCAGGATAGGAATAAAAAAAAAAAAAATATATATCCAAAAGTTGTTTTTCTTCCTCACAGTCCCTAAGTAACAGGGGAAATACCTGTCAGGGGCTCTGCAGAGTAACTCAGGGCTGTGTCCTGGTGATACAGGGAAAAAATGAAGTCACTTCCCGGGTTTTAATGGATTTGAGTTGAAAAGTGGAGCAATGCCTCATTCCCTCCGTGTGTGGGAAGGAGAAATTCCTATTTTCCTCATTTTTCTTCTTGATTGAACAAGAGGGAAACAAGAACAGCCCTGCAGGGTCATTATTAAAGCTGATCAAACTACGACCGAAATAAATTGACCAACGGCAGAAACATCATTTTGTTACATAAAGGTCTTGATTTGGCCGTTTATTTTCATAAGTGCACTGGGCTGTTTCTCTGAGCCTCACTGGGCATGTCCTTCCATCACCCAGGAATTTCCTGGGTGTTTTTCTATTCCATTTCCTAGGAGTTTTCCCCAGGTATTATCACATGGGGGATGTCCACCACTCCGTCCTGTGTCTCATGGTCAGAGGCCCCCACGAGCTGCTGCACCATTTGTTGGTGTCTTGATGGATTCCCCCTTCCCAAATCCATCTTGATCCCTCTCAGGATCCATATTTGCCTCTCCCTGCTGTCTTATAAGAAGATCCTTCTCAGCTACAAGCCATGCAGAAGAACTCCTTGAAAGCCCTCAAAACACAATTAATAATTCCCAATTAAGTGAAGCACGGAGAGGTGGCTCCTGCATCTCCTCTCAGCTGAGAGATTTTTGAATAAACCATAAGCAAACATGGTTGGAAAAAAGAAACAACAACTTTGAGGAAGGAAAAGTCATGAGCAGCCATCCCTTGTCCTGCTGCATTCCAAGACCAGCTAAAAAAACCCCAAAACTTCAGGGATTTGAGCAGGAGGCACAGCAAATGGAATGACCCCAAGAAGGAATCAGAACCATTGCCTCAGATGTGGGTAGAGACTCCAACAGGGGATCAGCACCATTGGATGGAGAAGACTGAAGGATCAAGGAGGTTGGTGTGTAGGGAGAAGCAGATTTAAGTGTATTTTAGCAGCAGCAATGTGTCCAAAATGTTTGAGCCTTGACCACCAGCTGTAGAAAAAGAAAGGCATTTCAGGCTCCCAGGTCTCTGAGAGTTTTGTATTGTAATGATGGACAGGAACTCCAAAAATTACAGAGTGAACTGGCAGAAGAAATGAAGGAATTCTGAGGCACTGATTAAAACCCCACAGCTGCTGTTTTGCTCCTCGTGAAAGGTGCAGAAAGCTCAACCCAAGCTTTCCGTTTGACGATAGGTTGATATTTTCTAGCTGTTGGGCTGGTTAATTACCAGCTGGTTAATTATCAGCCAGTTAATTATCAGCCTTGGCAGAACCAGAACCTGCCTCCTGGAGGTTGTGACCCTCCCTGGTCCCTGGAGGGACTCGGGGCCACTCCTGGTGACCCTTTTCAAGCCAAAGGCTCTGTTGCCCCAAGGAAGTTCCAGGACCAAAGAGAGTTTGGACTTTGGAGAGATGAAATGCAGGGAAATGTGAGTGGGATAATAGATTACCAGCCTTTGGGAAGACAAAGCTGGGAGCTGTAATTCCAACCCTGTGTGTGGAAAAGCAAGCAGAGGCCCGGGAAGAAGAACTTCTGGAGGCTCAATCCTTTCAACTCCAACCAGTGCAACATTCAGTGCTTAAAAGTTTCAATAATAGAGGGAGGATTGTAAAAAAAATATGGGAACAGAGTTTTTAGTAGGGCCTGTGGTGACAGGACAAGGGGTGATGGGTTTAAATTGAAACGGGATTGATCCAGGCTAAATATAAGGAGGAGATTGTTGGCTGTGAGGGTGGGGAGGGGCTGGGATGGAATTCCCAGAGAAGCTGTGGCTGCCCCTGGATCCCTGGAAGTGTCCAAGGCCAGGATGGAGTCACCTGGGATAGTGGAAGTGTCCCTGCCCATGGCAGGGGGTTGGAATGGGATGAGCTTTAAGGTCCCTTCCAACCCAAATATCACAGACTCACAGATTGTCTGTTTGCTTGTCTTTCCAGCCCTAATTTTGGGAGTGAACTGGAGAAGAAATGGCCATTGGAAGGGCTTGGCCAAACTCTTGTAGCTGTCCCTGGGGGTGGAGGTGCTGACAATGCCGTGGGGAGGAGCAGAGGAGGGTTTTAGGTTCCTCTCCAATCCCATTGAGGTTTTGTTGGTGATATTTCAGACCCCTCAACACATCCTGGGCTCTTTAGTCTCTGCCTTTGGCTTTTCGCAACACAAAAACCTGCCGAATTTCCTGCTTTGCTCTTCCCATCCCCAACCCCAGACGATCTGCATGTCAGCTGTCAGCATTAAATTTGCCAAAGTCTTAAGTTGTCTTTTAAAACACTCAACTCCTTCCCACCAGAGCCCCAAAAAGAAGAGGAAAACCTTTCACACTCCTGACAAACACCTCTTAAAACCTGCATCTCTTAAAACAGGATCCCAGACTGGAGGCCTTGGGCTTTTGTGACTTTCCTTTGCTTGGATGTGCAAATATACATTATCCCTTAGGTTTGGAAGAGTTTGCACTCTTCTTCCTATGGCCCCGAAATATTTTGTTTGAGAAATGCTGTCGGGCACAATTCCTCAGAAGCTACTGCTAAAGGAGGTGGTTTGGGGGTTTTTTGTTCTTTTTTTATTTTGTTCCTTGGAAGCTGCTGCTGAAGGAGAGTTTTTATCTGCCCTGTAAGCAAAGATTGGAAGTCTGGTTTCAGCAGAGCCAAGCCATGCAAAAACTCAAGTGCTGCGTGTGCAAACTGAGCCACAATAATGCTCAGAGCCGTTCCAGGAGCAGCAATTCATTGTGGGAGGTTCAGCTTGGGCAGAGGAACAAATGAGTTGAAAAAAAACCCAGGGATTTTCAAGCTCAGCAACCCAACGTGAAAAACCCAATTTAAGCCGGTGGTTAATGGGCAGGGATGGGCTGTGCCGAGGCTGGTGGTTCTTGGGGGAGATCCCTCGCTTTTCCAGCTATTTCTTAGTGCCTGGGAAAACACCCTCCCTTCAGTTTAAACTAGAAATGAACTCCTCACACTCCTTTAAGAGCCAGTGAACGCCGGGGAGAAGCTGCTGCTTTCAAGGTTATACCTCGGGGGCCTGTCAGGGAACATTTAATGCAGGTTTTCTCAGCCCTTCCCGAGACCGGAGGCTTAATGAAGTTTGAGAGGAAAAGGAGCATCCCTGCGCTCTTTAATGCTGCTGGTCCCTCTGCTCCGGGGATTTCCAGCATTCCCTGGGATTTCCAGCCTTGCTGAAGGCACCTTGGGATGGGTGAAGGGCTCTCGTGGTCCCCCCTGTATGGATTTGATGTCTCCAGAGACATTACACTGATTTTTTTTCTTTGTGTCTCTCCGACTCCAGGGTCTTGCTTTCCAGGTTGTTTTCTCGTCTATTTGTTCCCATGGGAACAGTCTTTCCTAAAATCCCAAAGCAGGCAGCCAAACCCCACATTATTGTACATATTTGCAGTGTATTTCCTCCTCTTGGCGCTCTCGTTTTGCCTCTTGTTCCCTTCAAAGGTCTCACCTTTGCACCCAGAGAGTTCTGAAAATTTTACTCCTGGTTACAGTTGTCCTGTGGCCATGGCCACTCCAAATATCTCTTGATATATTCCCTTCTAACTCCAGGTTTTTTGCAAATCCAAGGCAAGATCCAGTAACCAAAGCCAAGACTTTTAATCACCCAACTCTTTCCCCCCCCTCTTTTTTCCTCTTGTTTCCACATGTTTTGTGTTGGCATCACAAAACATTATTTCCTATTTTTTTCAGGCTTTCTATATTTTATTTTTCTTTCTTGAAAATCTTTTAAGGAGTATTTTTTTACACCCTTCACTGCATGGAGTTCGTTTTGCACATTGTGTCAAACACACACTTGTGTCATATTTATGTTTAAATTAAATTAAAAAGTCAGGAGAACTTTTGTCCTCCTGAACAGCCTTTTCAATAAAAGCATCCCTGGAGTCAGATCATTTTTCCCTCCTTGTTTTTATTATCTTTGTTATTTTAATATTTATTTTACTATGTTTATTATTTCTCCCTGCCCAGGGAGGAAGTTTGGAGGGTGGAATCCCTTTGGATTCCAGGTGACATTGATAGAGGAGTAACAGCTGAATCCTGTTGGGTTTTCCCCTGATGGGAATTTCAGTAGCAAACACCTGTTAAAAGCCAAGCTGAAGGGATGGAATCCCCATCCCATGTCTTTCATTGAAGCAGCTCCTCTTTGTTACTCTAGGAAGGATCATTTTCTGAAAATTCTAAGGTTTGATGGGGCTTCTGGGGTGGTGCAAGTTGGCAGATCCTGGGTAGGTGACCTGTGGAGCTCCTCAGGGGTTTTGTGGGTGTTTACGTGGATCTGGGGGGAAACTGGGCAGGGTTCCCAAAAAGAAATCTTTGATAGTCACTGGTCCCATCCTTGGGAGTGTCCAAGGCCAGGCTGGATGGGGCTGGGAGCAACCTGGGATAGTGGAAGGTGCCCGTGGCAGGAGAGTTGGACTGGATGAGTTTTACAAGTCCTTTACAATCCAAATTGTTCTGGGATTCTCCACCCACAAGCTGAAAAGAGCTGGAGCTTGGAAAGGTACCAGGGAGAGTATCCTGTGCTGGTCCCACTTCCATAGTCCTCTCATGGCATCTCCTGGTGCTCACTGCACCCACACTTCCCAGAGAGGTGCTCAGTGTGAGAATGAACCTGCTCTTGTGCCATTACCCTGAGGTGTTTTCCAGCCTGGGAGAGAGGGAAAACAGAACCCAGCAGAGGATAAAATGCTTGGAGAAAATGGAGGAGGGAGGGAGAGGAAAAAGGAAAACAGGGGAGGAGGGTGGCAATATATTAGAAGATAAATTTGCCAAGATTAGCCATAAAATCATGAATGGTTTGGGTTGGAAGGGACATTAAAGATCATCTCATTCCACCCCCTGCCATGGGCAGGGACACCTTCCAGTATCCCAGGTTGCTCCAAGCCTTGTCNATGATATATATAAATGAACATTGTTTTATCCACCCTAAAATTCCCAGATTCCCAGCTAAATTCCCAGCTCTTCATACCCGTATTTATNATTGTGTGCCTGGGAAGACTTTTCCCAGCATGTGTGTGCTGGGATAATGTGATGGCACTTGAAGGATTGAGGCTGAGGTGGATGTAAAGCGAACTTTATAAACTCTGTAGAATTTATTTTTTTTTTAGAAACTTTGTCAAATTTTTAGGACTGGTTGAATTTTGGATCCAGGTGGGGCATCGTGCTGTTTGTGGCCCTCCAAAAACCCAGCTGTGAGAGAAAAAAATAAGGAAGAGTGGGAGGGGAAAGGAGGAGGAACTGGCCTGGAAAGTCTAACTTAGAACAGACAAGGTAAATAAAGCCGAGCTTTGTTAGTCTGGAGTTTGTACTTGTGCAGAGAGCAGCAGTGCAGGACCTGTGGATGCTTGGGGAGGGAGGGAGGAGGAAGTTCTTGCTGTCCTGGGATTAATTTAACTCCTAGAAATGGGATCTCAAGCAAATGAGATGATTCCCAACATCCAGGAAAAGAAAAAAAAAAAAGGAAGGAAAACACCCCCGAAAAGTACAACCCCCAAATTAAAAAAGATAATTGCAGTGATATATAAATGAACTTTGTTTTATCCACCCTCAAATTCCCAGATTCCCAGCTCTTCATACCCGTATTTATGAAGGATCTCTGCTGGTTTTCTGGCTCAACAACTGGAAATGTCCAGTGTTCCTTTAGAAGATAATCAGTGCCTCCAAAGGCTTTCCTCCCTCTTCTCCGCCTTCCCACCAGGACAAAAGATTCCCCGGCACAACAATTGGCCAAAATGGAAATTGCCCACCTTTTTCCCTAAGGTTTGCAGGGCTCAGTAGCTGAATCTCAGCTGGGAAGTTCCATTTTATTCAGCCTCTGTGCTCAATAAAAAATGCAAGAGCAACAACAGCAACAACAACAAATCCCAACTCAAAGGGCAGAGGAAAGGGAATTTTGCTGCCAGCTTAATCCAGGCTGTGTCCTCCTCCTTTTGAGGGGAATGCTGGTGTTTGTTAAAGTCAGATGAGGTGGACTCCCAGGTGTGAGGAGCTGGAGTGGTTTGGGGAGATAAGATTTAGTTTTCAGAGGCAGAAGCTGGAGCTTTGTTGTTGCAGAAGGAGGGATGTGGAAACTTCTCTTGGTGTCGTCTGGAGGTGATAAAGGGCTGGATCCATGTGGTCAGCCAGATCCAACTGGGAACAAAGCAGCTAAATGGGTGGGGGTTTGGATGGGGGTTTGGTCTGAAATCTTCCATTCCTCATTGGGAATAGGTGGGAACTCCTAATGATGCATATTTTAATCCAAAGGTCATGGAGCACCCCTGGGTCCTGCCCGGTGTCTCCACTGGGAGCGGAGTGACGTGTCCTTGCCTTGCACTTGGTGACATTGAGCTCCCTCCTCCAGCCCCAAACTGCTCATGGATGTCCTTCCTGGTGTGTGACACTGGGATTTTCCCCTCTCCTGGTCCCTGTGGCCGGTGCTGGCTGGAAGGACCTCCTGCCACCTCAAGGATGCTCAAGGATGTTCGGGAGGAGGGTTGGAGACACAGGTGCTGTACGAGCCCAACTTTTCCAGCCAGAAAGACCCAGATTGGATCCCTGGATGCCAAATGAACAGCCTGATTTGGAGAGGTGAGGACTTTCCCTTTTGGATACCTTGATTTTGGAGGATCATGGGCAAGGCTGGGCACCTCTGAGGGGCCAGAGTGTTATGTCAGAGCAGCAGCCACAAAGCAGAAGCAGAATGGATCCAAGCCCAGAATTCCTCAGGTCAAGAGTGAGTAAAAACTGGAAACCACAAGACTAATTTGAGATTTAGGGAAGTTTGGGATGTCCCCTCTCTTCCACAGACTTTGTGTTCACTGGGGAAACAACCAAGAACCTCAGCCTGCCTTGTCTCTTTTCCTTATAAACCTACAGGCAGGGATGGATAGATGGATGGATCCTCCTATTTATTATTCTTACAAGTCTTTGAGCTGCAATAACTACCCTCAACCCTAAAATTCCACTTTATAACACTGAAATGGAGCAAAATGTCAGCAGTAGCCTCAGGTTGATGAGAGCTGGGTGTCTTCCTGTGTTCCAAAACATCCATTTTGTTTTGTCCTGAGCTGTTTATGTGGAGCTGGGGAAAGAGGGGAGAGAAAAGGGGAGAATTTTCTTGTTTTATGAAATTGTTGTAGTCTGTGGAGTCATCAGCCAAAGAAGAAAGGGGAAAAGCATCAGTCAGAGAGAGGTTTTTTACAAATTCCAGATGAGTTTGACGCTGAGTCTGCTCTTGCTGAAAGACCCAACAGGGGTCAGTTCTTGTCCTCCTTTTGTAACTCACCCCAAATACAGCCTCAGAAACGTGGTGGGTTGGATGAAGATCCTTTATCCCCACCCAGAACCTCTTCCAAGAGCTGCTCCAGGTGCCTGTTGATGGCCAGAGAGAAGGACCCAAGTGTTCTAAAGGCAGGGTGGGGATGGGGGACTTGTTTGGGTGCCCAGCATCAGAGGTTGGTACATCACTGCTGCTTCCCTTTCCCCAGCTTTGTTCTGGTTGGTATTGCTCTGGAATTGCTGCAGGGTGGGCACCAGAGATGTCCATCATCACCTGCTTGGACTTGGACTCATTTAATGACTTGGATCTATTTAATGAACTCCCAGAAAAGGAACTTAGAACCAGCCCAACCTCTACAGCAGGAATTAGGGATGTGGCTGGGAATTCCCGTCTCCTCATCTCGGCTTTCCAGTTATCCTTTTTGTTGGGATCAGGGCTTTCTCTTTGGTCCCAAAGACCTCCATGGCAGGGACCATCTGGAGCAGGTTTCCCAGAGAAGCTGTGGCTGCCCCATCCCTGGGTGTCTGCAAGGCCAGGTTGGAGCCCCCTGGGATAGTGGAAGGTGTCCCTGCCCATGGCAGGTGGAAGAAAATGGTCTCTAAAATCCTTCCAACCCAAACCATTCCATGGTTTTGAGATGGTGACACGGAGGGCAACTTCATCCGCCACAGAGTGAAATAACAGGGAAGTGAAAGTAACTTGAAAGTCTCTTTCAGAAGTGGGAACAACCTCGAGGATTCCCAGTTGTGTCTGATCCTTATCAAGATGCCAACAGGCTTTTCAAGGAGAAACTCAACATTAATCTTCACTGTCCTGATGAGCTTTTTTGCGTGTTAACCAGCTGCCAAACGCTTGATCAAAAAGGTGTCTCTGAGCTTAAGGGAGTGAGAAAAAACTCCCACACTTCCCAGAGGAAGGCAGGGATGGGAGCTCCCAGAGCAGGCCTTGATGTGAGACAGTGAGAACCATCCCCAAATGTGTAACATTCACACATCCTCCTGCATCCATAAAATTGGGGTCAATAACACCATTATTGGTGCTTAACTGTGGCAGCCCCATTTCCCAGAGTGGCAGCTGTAATAAAACAGCTCCCCAAATGTCAGGCTGAGCATAAAGGGGATGAGAAGCCTAATGGAGCACATTCATACTCCTAATTGTGAGTAAAATATCAGCGAACGACCGACTACTTTGACAGGGTTGTTTAATAATTGGGGCAGGATGCAAAAGAGGGAGAGTTCAGCTTGCTGCTGAAAATGACGCAGAGCTTGTGATGAGGGGAATAAAGAAAGTCTTTTGCTGGCAGAGCGCTGGAAAAAATGTCATGGATCTGGTCTCTGCACGAAGTCAAGGAGAGGATGAGTTCAGTGCACGGAGTGCCCAGGGGAAAGGCTGCCAGAACGGGATGTTGGGGAATAAGCTGAGTTTAAAGAGCAACTTTGCTTTCATTTGGGTTTTTACATCAAAAACGTCGTTTTTGCTCTCCTCCAAGCAAAAGGCTGCCAGAGGTGGAGCCACCCTGTTACCTGAGCTGTGATGAACCCCCAGAGGCTTTGAGTTGGAAACGTGAAAGACCATCTTGGTGACCCTGCTGTGACTTTGGCAGGCTCTGGAGATCCTCCCCATGCCTTGGTTGTGCTTCTCTGAGCGGTGCCATCCCTACCCGTGACTGCACTGAGGCTGTTTGGTGTTTCAGAGAGGGTTGGGAAGTTTTCCATGAGGACACAGCACCTTTGACCACCTCCTCTCACCACTGTGGAGCAGAAACTGCTGCTTGTGGTGACTCCAGACAACATCCATCAGTGCCACGGAGGTGGCCAAAAAATGATACAGGGGATCTGAACAGAGCAAAGAGGGTGTTATGGAGGAAAGATATCGGGATGACAATCATTGGAAACTGTGACAGAGGTTATTGAAAGCCTGAGGCAGGTAGGCAGGAGATGTTTGAGACGAGCCCAGTGGATGTTGGGGTACAAGTTTCCCACCTGTGTGTCTCTGTCTGGGTTTTGGCAGAGCAGAACAAAGGGCTGGAGCACCTCTCCTGTGAGGAAAGGCTGAGAGAGCTGGGCTGCTCAGCCTGGAGAAGAGAAAGTTCCCTGGAGACCTTCCAGCACCTTCTAATATATAAAGGGATTGAAAGAAAGATGGGGACAAACTTCTGACAGGATCTGTTGCAATGTAGGACAAGGGGTGATGGTTTTAAATTTAACAGAGGGTTGATTGAGTTTAGATACAAGGAAAAAGGTTTTAATCATGATGGGGGGGAGGCTCTGGCACAGGTTGGGCAGAGAAACTGTGGCTGCTCCATCCCTGGAAGTGTCCAAGGCCAGGTTGGATCCACCAGGGATAGTGGGAGGTGTCCCTGCCTGTGGCAGGGGGTGGAATGAGATGACCTTTAAGGTCCTTTCCAATCCAGTTTATTCCATGAGCAGGTGAAATGATCTTCTCGTGGTCCCACCAGCTGTGCTTTCAATTCCCGTGGCACTCACTTTTGGCAAGACCAGCAGAATGTGATCCCTGCTATCCTGGCCCTGCTCCAGCAGTAATAATTCTGTCCTGCCTCCCCAAATTCCTCCTGTTCTCTCAATTAGAAACAATTTTCTTCCTCACCTCGTGACCCAAACTGTTGCCTCCATTAGTTGCTCAATGTTGATTAAACAAGCCAGTTCCTATGGCTGGTTGGGAAGGAGTCCGTGGGGATTTCCAGCACTGATGGAACGCACAATATTAACAGAAATCGATAGAATTAATGGGTTAATTCCATGCTAATACATAGTGCTGGAGGAGAAGTTAGGCTAATGAAAATGCATGTATTCCCTAAACTATTCCATTTGCAGCAGATGATTCATCCACCGCTGCTTCTCTCAAACATTAATGAGATTAAAAGCACATTTACTAAATGTCCATGGCCAAGGCACAAGCTCTGCCTTCCACAAATTCTCTCTGGAAGGTCTCTGTACCTGTTCCTTTGCAGGTTAAATGTGGAGCAGAGGAAATTTGGGAATGTGTTGTGATTTTTCTTTTGAAGGCAGACAGCTCTTTGCTGGTGATTCCATGATGAATTGATACGGATCCTTCACTAGGTCTGCCCTGGGCTTGCTAAAATGATGGTGAGAAGTGAGAAGTTGTGGCCGTTCTGATGCCGAGTTAAACCTGGCCTTGCATGAGCTTTGCTTTTCTTACACTGGGTAGACCCACTAAAACTCCAAACATCTGGGTTTTCCTTCTTCTCATGGGGGTTTATAATTGGAAATTGGATAAAACGGGGTAATAATTGGAAATACCTGGAAATCCACATTTTCAGTAGGATCATGGAATCATTGATGTTGGGAAGGACCTTTAAGACCATCAAGTCCAACCATCAACCACGTTCACCACTAACCCATGTCCTCAAGGGCCACACTCACACTTTTTTTGGCACTTCCGGGGACGGGGACTCCACCCCATCCCTGCCCATCCCTGGGCAGTTTGTTCCAATGTTTGACGACCCTTTCCATGAAGGTATTTTTCGAAATATCTGATCTATACCTTCCCTGAAACATGCTTGGACATCCCTGGCTGTGATTGGGCCCCAGGCAAAGGGGAAATGTGGGTGAGGTGGGAGCCATTTAGGGTGAAGAAGAGGTGAGGACACAGCCTTGAGGAGGTAATCCATGAAGTCATGGGCTTCACTTGAGTCAAGAGCAGAAGTTTATGAGCACTGGGAGGAAGAAACACTGGATTTACCATGGAAAAGTGCTGGGGATGAGTGTGATTGCAAGTCAAACCCCTTGTGTTTGACTCAGGGCTTGGAGAAGCCCCGGTGAGAGGCTGGAAAGTCACCCAGATTTCAGGAAAATTTTGAGCCTTCCCCTTGGAAAACAAAAAGATTCCCTTTACTTGTTCTCACTTAAATGAGGTTTTCCTGCATAAGAAAGGTTTGATAGAAATATCATGGAAGCATTTAGGTTGGAAAAACTCTTTAAGACCATCCAGTCCAACGTTTCCCTCAGCATTTCCAAGGCCACCACTAGCCCATGTCCCCAAGTGCCACATCCACAGGGATTCAGTGAACAAATGGCTTCTGGGTGGAGCCACTGAACACAGCAAGGCTGAACTGCACGTGGCAGGTTGTGTAAACTGTATTTAATGTGCTGGATTGCATGTGGTGTGTAAATCATTTGCATAACTGCATATGCATGACCAAAGGCTGAGAAAAGAGCCCTTTGTAGGCTGCGCCCAAAGGCCACCCTGGAGGATGTGACTCACTTCAAAAACAAGGCAAGACTTTGCTGTGGGTCTGTCCAGACATGGGCCAGCCTTCAAACAAACCCCACTGAGCTCTAATCAAGCGGAGCAGCTTGGAAAACCTTTGGTGTTTGTTTCCCCTCTGAGGGAAATATTGACAAAACCAGAGGCAAGAAACGTGGTCCCGTCAACCCAGTGAATTGTTGGCAGCAGAGAAGGTGGTTGTGGCCAAAAAAGAAGAGGTGATTTGGCTCTGGAGCTGCATCTGTGGAGATGAACTCCAGCTGCAGAACTCCGAGCAGAACTGAGCTGGATCACAGGACTCCCCATGGCCACAGGTCAGAGGCTGTGTTTGTCTTAGTTGGGGGATATTTGGGTTTTCTATTTAAAGGCAAAAATTTCCATCGTCTCCTGTTTGCCTGTGCATACCCCAGGCTCAGGGAATCAGGGAATGGTTGGGGTTGGAAGGGAACTTAAAGACCATCTAGTCCAACCTTCCTGCCATGGACAGGGACAACTTCCATTAGACCAAATTGTTCTCTCAATATTTATTATTCAAATATGAATATATTCCATTATCATTTAAGATTATCATTAAGATTAATGATAATTCTTTGGAGGTTGGAACTGGATGATGTTTAAGGTCCCTTCCAACCTTTTATCTATGATTTTATATCATTCTATAGTAAATGTTCTTTTTAAAACTGCTATTTGGGACGACTTTTTCCCCTCAAAATACGATTTCTCCAAAATAAAATGTAAATAAGACGTTTCATTTGGAGGAGAGAAGGATTGACAGTATGATTTGAGCCAGCCCCTTCCTTTTTGGCTTAAAGGAGTTTTTTAACCAATTCTACAGATAAACTTGGGGTTGATCCCCCCCAAATTCACCACTTCATGGGGCAACAACCTTTCTCCTGCTAACAGGGGGTCTCTCATCCTCTCCACGAGCAGTGACAAGGCCGTGCCTTTACCCAGCCATGCACACACAAGGTCAATGCAGTATTTTTCTTCATTTACTAAAAGTGGCATCGATTTCCCACCTGCTCCCTCATTTTCCTGGAGCTGAGCAGTGCTGTGTTCTTTACATAATGAGCTCTGTGTTCAAAAGCACTTATGTGATGTGGGAACCTCATTTCCAGAAGTGTTTTACAATTTCAGGAGCGTTGTCTTCCACAGAATACGAGAGCAGGACAAGTCTCTCATTGCTGTGCCTTGGCTCTGCATCAAAGGCTCAGACCCTACTTGAAGCTCTACTTTGACCTAAGCTCCATAGGAAGGACCTGGATGCACGGCCTGGAAGGACCCAGGGAACAGACAGCACGGGATTCCTCCTTTCTCTGACTCTTTCACCTCATAGTCACAGATGGTTTGGGTTGGAAAGGGCCTTCAAGATCATTTTGTTCCGGCCTTTCCACTAGACCAGGTTGGTCCTTCAACTGGTGGAAGGATGAGCTGGTTTGCAGTGTAGAGGTGGATGAGTCTTCCCCAGGGCTGCCTTGAGTGGTGGCTGCTTGGACAAGTCATGAGTGGGAGCATGGCCAGATACCTCCAGAGCTCAGCAGGAGTTTGGTTGTGATGCTCCATTTGACACAGTCCTACAAGTGGCAAAAGAAAACCAAGTGCCCTGATTTTCATTTTCTTACCCTTCAGTCCTGATTTGCACCACTAAGAGACATCACTGACTATTCGGAGGAATTTCTCCACAGAGAAGGTGATTAGACTTTGGAAGGGGCTGCCCGGTGAGGTTTGGAGTCCCCATCCCTGGAGGTCTTTGAGGAAAGACTGGATGTGGCACTCGGTGCTCTGGGCTGGGAAACAAGGTGGTGTTGGGTCAGAGGTTGGACTCGATGACCTCAGAGGTCTTTTCCAACCTTAATGATTCCGTAATTGTGGGATTCAGAGCAGAGACTCTGCAACAAGCAGTGGCAGGGCCAGAACCTCCGAAGTGGAATGTCTGTGTGTCCAGGGGAGGAAACAGAGCTGACCAGTCCCACCAGCTTGGGAAACCTGCCTTTCATACTTTCACCCACCACTGACCTCACTGCAGGACTGACAGCACCAAAACCAAACTCAAAGCCTGTTCCTCGTGCACCAGAGACATCTGTGATGTCAGCAAACACCCGGAGTCACCAGACTGAGCTACGTGGAATTTCTGTGCCTCTAAAGTTGTGTAACTGTGATTAAAACCTTGTCCTTAACATTAATTTATATTTCACAGGCCTTTTTTTCTGGAGTGTTTCACATCGTGAGTCCGCTGGGGAAATTCCAGCTGCACGTTCTAGATTCATGATCTGTTTTATTTTGTCATCTATTCAGTCTCTTGTCACTGTGGCTACTGAGCCAAAGGAAAGGAAAAGCAGAGTGGCTTTCCCCCAGGCTGGTGTAAATCAGCGTAACATCAGTACAGTCTGAGTCAGCCCCATCCTCACTCAGCTGTGCCAGCTTCTAATGTCATGAAATTGGGGATTTCTCCGCAGAGAACAGCATTGAAACGAGCTGGGAATGCGCAGCACAAGTGTGGTATAAAATTCCTAGCTCACAAAAGCAGCCTGAAGAGGGAATGTCTGGAGGGGTGTGGATGGAGAGGGATGGTGTTGGAGCATGATTTAAAGCCAGTAGACAACTAAGTTTGCATCCAGCATCACTAGAAGGACGATTGTTTAGTGGAACACCTGGCCCATGTCAGCCCAGACTTGTAGGAGGTGGAAGAGGCTTTAGGACACATTGATCTCTGTCCCTCAAAATGCCCCACAAGAGCTGAAGGGAAACTGGAATTGAGTAAATTATGGAATGAGCACTTCAGAGGGGATGGTTGTCGCCACTAATGACACAGGAGCATCTTGAAAGTGGATCCAGCTGAATTAGTTCCTTCTTCAGCACTGGAGGCCCTCTTTGTCCTGGTGAGCACTGGGTGCCATCAGTGGCACTGCCCTGTGGGATCTGCTCCTGGGCACAGTCAGACCATAAGAGCAAATCCCCTTGGCCAGGTAAAGCCTCCGTCCTGTGTCTGGTCCTGACTCTGGAGGGCTCCAGGTTCACTCCAGATCCGAGAGGAAGAGCCATCCCATGACCATCACCCATCTGGCAGAACACCTGGGGTCTCAGAGCTCCCTGTGCAGGGCCCAACATCTGCAAACCCACCTCCCAGAACGGAGGAAACCCAAGGCATGGAAAGGTTGAGGGAATTCCAATGTCATTGATAGGAGCTAAACAAGGAGCCCCCATCTGAGGTGCATCCCACCAGGAATTCATCCCACCAGACAATCTTCCCACCAGCAATTCATCCCACCTCTCCAAAACAAGCTGTGTCCCCTCTCATGGGAATGTGGTGCTCCCTGCTGATCCCACACCTGCTGCTCAGATGTAGAGGATTTGGGAAGGGAGGAGGTTCAGCAATTCAGGGAGATGTCAGTGCCCCTCTCTGAGTCAATTAAAAAAGTTGTGAAGTGTTTAGAGTTTATTTTGGGTTTATTCTGGAGGTCCTGAGGATACTTTGGGGGTCAGCAAAGGTCCATTCAAGCTGCTGATGTCTTGTGTGGGAGGAGAAGGAGAATGATCTGATACCATCAGAGTTAACCTTGGCTGGCGGTAGAAAAGCCAAGCAGTCAAAAGGCAGGTGATGACAGATCCAAGGCTGCCTGTGCAATGTGTAATTCCTCTCCCCTGGTGCATTTCCATTCTGATGTTTTCTTTGATTGCCTGATTAAAAATATTGATACTGTTCTTGGAGAAGATAACAACCTGTACTGTGGAGGTATTGAGTGAAGACACAAATCCTCCTCCTTGGTGCACAAGCCAGGCAGGTGCAGGGAGTTTTCTTTTTTCTTTCAGCTGAATGCAGGCTTCAGGTTTCTGGGATGGGAGGGAAAAGGCAATTCCTCCCCACGGGATGATGGTATTTCAGCAGAGAGAGGAGTTAAGGGCAGATGATTTGCTGAGAAGATCTTGTGTGCAGGACTCAAAGCCTTCATGGGCACAGAAATGAGAACTCCACGCTGGAGCAAACCAGCAGAGCTGAGGTGGGTGTCAAAAAAAAAAAGGGAATGGGCTCCCTCCCCACACCTGGGAGGGAAAATCTTGAGCCACTGCATCAGTGGATTAAAAAACCTGCAGGAATAACTTATAATTCCACAAGGACCTCCCAGGGGTAGAGATTTTGAGGAGTGAAGCTGATGCAGAAGGGAGGTGAGTGGTGTGATGATTCTGTTACCAAAGTGCTTCCAAGAATTTAATCCTCACGGGTGAATTAGTAACAGGAGGTGGGGGAAGAATTTGGGTCATTTACAACCGAAGGAGCCAAAGAAAGCACGCTTTGGCAAGAGGGGGGATTAACCATGGGAGCAAACTTCCCGGTATGATAAGAGATTTCCTTCTCTCTTGAGGTCTTTTCATCAAAGAGGGCTCTTCTCTGGAAAACAGACTTGAGCCAAAGGCAAATTATCAGGGCCATTATCCCTGGCAGGGAAGCAGCCAAGGCCCCCAGACCTTTCCCCTCCTCCACCCACGGGTGTGTTTGGCTCCAAATGACCTGACAGCGACCCAGTTCCGGACTGAGCATAGGAACTGTTCTTTCAGCGACCACATCCACTCCTTGTGCATCCCTCATTCCCGCAATCCCTTGGCCTTTCCTTGGCCTGGTTTGTGCCATAACAGCTGGTCACAACTCAGCATAGGACCACACAAGGAAGGGAGCTTGCACTCAACGCCAGCATCCTAAAAGGATCCATCTTCTGCATTTCCAGCAGGATCCTTCTCTGGGGTTGAACAGATTCCTCATGGGTGGGTTTGGTCCAGAGACAAGCTCGTGTCCGTTCCCTCCTCTCGCCCTCGTGGTTTTTCAGTGGTTTTTAATGGGTGTAGGAGTCTCTGGTGACCAGGGACAGGACCCAGTGGCTGGAGCTGTGTCAGGGGAGGTTTAGGTTGGATCTCAGGACAAGGTTCTTCCCCCAGAGGGTGGTTGGGCACTGCCCAGGCTCCCCAGGGAATGGGCACTTCCCAAGGCTGCCAGAGCTCCAGGAGGTTTTGGACAATTCCGGGGCCTTCTGGGATTGTTGGTGTGTCTGTGCAGGGCCTGGAGCTGGACTGGGAGATCGCTGTGGATCCCTTCAAACTCAATGTGTTCTGTATTCTGTGATCTTCTTTTCCAAGGGCACTGTGGTTGCTGCCTCACTTGGTGATTCCCAACCTTCAGAATAATCTGAGTTTGAAGGGACCTCCCAAGCTCAGAATCAGGTTGGAAAAGGCCTCTGAGATCATCAGGCCCTCCTCCATCAGAACCTCTCTGCTACTGAGCTGGGCTCCGTGGGGAAATACTGCAGGAGCTGAATTCCTCCTCAGGCACTGGGAGCCTCAGGTTCTTCCACAGCTGAAAAAACACTTGGAAGATGAAAAACCCTTTGCGTGATTGTTTATCCCCACATAAAGCCAGGAGCCCTGGCCCTGACTGCAGCTGTGACTCTATAAGGTGAAAGGCAGCCGAGGGACTAGATTTCACCACCAATATTGTCCCTGGCCAGCTCCCAGACAGCTCTGAATGATTTTCCACCGTGTGATGGGGGAAGAGGGTCCTCGCAGTGGGTCACTGGCACAACTCTGTGTCCTCTTCAGCAGAGCAGCTCGACGTGCTACGAGGGGGAAGAAAGGGTTACAGGAATCACAAATGCCACTCGAAGAGAGCTGTGATTAGCTGGGCTTTATGGACAGTTAGGAGGAAAGCTGAGCTTTATTGCTTCTGGCTTTTTCAGCTGCCTCTGGTCTATTCAAACTTCGTGACTTAAAATCTCATTAAACACTGAACTTGTCTGAAGTGGGGAACTGAGGTAAACAGAGAGCGGGGAGGAGAGACCAAGCAACGTTACCTGCATTGAATAGATGATAGAAAATGTGATTTTCCTTTAAGGGTTCTGTTGATTTGAGTGTTTGAAATTCACTGATGTGCAGCACAGCTTTTAATAGTACATGTGTTCCTGGTAAATCTTCATAATCAATTTCCTTTATGCTCTCCTCTTGCATTTCCCATCATAATCATCTTTTCCCAGCTCTCCTCTGCAAGTACAATTCTGAATTTCAGGCTTGTTTGCAACCTGCTGACCTTCCCCCACCCCTCAATATGAAACCTATGAATAATCATTGAAAGCGTGTGAACTGCAGCCAGTAATTAAATTTTAGGATTCTGCTCCCGTTGCCGGGTGAACTCCTGTTTTACAAGGGTAAAAGAAGCCTTGGAGCAAGTTACTAGACCTTTGTATGGATCAAGTTGTCTCGGATTACAAGATCATTCCTTACAGCAAAATTCATCTTTGGTTATTTAAGCTGAGGCTGGAAACGGATTTCCAGGACAGAATCGGGGAGGGCACGAGGAGAAAAGTTCAGCACCAAGGTCCAGACCTTTCTTAATAAGTTATTATTATTTAATTTCCCTCCATCCCCTGGGAGCTCTGGGATGGAAGGAACACGTAATTGCTGTGACTGCAGGTCTGGCTCAGGTGAGGGCACCGTGACTGGAGGATGATTTTTCCATCCCTGGCGTTCCAGAGGTGTTGCTTTCCAGGGAGCCCAGTGTTTGTGGCAGATGGCACTGCTGGCACTTCGCTGCCGTGGTGAACTGGGAAAGCCCATCCCACCCAAACTTCATGGCAAACCTGACTCTGCCTGGTTCCAGCTGCTTTATTCAGTCCCTGGCACAGGCCAGAGCTCTTTAATCAGGGCAATGAAGTTAATTGTCTCTGCTGGGGCCACGTTTCCCACCTGGGACTTGCATTTCCACCTCTCCCTGTTTCAGTGCACCTTCAGCACTTGTTCCTGGGGGAGCAGGATGAAGCTCTGGGGCTTGTATCCCTCCGACTCCATAAGTCAAGAGACAGCTGAGTTGGTTGCCCTGCTCCAGGAAGGTGCAGAATTCCCATGGGACTGTGTCACATCTGTTCATGTCCAGGTATCTGGGAGCATCCCAAATGGCACCTCCAGTGCCCTAGAAACATGGATATCTAGCTCAGGCGGGATCAGTTCAAGGGTTTAATGACAATTATCATGGAACTTTTTGGGTTGGAAGGTTCCAACCCCCTGCCATGGGCAGGGTCACCTCCTGCTATCCCAGGTTGCTCCAAGCCCTGTCCAACCTGGCCTTGGTTTCTTCCTTCCTCTGTACAGCCTTTACGTGACAAATACTCAAATATTTCCTTTATATTCTGTACTTTGTATTTTATTTTTTTAACACACTGCCCTCATTGTCTATTTTCTGCCCAACCCAGCAGCACTAAAGGAAACTAATCCTTGGTTTTGGACCCACCCCAGGACATGATCCATTTGTCTTCTCTCTTTCTCTCTCGCTCTCATCACATTTCCACTGTTTTTCCTCATTCTGTGGCCTCCACAATGGTTTTATGCCTTTTATTACTCACAGTTAGCTGGGTGAAATATCTCTTTCACTCCCCCTTTTATGAGATGTGTTTGAAAAGACTTGCCAAGGCTGCTTAGATCTCTCAGGCACAGCCTCTAAATATTACAGGAGCTACAAACACAGGGCTTGCACTGCTTCCACAAGTTCATTTTTCACCCAAGTTCCATGACTAAAACAGTGTCTCTGGGTATAACTTGCCCTGATGTTCTGGGAGATAAATAGAATAACAATCACTCCTGTAAAGAATTGCATTAGTGAGTAGACTGGAGTTGTTACTTGGCTGTGCTGGTGTAGAATATTCCATCCTGCTGGTTTTGGGGTGGGAAAGGTGGATTTCAGCTCCTTCCAGATTGTGAATCCTTGCATTTACAGCCTCAATATCCCTTTAATGTGGAGTTTTGTTTACTCCAGTATAAAGTCTCCTTTGTGGTTTTATCTCTTTGCTCTTCGACACAACCTACATTTCCCCTGTGTGATCTCCACAGTGTTTGTTGTCTGTCTCCCTCATCATCCTCATTTTGGGGGGGTGGTCACAGTTTTCCCTACTCACTGAAGGCATGGGAGTGATTCCAAAGGGTAATTACAAGTATTTAATTTAGGTTCCTCTTTCTATTTCCAAGCTCTGTGTTGACCATCTCTCTGCAGTGATAATATATATTATCTACCTATGCACATAATGCATTTAAATATATATATTTAAATATATATATATATATATATATGTTCATAGGTAAATTCCTGCATCAGCACTCACATCTCCTGTCCTTTCTCTTCCCCTGCTAAAATCTCTGGGTTTTCTAACTTGGTTTCATCCTCTAATCTCAGTTTCTGCCTTAGTTGCCCTCGTTTTTGACTTGGGCTTCCAAACTCGAGCCTCCACATGGAATATTCAGTGTGAGGAGCAAAAAGAGGTCAGTGAGAGAAGGAGGGATGATGGATTGGTGCAATGACCTGTGCTGGGACCAGCGTGGACACAATTTTGTCTTTGAACCCAGGGTCGCCTGGAAAAGTGTCCCTGGGGGACAACTGTTGGAACCCTGTGGCTTTGGAAAGTCAGGAGAAGGATCTCTGTTCCTGGATTTTAATCATCATTAATCTTCATAAAACTTCAGGAGGGTTTTAGCTTTCGTTTGGACGAATTTTGCGGCTTCCAGAGGAAACAGAGGGGGAGGGTAATTGAGTTCTTGTTTGGTGCCAAATTCATCCTAAAGCGGGGAATGCAAATCGCAGGGCAAGCGCTGAATTATATATGATTAAAACCGCTTCAGCCCTTACAAAGGAAAATAAAAAAGGGGCCTTTTATTCACCAGTTTAAAAAAAAAAGTAGATGGAACAAAAATGAACTTAATCACAGAAAAAGGGGTCACAGTTCTTGGTTGACACATGGCCGGGATCTCCATCATAGCAGGGCAGGGCAGGACGTGCTGGAATTGAAGTGTTTTAAAGAGGTACATTAAGAAGAGAGTTCATTGCTGAATGACCCTTCAAAACTGGGGGAGGTTCTGTCCTCACTCAAGGTCTGCACAGTTGTTCCAGCCCGTCTTGGCTGCTCTTGTGTTTCCCAGGCAGAGCTGGAGGGGGTTTTTGGTGCTCAGTTGTACGAGATGACGCGTTGGGTGGATGGGAGTGAAACCACTGAAGGCACGATCCAAAAGCTGCCCGTTTTTGCTCACAATCCTTAGTCTGGCAGCAGTTCAGACTCGGCACCCTTGGACTTCCTTAACCCAGCAAGTGTCAGAGATTAAAAAAAAAAGAAAAGAAAAGTAATTTACTCCTCCCTTCTCTACAGTGACCTGAAAATGCCTCCTGGACCTGCTGAACCAACAGCACTGACACGTTTTAGGGCTGTTTGATGCAGTGGGCACCACAATTTTCTCCCAGAGAGCTTCCTGAACTCTGTGTTCTCAGAACTCCGTGTTTGAGGGCATTGCCCTCGTTTTGTTACTGGCAGGAGTGGACAAGGGGATGCTCCGTGCTGTGCCTTCAGAGCTGCTCTGGAGATAAAGGATGCAGAGGGAACAAAGGGGCTCAGCTTGCCCTGGAACAGCAGTTCCCTCAGATCTCTGGAAGGATGGCAAAGGACACAAACCTCCAGCAGGTGTTGAACGTGCTTTAAAAATCCAGCAAAATCCAGCCACGTTTCTGCTCTTTGGTGGGAGTGTCTGGGGGGAGCCCCTGGATGAAAATAGAGCTTCAGGAGCTGTGTTAGGGTATGGCAAAACAGGGGAAAGCTCCTCAGGGGATGCTGGCCAGACCCATTGGTGAGCGAGGCAGAGGCACTTACAGATTTGAAAGAGAAATACAAGTGGGAAAGGAGCTTCCCATGTCCTCTGGGATGTGGCTGTTCCTGGTTTGGTCAAGCTCCACCATCCCCAGCAAAGCCCTGTGCTGAGCCGGTAGACAATTATTTTTTTCTCTATTTCGTTTCCAGGAAAATAGTGGAATCATAGAATGGTTCAGGTTGGAAGGGACTTTGAAGATCATCCAGTTCCAACCCCCCTGCTATGGACAGGGGCACCTTCCACTATCCCAGGTGGATCCAACCTGGCTTTGGACACTTCCAGGGATGGAGCAGCCACAGCTTCTCTGGGCAACCTGTGCCAGGGCCTCCCCACCCTCACAGCCAGGAATTCCTTCCCAATCTCCCATCTCTCCCTGCCCTCTGGCACTGGGAAGCCATTCCCTGTGTCCTGTCCCTCCAGCCCTTGTCCCCAGTCCCTCTCCAGCTCTCCTGGAGCCCCTTTGGTGCTGGAAGGGTAATAATCGTAATAATGGCTGAATTTTCCCTCTTCCATGCTCAGCACACGCCTAATCTCACATTTAGTCTTAAGCAGCTTGTCTTTCATGGGTCACTGTGGTGGTTGCAGCACTTCCCCAAGTGAGAACGCATCCAAACTCATTTATTTTTCTTCCCAAGAGAGTTCCTCACCAGCAGCCAGCACAATTATCCTCAGAAGAGGAAACGTCTGCTTCTTTTTTTCCTCCACATTTTTACCAGGCTTCCTTCTTAGGTTTGGATTTACACACCCCCTCATGTTGAGCATCCAGTGAAGTCCAGTTAACTCCAGTTTAACTGTGAGAGTCATGGAATAGTTTGGGTTGGAAGGGACCTTAAATCCCATCCAGTTCCACCCCCTGCCATGGGCAGGGACACCTTCCACTATCCCAGGTGGATCCAACCTGCCCTTGAAGAGAGAGATGGTTTTTTCTGGGAGAGCCACACCTCACCTGGACTTTATTCAACCTTCATTTGTGTCTTACTCCAGCACAGTTTCCTTGATTTTTGAGGTGTCTTTTCTCACTTTACAATTCCACACCTGCCACCAGGTATTCCATGGAGTGCCACAGGAGCAGAGAATGGGAAGGGACAACGTGCACAACACCTGCTGCTCCAGCTGAGGAGGGAGGATGCCAGAGCTGTTTCTGACAGATGCTTCTGTAAATAGTTCCACTGCTGGGGATTAAACAGACCCTCCATAACCTGCTCTACTTTTTAACTTCCCATATAACATTTTTCTTAATATTGAACCACATCTCCCTGGCTGCACATTTACTCCAAATTACTTCTCATCCTACATCCCCTGACAGTGGAGGGTTATCTATCACTGTCTACTTCTGAAATGTCTTGTTTACATGTTCAAGTGCTCTGATCTTGTTTCTTCACAGCCTCCATCCTAAATTACACAAACACTGTTCTTTCAGCCTTTCCTCAGCCTGGAAACCGCGTATTATTTTAATAAAATTACTCTGAGATTTTTTTCATCTTCCTTAACATGTGTTGTCACATCAAAATGTGGATCCAAACTCCAGTTGGAGCCTCACTGGAGGTGGTAATTGCGGGATAATTGCTTCCTGTTATAAATACCTACAACTCATGTCTCAGACATCATGTTTTCTGGTGTTCATCCTATTTCTTGTCCCTGTTGGACAGGGGACAGGGGGAGAGCCCTTTTCTTCTATTGTAAAACTTTTCTCCTTTTTACTGGAACAGACAATAGGTTTCTCTTCTTATCTCCTTTTCCCTGCCCTGAAAGGAATGTGACCAGGGGAGGAGTTTTTTCTCTTTTCTACTGGACAAACAATGGAGGATTGTTTTTCTTATCTTCCCCTCCCTGGCAAGGCATGTGACCAGGGGAGGGGCCTGAGGGCCAGGGTGGGCTGAGTGACAGCCAATGGCATGTGAGGACACGCCCATGAGGCATGTGACATGGGAGGGGCCCCAGGCCCTATAAATGCAGCTGCTGGGGCTCAGGAGGAGGTTCATGGACCTTCTGGACTGAGGACGCCTTGTTTTCACCTCTGATCTCTACAGCACATGGACCTTTGACTCCTCATCTCAGCACAGCTTTTCCCCTGCTGACCACTGGATCTCCCTGCAGCCCCTTGGACATTTCAGGAAAGGATCACTGGCTGTTACTCCACTGGTTTGCCTACCCTGAACCCTCTTCCCCTGCCCCTGGAATCCTGGAGGTGCCCTGGTTTTTCCCTGGAACTAGGCACCCCCATTGTGCTTGTTTATTTTCCCACTTGTCTACAGTTGTCATTGTTCCTTTGGTGGTTTTTTTTTTTTGTTATTGTTCAAACATATATATATTTGTTATATTATTTTTTCCTCTTCCTCACAGTAAAGTTCTTATTTCTCTCCATGTATATATATATTATTCAGGTATTTCTAAATTAATTCATACTTCATCTTAATTGACCCAGGACACCTGTTTAGCCAGTGGCCACCTCTCCCACCATGTTCCTATCTCCCATTTCCTCGGTCTGTTTTTCCCTCCTCTCCTTTCACACTCGCAGCGCCCAGTGCCAGTTTTGCCTCTAGTCAGTGTCATCCTCCTGATTTCAGGCAGTGCCTTAAACAGATCAAGATAATTCTGAATTCCAGTCTTGTCCTGCCTGTTGCTGACCCCCCTCCTCATCTTCTGTCAGGCACAAATTACAGAAAACTCTTCTCTGTCCATCACTGGAGTCATTATGAGAATATTGAACAGTCCCAGACTCAGGACAGGCTCTCAAGGACCTTCTTGGGCTGAAAATGTGCCTTTGCTGCTCTTCTTGGATCACTTTGCCATGATTGCTCAGGGGCCACTCTTGTCCATCACATGGACTTGTGCCCAACAGCTTGGAGAGGTCAAATCACACACATCCCCCCCACCACCACCTTTCTCTCCTGGACAGTCTTATCCATGTGATTGGTCTGTAACTCATCTGGTTCCTTCTTCTGCTTCTTTTAAAAGGTTATTTCTCTGCCTACTCCTTTGGGATCTCATTTTTCATAAGAATTGGGTAGATAAAGGTGTTACTTTTCCATCATTTCTTGTGGTTGATGCGCACAGACTCTCTGCCAGGTTCCTGGGAGAATGTGTTTCTGTATAAGCAATTCTGTGGAATGAGGGGGAATGCATTTTAAAACATTATTTGAAGGGGAAAACATCTCTTACTCCATGGAGAGTGAGATGGGAAATGGCAGAAGCAGCCTGGGTGTCACTCTGAAGGTCTTGCCCAAAAAGTTCTGTGTCCTCAAAAGTCTTTATCTCCTTGGAAGTTCCCATCTCCACCTTTATCTCCTCATAAGTGCCCATCTCATCACCCACCACAGCTGATGTTCAGGGTCTTGTGTTTTCATTATATTAAAGAGGGAAAACCCCGTGACATGGATTCCAGATCCATTGCTATCCCCAGTTTTTGAGTATCTACCCATCCATCAATGGGTGACCAGCACAAATGTCCCTGTTCTCAGGATTTTCTCCATCACCTCCTTGGTTAAAAACTCCTCCGCAGGAACTGGCTGCAACCAGAGACAGACGGAAAGATTTTTGACCTATTTCATTTCCCCCCTGCCCACTGTAAATCGTTTTCAGGGTTTATCTTTGAAGAATGTGCAACTCTAAGTGATATCAGGAGCAGGAGTGTGATACACTGAGAAGTGTGGAGCAGGGCAGAGGAGTGCTGGGATTAAAGGGGGTAAAGTTGAGATAAAACTTCAATAAACTGGAAAATAAACTACACCAGCAGTGCAGGTGGATCCCAATCGAGTGATAAGTGAGGTCCTGACTTATGAATAAGGTCATTAAAAGAGAGGATCTGATTAAAAAATTTTAAAAAGGGGAAATAAACTGGAGCCTTTTGGTGAGCAGGGCACAGAAATCTGAGCTGTCACATCCCAAACCCTCAGTGCTTCAGCCTCCAGAAATGCTCCTCTGCTCACGAGGCAGAAATTAAGGAAAGGGCTTGGACTATCTGCAAACACTGAAAATAAGTGTTAAAAATAGAAGGCACTGCAATATCCCTGCCCCTGGGAACAGCAGGAGAGAAGGACGAGTCCCTCAGACTGAGATCAGATCCCAAATAACTCAATAGGAATATTCAGAGGGAATGTTTGCCCTTGTGTGCCAAGGGAGATGGTTTGAAGGCAGCGGCTGGAGACGTGTTTTCCTGTCTCCTGTGATCTGCCCCTCTCGGGTCTTTGCAAATTGTCCTGACCAAGAAGACTTTGAAAAAGCTGAATTTCCAATGCCCCTGATGGCAGATGTTCCTTGGTACAAATTTCCCTCTGGGTTTCGACTTGTTCCAAAGGCTTTTGACAGGAAAGTGCAAGAACTGTTTGAAGGAACCGAGGGCACTGCAGTCCTGACAGACTGAGAGGGGAAGGCAAAAGGGTCAAAAAATGGGGCATGGCAAGAGAAATGTGATTTAAAACCAGAAGTGTGAGAGATTTGGGAGCAAGTGTAAGTGAACAACCACACAGACTCTGCCCAGAGCCAGCTGGTTACAGGAAAGAAAGATTTGCAGATCTTGGCTCCATGAATGAAATGAGGGGTCTGGATTTTGTGGGATGTTATGCAGGAGGAGCCCAAAAGGAACAGAATCACAAAATACTATGAGTTGGAAGGGACCCAGAAGGATCATCTAGTCCAACTCAACATCTAATGCCCGAACAGGATCCCCAGTAGGGAAGTTTGGGGAATTTTGGAAGCAGAAGAGAGGAGAAAATGAGCACCTGAGTTTGGGCAAGTTGTTATAGAATCACAGAATATTTGGGGTTTTGAAGGGACCTTTAAAGGTCGTCTAGTCCAACCCCCTGCAGCGAGCAGGGACATCTAGCTCACATTGCTCAAAGCCCTGTCCAACCTCACCTTGGAGGTTTCACCCCAAAATGAACCATTTGGCCACTAAATCCCTCTGGGAAGGACTCAGGGCAGTGTGACACAATTCTTGTGGATTGGTGGAACTGGTTTTCTGAAGCACCCTGGAAACAGCAGCTTCCAGGGATGTTAAAAATATAAAGGGATGTCTTTGGTGCAGGAGATGGTAAAAATATTCAGGTAGGACAAATGGATCCCAAACAAAACTTAGATCCCAGATCCACGGTGCCTGAAGAACAAGCTCATCCATCTGTGAGAAGCCAGGAGGGTGTTAAACTTTCATTTTCCAGCTGCATCCATGGAGTTTGAGGAGTGTGTAAACCAGGAAAACTGGGAACAGGCACCATCCTGAGAGGGTTGGAGGTGTCTGTTCTTGAAGAAAACGTGGAGAGCAGCACAAGCCAGGCAGATCTGGTGGGAGAGATTCCTGGAGTCCACAGCAAAAGGGAAGACGTGGCAAACCTTCATTTGACCAGAAATGGTCATTTTTTACATCAGTCCACGCTTAAATGACAAGGCTTTTCAAGATTTTGATGGGTTGGTGAATGCCAGAATTCTTCTGTCAAATGATTTGAATCAAAGCAGAGCTGAGGGAGTTAAAAAATCATAGATCTTTGATTTTTTGTGTGTCTAAAACCCGTTACAGGCACTGAGAAGGATCTGGATCTCACTCTGCTGGACGGGGACAGGCTGCCTTTAAGGCTTTGATTGTTACAAGATGAAATTTTGCCTGGAAAGCTGAGAATTAGACAGCCTTGCTTATCCAAATCTGGGCTGGGGAGCTGAGCTGATCTCGAGGCACAGATAGAGAAAGAAAAAGACGTGTAGAAAATCCAGCGATGGCAGAGGAGCTCAGTTAATTCAGGCTCTGGCTGATGACCCCTGAATGCTGATTTAGTGGCACTGGAGCATAAACTGAGACACAAGGAGAGTTTCTGTTTGCAAAAGGAGACTTGCAAAAAGGGCTGATTTGGCATGTTAGGCAAGGAAATAGAGACCAAGGGAACATGTTGACAGCACATTTTCCAATCACAATCTAGGCTTAGAAACCTTATTCTTTCAGAGATAATTCTTGTTATGAGTGTGGGCTGTTGGGGAGCCCCAAACCTAACAGTGCTGAGCTCCTGGGGGATCTCAGAGCTCAGGGACTGGAAGATATTTAGTTGTCACTGCTCTGCCTTGAGAAATGCAGCCTTTGGAAACACCAGAGACATTCCTGTACCGGGAGCTGGAGCACACAGCACATCCTTTTCTGTAAAGACTGGAAAACCAGTAATTCAGGCACATAACCCAAGGAGGGGAGACTGTTGGGAGTGTCCAGCATGTTGCTGATGCCATGAATGCTGCTTTGGTTAAATTATTCCTTGCTTCTCCCAGTTTCCCCATATGTATCTCCACAGGATTGTGCCACCCTTTCCTTGTCCTTCCTGGATGCTCCTTACCTTAGATTTATATCCTTCTGCTGGTTCCTTGCCTTACATAGATCAGGGACATGGAATTTCCATCTCCTTTCAGTGTGACAAATGCACCTGGTGACCGAGGGCAGTGGCTTGTTGGTGGCACAAAGCAGGTCGTTAATGCTGCACTTGTAATTGGTTGCTGGGAGAGGTTGGTGGATGCCCCATCCCTGGAAAAATCCAAGGTCAGATTGGATGGGTTTTGGAGCAACCTGGTCTAGTTAGAGATGTCCCTGCTCATTGCAGGGGTTGGACAATGTGGTTTGGAAAAGTCACTTCCAACTCAATCCATTCCATGATATTTTTGCAGTCTCCATCTTCCCCTCTAAAATTGCCCCTTGCTGGCACTTTTGAGGGTAGAAAGTGCTTCAAGACATCCAGTGGGGAATGGACTTCTATCCTTGGGGCTGTTTTACCCAAATCCTAGAAGAAAACTCATCAGGAAAGTTGCTTTCACTGTGTCAGTTGAGAGCTCTGGCATGTCCCACTTTCTCCTCAAGGACGGGGCAAATGGACGTCGCCCTGTGTGGAGAATTCCCAATGATTCCCATCCTTTTTGGGTTCGCCCAGTTGGAGTGATTGTCACCCCATTTTCCAATGGCAGCTTTCACTCCCAGTATTTTGCTTTATATGAATACATGTGAAGGTCAAATACCAGACTCGAAGCCTTGAGGAGTCAAACTTTTTCCCTCACCACCTTTAAGGTTAATGGGAATAATGTCTGAACCCTTCCCAGCACACAGGGAGACCTCTGGATGAGGAACATGAAAGGTCAGAAAGGGGAAGGAGGACAATGGAATATGATTGAGCAAACCCAGACAAAGTTAGATCTAAAAAGGAGCCATCCTGAGTCTAAATTTGCCTCAGCAGAGAATTTTGCTGCATCTGCCTTTGGTCAGGACATTTTGGAGTCAGGTGGAACTCGGAACTGGAATCCCAGTTATCCCATGGGATACTTATTTTTCAGCACCTCTGTTAAGATCCTGGTCACCCACTGCTGTTGGTGGGATAACTGGTGAGCTTTGGGAATGGGGGAAACACCTTTTCTCCACCAGAAATCAAGGATTGAAGCTTCCCAGTACAGCTATATCATGGCATCCCCAAATTTGAGCAACGAATGTGACTGGATCATGTTCTCTGCCAAAACTTGTATCTTGTTGTATGATCCGGATTTCAGAGTGCTCAGAATTTTGGAATAACCTGGAACCAGCCTGAGGGTTCATGGATGCTCCAAAGTTTTAAGCCCTTTTCTGGTGAGATGGATTAAATTTATTTGGAATCGATAGACAATTATTTGCACCCAGGTCATGCACTGAGCGTGATGGTCTGATTTTCATCTCCCTTTCTTCAGGATGTTGTTTCCAGCTGATTGGGTGGTTCCTCTGGCTGAGTCAGTCCAGCAGGACGGGGCATTCCAGAGGCATCTTTAGGAAACAAAGGCTGAAGCCTTGTCAGAAGGGATGTGTGAGTGTAGGAGAGCAATGATATCCAAGGAGACTTCACCCCACATTACCATGAGGCTTTTCGTGTTGGATTTTTCTCTCCTTCAGGGCAGTGGAGACGTGATGTGACTTCCCCAGACCAGAGGGCTGTGGATTTTCACCCAACTTGAAAGTTTGTAGAGACAATCCAACAACTAATGCCCCAGCCCACAGGATTTTGATGTTTTGGGGTTTTTTTCAGTGAGGGTCTAGTCGTTGGTCTGGTGGGGGACAAATAAATTGCTTCGTCTTTTCAGGCCTCATCAAAGAAGAGAGAGGTTTGGGAATGTTCCCCTGGAGAAGAGAAGGATCCAGGGAGAGCTTGGAGCCCCTGGCAGAGCCTAAAGGGGCTGCAGGAGAGCTGGAGAGGGACTGGGGACAAGGGCTGGAGGGACAGGACACAGGGAATGGTTTTAGAGTGGGAAAGGGGAGATTTGAGTGGAATATTGAGAAGGAATTGTTGACTGAGAGGGTGCAGAAGGGCTGAGATAGAATTCCCAGAGAAGCTGTGGCTGCCCCATCCCTGGAAATGTTCCAGGCCAGGTTGGACAGGGCTTGGAGCCACCTGGGATAGTGGGAGGTGTCCCTGCCTGTGTCAGGGGGTTGGAATGAGATGAGTTTTAAACTCCCTCCCAACCCAAACCATTCTGGGATTCTGTGATTCCATGGCTGGCTTAGTAAAATTCCTGTCACAGCAGAGGTACTGACCTGCAGGACATCTAGAGTTTTCGGGCTTCTCTGAAGGTGTCTGGGTGTCATGGGGAAATCTGTGATAAGCAGGGAGAGAGATCAGAGGCATGTGTTTTCTTCTGGATTTGATTCCATACGAGGAATAAATTACCTTCTGCGTGGCTCATCTATCAGAGGGGAAGGAAACCCTGAGTGAAGGTTCCCGTGTTTATTTGTGTTTCCCCAACGCCTCTGAAGTCCTGCTTGCAGGCACCAACCAAATAAAGACAGAAGACCTGAAAGGAAGGGGAGAAAGGTCAGAGCTGGAGGTACAGGGAGCCAGGCAGCACGTTTTTGATGTTTGCTCAAGACATGCAGCACGTTGTTGGCCTGAACTCTCCAGTGTTGCTTTGACACCCTCACACTTCACATTCCTGAGGTTTTCTCAGCAAATTCCGCCACCCCGGTGCTGAGTGGGAAGGATGTCTAGGAGCAGGAGATGAGTTTGCAGGGTGGGATTTCCCTGTGTGTGTTATGTTTGTGAAACCACTGGAGCGCACAGAGGACTGAGAGCAGTGAATGGTGAGATCCTCTCATCCAGTAAATGCAGCGATCCCTCGATACGTCGCGGTTCATCATTCGTGGCTTCGGTACATCATGTTTTCTTTCCCCTGGCTTGTCCTAGGTTAGAGCAATACCTCCCAGGGAAGATGGGAACCTTCCTGGAGTGGAAAGGGAAAAAAAATTCCTTATCTACTTTACTACGCCTTTTGAATCAAAGGGGCTTTCGGTCAAAAAAGTGTAGAAAAAGGAAGCCACAGTTGTTTACTTATATGGATATAAAGAACCAAAATAAGAACAAACAGTAACACAAGGGTAACAAGGAGAATAGAAAACAAACAAACAAACAAACAAAAACCAAAAGAAGACTCCTCCCCTGCCCCTGCACAGCCATCAGGGGACGAATGGCCCATCCAGAGCCATCCACTCTCCAGCCAAAAGACAAAAGGAGTCCCCCACCCACACCCTCGTTGAGGGATTCTGCCTTTTGTTTGGTTGGATTAATTTCTTCCTTCCTCAGAGTTTGATAATAGCGCGGAAAAATTGTGGCATCTTTCTGGAACTGATCCCCCCGTGATATTCGAGGGATTACTGTAGTGGGGCAGCCCTCGACGTGTTGATGGTTCTGGAGCACTGAACGCCTACTGAGACCAGAGCAGAGCAAAAAGAAGGAATGTTTCCCTTGCCTTGGAGAACAGCTTCCCAAAGGGGATTTCTGGGCACTGCGAAATCCATGTGGCAGCTGATGTCCTGGACAAGGTGTGTGGCCTCTCCTGGGAGGGCTGTTCTCAAGCAGCTTTGGGGTAAGGACCACTGGTGTGGCAGGGCTGTTTATTGGGTCTGCTCTGCTCATTCTGCAATATTTCAGCAGCAGCAAATGGGAAATGAAATCTGAGCTGTCACAAGAGTTTGTTCCTTATGTGATCCTGAACGTTTGGCTGTAAAACCACTGTGTGGAAACACAGTGCAGGGACCACCTGCATTAATCCACCTGGCTCCATTTGTGCATCACTGTGGGGTTGCGGATATCTGAGAAATACTAGGAATATTTCTTCAAGGTCCCCTTTCCCATCTTTTTTTTCACTCCAGAACAACTGTGTGTAACAACTTGTTGCTGACAGCTCTGGGGAAGTGGAAATCACAGTTGCCTATGAGAAAGCAACAACATCTTTAATTCAGTGCTTCATTTAACTTAACCTAGCCTGTGAGGATTATCCAGGTGGGCATAGAAGGATGGTCTTGGTGCTCACTTCATGTTCAGAGCCTGTTTCCTCAGGTGTCTCTCACACCAACACAGGATGCAAATCCTCTTTGAAGTGTCCTCTCCCTGCTGTTTACATGGACTATGTGCTGGAAGACCAGCTCTTCCCCCAGGATGTGACCTGGAGCAACCTGGGATAGTGGAAGTGTCCCTGCCCATGGCAGGGGGTGGAACTGGAGGATCTTTAAGGTCCCTTCCAACCCAAACCATTCTGGGGTTCTGTGAATACAGCCACCCACCTTTGCAGGCAAAACAGGATTCAAAACTAACCTCGAGGGCTAATAAACCACTGCTATTGCTTTCCTGGAGATTTTGGGTGGATATTCTCCTCTTAGCAGAAAATATTGTAAAAGCAAACACCAAATGTTTTGGAGTCAACAGCTTGTCATGGAAATAATATCAGTGTTCGTCATTGCTTGGGACTGTGTGTGAATCACAGAATCCCAGGATCAGCCTGAGGCTGTTCCCTCTCCTCCTGTCCCTTCTTCCCTGGGAGCAGAGCCCGACCCTCACAAGCTCCCCCTTCCTGTCAGGGAATGGAGAGAATTCCAGGTGCCCCCTGAGCCTCCTTTTCTCCAGGCTGAGCCCCCCCAGCTCCCTCAGCCGCTCCTGGTGCTCCAGCCCCTTCCCCAGCTCCGTTCCCTTCCCTGGACACGCTCCAGCCCCTCGTATCAGCAGTGCAAAAAGATTCCCACCTAACAAATGTCAAAGCTGGAGGAGTGGGGGATGCATCCCACAGCCCCAGGATGAGCTGGTGTGGATTCCTCCTAAAACACCCAAAGCCCAAATGCTGGTTGGGTGGAGTGGCAGGATCCCATGTTGGTGCTCTCCAAATCACTATTTCCAACCCAACACAGGTTTACCTTCAGCTTCTTTACCCGAGGCACTCCCTTGAGGAAGGAAATCATGTCTTTTGAGGAGAGTCGGAGCTCCTTGCTCAGCAAAATGCACCTGTCTAAGAAGAGCTGGTGGCCTGATGAAGTGGGAAGAGGCAGGTTTTCCTCTCACTCCCACACGAGGAGTAGCTCCGTGTGTGTGTCACTGAGGTGAGAGTGAGCAGAGACAGATGTGGAGCCCGGCTACAAACAGGATGTGAAAATAAACTCACGACTCCATCTGCCCACCGTAAACAGCGTGAAATTAGCAGCGAGTGAGGAATGAAACTCCAGACAAATGGCTTTTTAAAGAGAGCAGGGGGAGCTGGAAGGGCTGCTGTCATAAAAGCTGAGGCACAGAAAGTTCATCCCGGTGCATATCCCGATCTGGTCAGTCAAGGAGGAGGAAGATCCTGCGGCACAGTGGCCACAAGGAGCTATTTTTGAAGGCGAAAGCAGAAAGGCCACTTCATCTTTGGGAGAAAGGACCTGGTATTGCTCTTGTCCTGCCTTGCAGGAGGCACCATCAATTCCATAAGTCACGGAGATTTATTTTGTTTCCCTGAGAGGCTCTGTCTTAATGTTGCATAAAATGACTCTCTCAGGGGCCGTGTGAGGAGGAAAACGTGGTGTTCTGTTGTCTCACTTGCAAAGGCATCACTAACAATAAAAGCCCCTGAATGATTTGGGGTTTAAGTGAGCGGGTCATTCCTGACACTCCAAGTGGCTTCAAGCACCTCGGCCATAAATTCAGAACTGAGGGGTGTTTTGTGCACTGGGTTTGGGCTGTAAATATTCACCCCTGGCCTTTGTTCTGTGGAGCAAATCTCAGCCTGAGGATATATTTAGTTTAGGATATATTTAGTTAAAATTTCACAGGGAAATTTCTCCGATGGTCGATCTGCTTGATTTATTTAAAGTGAGAGCCCGAAGTGTTTTACACCTTTTACAGGCTGCTTGTGTTTATAACCATCCTGGGGAGTATCTTCTGCAATTCATACAGCAGAGAAGGGGGAGGAAGGTCATAATTTCTGGTTTAACCTGCTTTTTTTTCCAGCAGCTGACAGGGCACTGACAAAGTCATCTCTTCCAGAATACAACCTGCCATGCTTTGTCCTCATCCACAGGAGATCCTTTGGAGAAGGCCAGGGTGAAATAAGCCAAGTAGTTTTAATCTTTATTCCTATGGATTCTGCTCAGACACATTCCCTGACTCATTTTATGGATCTCAGTGAAATTGCAGCTCAAATGATATTTCAAGGAAACTGGTTCCTTGTGTTCGGAGTTCTTCAATATGACAGCCCAAGGCAGAGTTCCCTACACGCTGGAAATAATTTCTCTCTCCACATTTGGCAGATCCAAACAAGCCTTGAGTGCTAAATAAACCAGGACTATGAATAAATTGGGGGTAGGAGAACTCAGGTTTGAGGTGTCGTGAGATTTGAAAAACTTGAAAGCTCAACGTTGGCCATGAGGCACTTTGGAATAGTCTGGAGCTTGATGAAAGGTTTTGCATTTGAGGTGCCATTGGGGTATTTCAGGAGGAAATCTCCTGGTGGGTTCACTCGAAGTTTGTAATAAACGTAATTGAAATGTCTGAACTCCAGCTGCTGCTTTCTGCTCCAGTCAAGAGGCAGCTCCTTCTTAGCAAACTGTGACTGCTGAGGGAAGAGAAATGGATATTCTGGCTCGAGTGATGGACTGGGAGGTGCAGAAATTAAGGAGAGGTGGGAAAAAGAAAGAGCAGAGATTTCATTGAAGCCTCAGGGATGGAGATCAGGGACTCTCATGTTTCTCATGAGGGAGGATTTTCTAATATTGTCCCATTTGGGTCCCAGCAGTATCAGATACTGGAGGGAGTCAAAAAGGAGAAGGTGCCCCCTCCTTATCTATCCTTACCCTCTTGGTTCCCATCCAAAGGGAAGTTATGTCAAACGAAGGGAGCTCCTTTGGGAGGAATTTGGGAAGTCTTCCTTCAAGGTCGTGGCAGCGGTTTCTGTTTTTATAGCGCAGCAGGATCCAGAATTCCATTATAGGCACTGGAACTGGTTCTCCCCTTCCATAAACCAGCCTTCCCTCCTCATCACTCCCCCAAGCTGCAGTGCAGTCATGCCTGAACTGTGTCAGCACACTCCAGAGCATCCCACCAGCTGGAAGGGGTGACATTCCTCTTGTCCTGACCCTGTGTCCTCTCCACCACCTGGATGCCACCATGTCCTGCTGAGCATGGCTGAGCCCCTGGCCCCGCCTGTGCCGTGATCCTTGGGGTGGGAACATCCCCAGGAGTCAGATTGGATGCATCCAGCCTGTTTGAGTGAGGAAGAGCAATTAATAACATGGAATTGGTCAGCTCCAGGCAGACCTTGAGCCCTGATGAACTCATTTATTGGTGTCTGTGTAGAAATAACACCTTCCTCCCATCCTTTGGTCTTTTCTCTCCGTATGGGAACAGAGCACCTTTGTACTTTCATGACTAACTCTGACAATAATTTACAAAAGCTTGGAAAAAGCCAAAGCAAAACCAGTGGGAGTCCTGGGAAGGTGCTGACAGTGAATAAGGGCCAACTCCTGGGACACATGTGGGCTGACTCCATGTCAAAACACCCACACGCAGCCATTCCCAGCTCCAGGGAGGCGTAGGCAGAGTTAAATCATGTGCAAGGAGGAGAGACCAGGGACTCTGTAGTGTTGGGCTGCTGTTAACTTGGAAGGGAAGGAATGAGAGTGAGAGAGAGAATGGGTTTGGAAAGCTTTTTGTGCTCCAAAAAGGAGAGAGGAAGCACCGGGAACTGGTTGAGTTTCATGGAATCACAGAATGGTTTGGGTTGGGAGGGACCTTAAGGCTTAACCAGTGCCACCCCTGTGGTCAGGGACACCTCCCACTATCCCAGGTTGCTCCAACCTGGCCCTGGACACTTCCAGGGATGGGGCAGCCAAGAAGAAGGAGGTTGTGGGAGACACAATCCATTTCCCACCTGGGGTTGCTCCATCTCCCTCACACCACTTCCGTGGAGAAGAGTAGACTGAGGGGAGACCTCATTGCAGTGACAATTCCTGGGGAGGGGCAGAGGAGGGGCAGGCCCTGATCTCTGCTCTGGGGCACCAGGGACAGGAGCCAGGGAATGGCCTGGAGTTGGGTCAGGGCAGGGGAGGGTTGGATCTCAGGGGAAGATTCTTCCCCCAGAGGGTGGTTGGGCACTGCCCAGGCTCCCCAGGGAATGGGCACTTCCCAAGGCTGCCAGAGCTCCAGGAGGGTTGGGATGATCCTCTCAGCCCCACGGGGTGACTCTTGAGGATGGGCCTGCGCAGGCCCCCCAAGGTTGGACTCCAACGATCCTTGCGGGTCCCTTCCAGCCCGGCACATTCCTGGATTGTGGTTCTCTTGCAGAAGGCATGGCGGAAGCTGTAGGCTCGAGCAGGGACTGCCTTCAGGCGGGCGAGTCGTGCACCAACGACCCCGTGTGCAGCGCCAAATTCCGGACCCTCCGGCAGTGCATCGCCGGCAATGGAGCCAACAAGCTGGGCCCTGACGCCAAGAGTCAGTGCCGGAACACCGTGACCGCCCTGCTCTCCAGCCAACTCTACGGCTGCAAGTGCAAGAGGGGCATGAAGAAGGAGAAGCACTGCCTGAGTGTCTACTGGAGCATCCACCACACCCTCATGGAAGGTCAGTCGTGCAAGGGCTCTCATTTTGGGGGGTTTTCCTAAAAGGGAATTGCTCCTGTAGCCCCCTGTTCCCTCTCCAGAACTAGGGAGGGAACACCTGGAGCTCTGTCAGGGCAGGGGCAGGTTGGATCTCAGGAAAAGGTTCTTCCCCCAGAGGGTGGTTGGGCACTGAAAAGGTTCCCCATGGAATGGTCACATTCCCAAGGCTGTCAGAGCTCCAGGAGGGTTGGAACACTTCAGGGACATTCTGGAGTTGTTGGGGTGTTTGCAGGGCCAGGAGTTGGGTGGATGATCCATTTAAACCCCCTCCAACTCGGGATTTTCTATGATTCTACTGACCCCCGTGGTGTTGACATTTTGGGGAATTCAATCCTGAAAACCTAAGACACCTCTTGCCTTTTGTTGCTTGTTTTTTTTAACTTGGCCTCTTTTTTATGACATTCCCAATATATTTTGAGATCTTTTCCTGGGGAAATGCACAACATGTTTTGGATCTAAGTATATTAAGACTAGGAATACCGTGGTTTTCACAGAAACACGACATAAAGCACTTAAAAAAAAATAAAAATCACTCTCTTGGAGTGTCTCAAATGCACCAGTGTCTTTGGGTTAGTGAAGATTTGGGGCCGGTGACATCAAGTTGGAATTTAAAGTGTTCCCAGAGCCAGTATTCAGTAAGTTTGGATTTTGACAGTTTTTAAGAGTCATCATAAAATTGCACCTCAGTGGCCATAACTCCTCCTTGTCAGGTGGGTGAGTATTTTATGCACCATGAAAATTAAAATGGGGAATAAAACAGACCCTTCCAGCCATGGGCTGGGAAATAGATTAATAAAACACTGCTGGCTGAAACGTGGAGGGGAGTAGGGCAGGGGTGAGAGCAGGGGCCAAAAGGACAAGGAAAACAAAGTGGATGGAGAAAACAATGCACGAGGTTCACCGGGATAGGAACTGGTTGGGAATGGGAGCTGGTTGATGAAGTTCCTGGAAAGTTTTCAGGTGGCACAACCTTCAGGGTGTAGAGCAGGGTGCTGGGAAGTGGCTGGAGAAAGAAGAGGCCTCAGCACATTCCAGAATCCAGTCTTCCCCATAATTATGTGCTGGAGGTTTCCACTGAAGTGGAGCCTGGGGAGGAGGTGGCAATCCAGCCTCTCCATCCATCCCCACGGGCTGTGTCACAGCTCCATCCCAGCTGAAGCTCTGGACACAGTGGTAGGACAGTGTGTAGGACAGTGGAGTCAGGAGAGCTCCCAGCTCTAGAACATGGAATGGTTTGTGTTGAAAAGGGACCTTACAGACCACGTTGTTCCTACCCCTTGCCATGGGCAGGGACACCTTCCCAGGGAGGAGGAAGGAGTGCTGGGAGCAGGCAGGGGCCAGGAGTGTGTCTCCAGGTGCAGAATAAGAGTTGGAGGGGCTGGGTGGACTTCCTGCCTGGTGGTTTGGGATTTCCATCTCCAGGATGGCCACTCCTGGAGGATGCCAAGACTCTGCCCCACTCCTCTGCTGCCATGACCTGAGCCCCAAGTTTTTTCAATCACTGAGCTCACTTGCAGTGCAGCTTCACAACCCAAACCTTTGATTCCTTGCCTTAATTTCCCCGGGGGATACACTCCACAGCAGTCCCAGAGTCCTTACACACATTTAATTGACTGAGAAAGGAACACACACGCTCCTGCCGAGCTTTGTCTCTCAGCCACACACACCCGGGAGGCTGCAAGAAGCTTCCTAGAAGCCCTCTTGTAAAAACAATCGTGGAAATACATGCTCAGGGAATTTCCAGAGCACACTGTATTTACTCAGCTCCTCTCGAGCAGGGCCTGTGTTGAGCCACCTTCCCATTTAGAGACACAATAACGCGACGACAACGTGATAACAATTCTTTGATAAGGTGCTTTATCATCAGGACATAAAAGTGCTACCCTGGAACATACAGATGGGCCCCTTTCCAGTTGGTAACGATGCAAGATATTTCCATGAAGGTGTAAAGCTGCCTTGTGATGCACCTGTGGTGATTGCAGGGGGTTGTGTATCCCGGGAGTTGTTTCTCCCTGCCTGCAGCTGGTGATCAGCCTGTGCCTGGAGCGTGAGCTTTGATAGTCCTTTCATCCCAGCCAGTGCATCTGCTGCTGCTCCGTATCCATCTAAATGCCTAATAAAAAACAGAATTGATGCTGAGCTTCTTTGCTTCAGAAATATTCCATGGGATCCATCAAGGTGACAGGGCATTACTGAGCGTTGTGTGGATGGAAGGGAAGCACCGAGTGGATAAAATCAGCTTCCCAGAGACTTAAAAATGAAGAGAGGAAGTTTCTGAGGGAGCTGTGGGTCATTAGCTCTGTGCCAAGCAAGAAAGGCCTGTTGGCAAGGAGAAAAGGAGAGGTGTTAATAAATATGGAGTGTGTTGTCACACACAGAGCCCTGGCTGTGTCCTAGGAAGAGGTGAGAACCTTATCCCAGCAGAGACACAGGATGGCAATGGAAAGGCCATGTGTGGGGAGCTGGTGGTTTGAACTCAGCCTGGTGTGACAATCCCGGGAGTGGCTTGAGCTACAGGGGGTTGTAACTAACAGTTCTCTGCCAGTCTGTCTCACTCCACAGCTGAGATGTATTTTTAAAAAGCCAGTTGTATCCTATTCCTTTCTGCAAGGATCTGGGCACACACCTGTTCCTGTGATTCTGGGTACCCACGTACCCACTTTGGAGCCACCAAGCACACCTGCACTGCAGATGTTGAACCTTGTTCATCTCAGCCACCCCTCAGGAACCTCAGCTGCCTTCTCACCATCTCCTCTTTTCCCCCCAGGCATGAATGTTCTGGAAAGCTCCCCCTACGAGCCCTTCATCAGGGGCTTTGATTACGTCCGGCTGGCCTCCATCACTGCAGGTAGGTGGATGGGTGGGAGGGGCTCTTACTGGTTCAAACTGGGAGGAACTGGCTGTGGAAGAGCTACAGGCAGGGAAATCCTTTGTGAGCACTGTATGGCTCAGGTCCACCAGTTGTTTTTCCAGGGAGTTGCCCATGATTCCTGTGCTCAAGTGGAAGAACCCACTTGTGTTTTTATCCTTTGGGTGTTTCACATCCATTACAAAAAGGGCTGGGGAGTGTGGTAGGAAGAGCTTTCCACTGAGCCATCCCAGTTGGGCTCAGTCTCCACAGCAGGTGGATGAACAGGAGCTGCTTGGGTTTCCAAGGTGATTCCACATCATCCACGGGATCAAACTCTGCAGGAAGAAAGGTCAGTAACCCAAGCTGTGGATTGATCCCAGCCACAGCCTTTAACCCTATGCCCTGAGGGTAACCTCAGGACTCAGACTTAATCCCCTTAACAACACCAGCAGAGCTGCCCGACACATTTTAACCCCTCGAGGGCTCCGCAGTTAAAAGGTCAGCCAATACCTAACCCATCCATCACCAGGGTCACAGCTGCCACCACAACCAGCTTCTGCACCACAGCCATAGGGAGCTTTATAAACTGTGATTTTTGTTATAAAACCACCTGTCTGGGGGCAGGGAAATGTGCTCCTCCCGTGGCTCTTGCAGATGTGCCCAAACATCTGTCATAGCTTTTCCCCCCCTGGTGGCTCTGGGGTGACACCCACAGCTGGAGGGCACCCAAGGGAGGAGGAGGGAGCAGCAGACCCCTGCAGCTGATGGGTGTCTGCAGTCCCTGCCATGGCCAGGCACCTGTTAAGGGAAAACATCCAGGAGCAAATTAATCCATCAGCCCTGGAGAACCTGAGAGGGGACGGGAGGTGCTCCCTGAGCTCGAGCCCTTCTTGTTGACTCCACTTGATGCTGAAGCGTGGCCAGAGCTGTTTGCTGGGTCATGGCCTTTTTACTGGAGTGTTTCCCCTTGTGCTGAGAGTCCTACAGGGCTTCAGAGCACAGGAGAATCCAGGGATGGGGATTTTTAAGATGGACTGGAATCGGTTGGGCAGCAAAGCAAATGGGCCCAGGGCAGCAGGGATTCATCAAAGGATGAATCCACTCAGGGACAGGAAGTTTACTGGTTTAACCTGTTTTTCCCTATTTATACCAGTAATCAAAATCTTCTATGGCATAAATTACAACCTGCCACCCTGTGCCTGTCCAGTGCCGAGGGTCATCCTGTCAGCACTGCCAAAGGATCCTCTTTCAAATCAACCAAAAAAACCCAAAAACAACCAACTTCCCAAGAACTCAGTGAAACAAAAGACACCCCCAAGTGAGAGCAACAGGTATTTTCAAACCAAATTGCACATAAACAATATATGGCCACTCTTAAAACTGTACAAATGGAGCCATATTGCCTTGCACTCTAATTGTAGCCGTGATTTTTTTTTTAAAAAAGCACATCCTCTGGTGTTGCGTGGGAAGAGGAGCAAATCCAGCATGTTCCCTGTGATTTATTAAGTGAGTGGGTAATGAAACCCTTCCAAGTAACAGTTTCCTACACGTTGGCTGGCAGCTCCCCAGCACAGACTGATGCTCTGACAATATCTGGGCATTTTTAAAGGGAAATATTCAGCACCAAGGAAAAAGTTTCACCTGTTGTAAAATAACTGGAAAAATTGGAATTTTACTTCCAGCTCACTGGGAGCAGCGGGGACAACAGGAAGGGGGGGAAATAAATGGTGGGAGAAGGAGAATCTGATTGTGTCAGGGAAATAAAGGAGGGCAGCCAGCTCTGAAGTGCTCAGGGAGAGACTGTCAATGGTTTAACACTTGTCAGCAGTGATTGGCTGGTTTTAACTCCTGGCCAAAGATAGGGTTTGACTCTGCTTTGGGAATTTATCATTCTGAGGAATTTTCCTCAGTGAGAAAGTCCTTCTGTGCTGGGGAGAAAGACCTTCTGGTGTGCTGCAGGTCAAGGGCTTAATCCAGAGAGGTGAAAACCACCTTCAGATTTGTTTTCTCTCTCAAACTTGGAGGATCCTTGTCTTATCTTTCCAATTATGCAGAGCCTGATATCTCAACCAGCTCCTGACAGGGACCCTGCAACATTTCCCCCTCTACAGAACAGACCCCCATGCATCTTTGAAGGGGCCCTGAAACCAGAGTTTAAAAATACCTTTCATAAAATCCCAGAATCCCAGAATGGTTTGGGTTGGAAGGGACCTTAAAGCCTCCCAAGTTCCACCCCATGCCATGGGCTGGGTCACCTCCTACCGTCCCAGGTTGCTCCAAGCCCTGTCCATCCTGGCCTTGGACACTTCCAGGGATGAGCCACCTGGAAAACCTTTCCCTCTTACTTATTCCTCACATTTTTCAGGAGTCTTTGGGCATATAAACTCATGAGATCCTTATTTTCCTACTGTTTTTCTCATCCATTACCACAATTTCTGCTTTATTTTCCGTGTCCCTCTGTCCCCCCCACAGCAGCCCCTGCTCTCCCACCCAGCCTGGGACATTCTTTCTCCTCTTGTTTAAGAGGGTGGAAATGCAGGGAAGATCTGTGGGGACAGATCTAGGTGTGTCACGTGCAGGAAGTGTCCAGTTCCAGGGGCTGCAGGTGGGATGGTACCACCTGATCCCATCCTGTGAGGACACATGGATTTAGCGGTCAAGACTGGTCTGGATGGGGGAAGCCAGAGATCTGTTTGTGGCACTTTTGAGACCCAGACAGCTCTGGCTTATCTGGGCAGGTACTGGGATGAGCAGCAGAGCTGCTGCCAAAGCCACCTGTGACCATCCAGAGGCCTGAGGGGACTCATTCCACAGGACAGAGTCTGAGGTGGCAGGATTGGTGCAGGCCCTCCATGTGTCAGGAGATCCAGCTTTGCCACTGACCCCGGTTTGATTTTGAGCAATTTGTGGATAAAGAAGGTCCATTAGTAGATATCCCAACTGATGGATCCAGTCATGGCCATAAATAGGCCCATTTTCTAATTACTCCTGTTTTCCCAGGCCTCCCAAGTTGATTCATTCCCATTGGAAAAGTGTTATGGGATGTCCAGAGCAGAGCCAAACCTCATTTTATTAAATATATGGGTGAGTTGTGGGGGGTGAGGTTTACTGTGTGGCTGTGGCACTTTTGGGGGGAAAGCATGAGTTTGGAGAGTGGATTTGCTGCCACCAGGACAAAGGAAAACAAATATGAGCTTCACCCTGGCCGCTGGATTTTTTTGGAGTGGGTCCCACCCACCGAGACATCCTTGGATGGGAGTGAGGTGGTGTCTAATTCATATGCAAATTATCTGATGAATATGCATCCCTTCAGCACTATGTCATGAATTTACACTTTGCTTTAAGCCTTCGACCAACCAGCTCGGATGTTTCACGTTCCTTTGCCCCATGTTTTGCCTAAAGTTCTGTTCTGTTCACCATTCTGTGCTGGGCAATGAGAATTTTGGCCTTTAATATCCAATCTTAATTTTGAGGCCTGGCAAACTCCTCTAACACTTATTAACTCTTCTAAATCCAAACCTTCTAGGTTTGGGTTTTTGGTTTTTTTACTAAAACTTCTCCAAATTTCTAAGCCTATGAGCTTCTAAGCCTTCGACTCTCCACCAGGGTCTGAGAATGAGGTGACGCAGGTGAACCGGTGCCTGGATGCCGCCAAGGCCTGCAACGTGGACGAGACATGCCAACGGCTGCGCACGGAGTACGTGTCCCTCTGCATCCGCCGCCTGGCCCGCGCCAACTCCTGCGACCGCTCCAAGTGCCACAAGGCCCTGCGGAAGTTCTTCGACCGCGTGCCCCCCGAGTACACCCACGAGCTGCTCTTCTGCCCCTGTGAGGACACGGCCTGTGCCGAGCGCCGCCGGCAGACCATCGTCCCCGCCTGCTCCTACGAGTCCAAGGACAAGCCCAACTGCCTGGCGCCGCTGGATTCCTGCCGGGAAAACTACGTCTGCAGGTAGGGATGGGGTGGTTGGTGTGCCTTGGGAGTGTGCCAGGGGTTCATCTCTATGTGCTTGGCCAAAGGATCCGCCGTCCCAACACATCCCGTTGTTTCCCATAATCCACATCCTTGGATTGTGAGAGGTCCTGGGTTCATATCCTGGATGAGCCGTGTGAGGTGTTGAGTGATAGGATCTAGATGTCGATAATGGGTTAGTTGGGCTATAGGTTGGACTAGATGATCTTCAAGGTCCTTTCCAGCCTTGTCTATACTGTGAATACTGTGATCCTACACCGCATGTTAACAGGCAGGGTGAGATTTGAGATGCTCGTGATGGAGGTTTTTGGACTTTCTCTCTGATGGTTTTTTTTGGTTGGTTTTGGTCCTAAAGAAGGACCCACTGTGGGAGGAGTTCTGGGAAGGTGCAAGGTGAGCAAGGATGTGGGGAGAGGGGCTCGCAGCCACCAATCCATCTCCCCACTGTCCATCTCCCATGGCATCCTACAGGAGCACCCAAGCTGTCCTGAGAGTCACAGGCTTTGTGGATACCTTAAAAACATGGCTTTTTTAAAATATAAAAATACACCCTTCTGCAGCAAGGCAGGATGTTGGGGAGATGTTAGACCAGCCTGCCAGCACCTACTAAAAGGCTGGAAAAGGACTTTTGGGAAGGTCATGGAGGGACAGGACAAGAGGGAATGGCTTCCCACTGCCAGAGGAGAGGAATAGATGGGAGATTGGGAAGGAATTCCTGGCTGGGAGGGTGATAAGTCCCTTGCACAGGTTTCCCAGAGAAGCTGTGGCTGCCCCATCCCTGGAAGTGTCCAAGACCAGGATGGAGCAGCCTGAGATAGTGGAAGGTGTCCCTGCCCATGGCAGAGGAGTGGAATAAAATGGGCTTTAATGTCCATTCCAGCTCAAACTATCCCATTTTTCTAAGCTCTTGTGGTTGCAGTTGGAGTCTCAGAGTCTCTGCTGTCACTCCAGATCCACACACAGTCTGTGGTCAGTGTGGTTTTCTCCTGTTTCCATCCATCCCCTCCCCGTGCACACTCACAGCTGAACTCCTTCAGTGCCTTTCCCTCATCTCTACTATTTTCACCTTCTATTTCTCAGAAAGTCTTTGATATTCCAGAAGGTTAATCCAATCCAGAACAGAGCCCATCTGTCAGTGGGAGATGCAGGAATGTGGTGGTCCCAGCCCAGTGCCCTGGGTGCAACTGGGGCCCTGAGCAGACACCCGGAGAAGAGCACAAGAACAAGTGTAGGACACATCTCCCACTGTTACTGTGGGATCTGGGGCTTCCTGAGCTCAACTTCCATTGCAGCCATCCCCTACCGGCAGGACATCTTTAAATTAAAAATAAAATACTCTGTGTTATCACAAAGGGAGGTGAGAGCAGCAGCAGCATCCTCTTGGAAGGATGGAATGGTGCAAACACCCTCAACCCCTCTGCATCCCAGAAACGTGGATGAAGGACATCAGCTGACTGAAAATTTGCAAGCCCCTGCTCAGGTGTCCCCTGGTATCCAGGGAATCTGAAATGGAGGTTTGACACTGGAATCTGAAGTGGTGCCTCCCTCTTCCTAACAAGATAAAAGGAGCCAGAAGGGAGGAAGAGGTTCAAAGGGGAGAGTGTTACTCCCCAGGAGACAGGAAACCATTTCCTGCTCCAGCACAGCTGTTAATTATCTGGTCCCTTGGTCTCTGAATATATAATATAAAACACCCTCTGGAGACACAGCAGGAGCGAGGGGTTGACGTGTGGCCTGGTCAAAGGCAGCAGTGCAGGAACCACAAGGAGAGCCAGGAATAAATCACAAAGAAATGGAGTAAAATACTCCATTTGCCTGCAGCTCCTTCACAGCTCTAACTTCCTGGATTTCTCAGCGTGGAGGGGTGGATTACTGGCATGGATTAGATAAAATTATATAAAACCTGCAGCCAGTGTTTCCTTCCTCTAAAGGCAGCAAATTTGGGACAAAGAGAGTTGGCCTGTCCATGGCACATGTTGGTGTGGGGCAAATATGGGAGCAAAGAAGAGAAAAGAAAAACAAAAAAAAAAAAGGCAGAAAAAAGGAGAAGACTGGGGAGAAGTGGGACAGGAATTGCAGGTTGGAATGCTGACACTGACCGGGAGCTCTGACAAAATGTCTGGAAGAGAGAGGATTCCTGGGAGGACCAGCATGCTCAGTTTTTCTGAGGTCAGTTCACAGCTCAGACACTGCAGGCTGTTACCAAAGGGTCCCTTTCAAGTGTCAGCAGTGCTTGGGTTTTCCAGGAAGCCACATGAGATCCCTTCCTGCCTGGCCATGGGATGACTGTTTGCATGGATCTGCATCTCCCGCAGGTCCTGTGTCCTACCTGGAAGCTCCATGTGGATGTCTCAGATGTCCTGCAGTGTCCAAACACTGCTCTGAGACAACAGCTGCCTCATCCCTAAGGAATTAGGTGGCAGACACTTGGTTGCCAGCAGGATTTACCTGCTCCAGAGGGTCCAACCTTCTCCTGAGGATGGGCTCCTGCAGGATGGGTAGAACATTTCATACCTGAGCCTTTGGGCGTTCCCCTGGATCTGAGCTGACCTCAGTTACATTCAGAGTCTTTAAGAAGAGAGAAACTGGACCAGAGAAATTCTGTTTGGACAAATCAGCCTCAGAATGAAGGTTGGGGGTCTTGAGGCAAAGTCAAAACTGACAGGATGAACTCCCTCCCTGCCTGCAACAGCCCTTCCCTCAAAAACTACCTTCACATAGCGAAAAACAACCATTTCTCCCAAGACTGGACCTTCCTTCAGTTCCAGAGAAAAGCTGTAAAATATTAACTCCACAACCTCTTCAAAACCTCTCCCTTGACTGGGGGCGGGCAGGAGCAACACCTACAGCTCCAGAGGATTTTGCAGACCCCGCCAGTGGGCTGTTAAATCCCTTTTCCCCCCACAACTACCTGTGCTCAGAGGACCCACCCTGTGCTCTGGCTTCCCTCAGGTCGCGCTACGCAGAATTCCAGTTCAACTGCCAACCGTCCCCTCAGGCTGCGAGCGGCTGCCGGAGGGACAACTACGCTGCCTGTCTGCTGGCATACACCGGGATCATAGGTAGGGGATGCCCCTTCCAGGGATTCACCCCACTCTCAGGGTGGGAGATGTTCCCTCTGGGTGGAAAACATCTTCTCTGGGTGGGAAATGTCTGCTCTGGGAAGGAAACATCTCCCCTGGGTGGAAATTGTCTTCTCTATCTGGGCAATGTCTCCTCTGGGTGGGAAACATCTTCTCTGGGAGGGAACATCTCCCCTCTGGGTGGGAGATGTCTCCTCTGGGTGGGAGATGTCTGCTTTGGGTGGGGAATGTCTCATCTGGTTGGAAACATCTCCTCTGGGTGGGAAATGTCTCCCCTGGGTAGAAATTGTCTTGTCTATCTGGAAAATGTCTCCTCTGGGTGGGGAATGTCTCCTTCATAGAATCATGGAATTCTCTATCTGTGAAATGTCTCCTCTGGGTGGGAAAGATCTCCTCAGGCTGGGAAGTGTCTCTGACTCTGAGAACCGTTAATTGGAGAGCTGAGATCTCAGGGGGTTCATAGAATCATGGAATGGTTTGGGTTGGAAGGGACCTTAAAGCCCTTTCTTCATTGTCTCTGATCATTCCAGAGATTCAGTTTGGTTTTTTTAAAGAGAGCAAAAAATTCTGTACACACATTCATAGTTTTTGACTGCTCAGCCTGGAGAAGAGAAGACTCCAGGGAGATCTTCCAGCACCTCCCAGGGCCTAAATGGGTTCCAGGAGAGCTGGAGAGGGACTTGGGACAAGGGGTGGAGGGACAATACAAGAGGGGATGGCTTCTCACTGCCAGAGGGCAGAGTAACCCAAGGGAGCAGCACTGGGGGATGTCACCGGCCCTTCCTGACGTTCCATCCTTGTGGTAACACTTCTCCACCCCTCCCTCCTTCCCTCCCTGCAGGCAGCCCCATCACACCCAACTACATTGACAACTCCACGTCCAGCATAGCGCCCTGGTGCACGTGCAATGCCAGCGGGAACCGGCAGGAAGAGTGTGAGACTTTCCTGCACCTCTTCACCAACAACATCTGTCTCCGTAAGTGTCCCCTGATCCCCAGGGTGGGGGGATGGGGGCATAGAGATGTCCTGGTCTCCCAGAGTCTGTAGTGTCCAGCTTTGTGGTTACACCCTCAGATGTGTGGTTGGGTGGTGCAGACAGAGAGGCTGGACAAGGTGGTTTTCCTTGCCCTGACAACCCTTGTCTCCATCTCTTCCCCACACACAGAAAATGCCATTCAGGCCTTTGGCAACGGGACCTACCTGAACACGGCCCCTTCCATCCCTCCCACCACACAGATGTACAAACAGGAGCGGAATGCCAACAGAGCCGTGGCCACTCTCAGAGAGAACGTCCTTGAACACCTCCAGCCCACCAAGGTAGGAGAGGCCTGTGCCTGTACCTCCTCCTGTCCTCAGCTCAGCTCCCTCTTCCTCCCATGTCATTCCAGCCATCTGCAGACTTCCTCCCTTCCCCTTCCCCTTCCCCTTCCNGGACCTACCTGAACACGGCCCCTTCCATCCCTCCCACCACACAGATGTACAAACAGGAGCGGAATGCCAACAGAGCCGTGGCCACTCTCAGAGAGAACGTCCTTGAACACCTCCAGCCCACCAAGGTAGGAGAGGCCTGTGCCTGTACCTCCTCCTGTCCTCAGCTCAGCTCCCTCTTCCTCCCATGTCATTCCAGCCATCTGCAGACTTCCTCCCTTCCCCTTCCCCTTCCCCTTCCCCTTCCCCTTCCCCTTCCCCTT
>WEKX01014911.1:0-29324 GCA_013390025.1 Pitta sordida
GTTTGTTGCCCAGGCTGCGTGCATTGTCAAGAATGGGGACTACAGTATGCGGGAGGATGGGGCAGGAGACTATTTTCATGTCCAGTTTATGTTTTTGGTTTGTTTTCCTAGGAGGACATCCATCTCTGGAAACTGGAAGGCAAACACCGGTTCTGCAATGCTAGAACAGATCGCAATGACAGAGAGGTAAGGAAGAGGGCTTCAAGTCAGTATTAGCTATTCTTGGGTTAGAAGGGAGGAATTGTGTGTTCAGGGTCTGGTTAACTGAGAGAACTGGTAAGTGAGGTCTCCTGGGACGTTGGATAAAGGGGTTTAAAAGACCAAATGTTTCCTTAAAAAACTACTAAGGACAAAAAGGCAAACTGTCCTGTTTTGAAGAAAAGACTGAAAGTATAGCTAGAAACCAACATTGCTACATCATTAGATCTTCAGTGAATGTAGCCACAGGAAACAAGACCAGCATGCTGAGGTCAAGCACATCAGCACAAACATACAGGGATAAAATCAGAAGGGTCAAAGCACAAAACAAGAAGTTATTCTAAAAACAAGGAGTTATTCTAAGTACATTACTAATGAGAGGCAGACACAGACAAGTTTTTTCTTCTGCTTAGTAGAGGAAAAAACTGTCAGCTGAAGTTTTTTTGCTTTACTCTTCCAAAAGTGGGCACTACTTTAGCTAAGACCATCTCACGGCTGAACAGAGCAGAAGAAATTCCCTCCTGCACCTTACAGACTAAAATTTGCAGATGGTGCTTCTATATCTTCAAATCACTGCGATATTTGCTAGCATTGCAAATGCATCGCACTGTGGACTCATGATAGATAACATGCGTTGCTGTAACTCCCAAACCCTTTTCTATAGAACTGCTATCAAAAGACTTGTTCTAATCACTTGGTCTCCATCTTATTTAAGTAAAATATTCATAGATTTATAGACTTATAGATTACACACAGGCATTCATCCCCAGTGAATGTAAGATTTTTTTCAGATTATAACTCCCATTTGTCAGGATCATAGTTAATTCTGACTCAGCCCAGGTTTGGGCACTACATTTGAAGAAAAATGGCAAGGAGCTGGAGCAAGTCCAAAGGACAATAAGAGAAATGCTGAGAAAATATAAGGAATTGATGAGAAAAACATGCAACAATTGCTTATGTAGTTTTCCACCTTTTTCATTTCCACCACTGATATTTTTCCAGTAGAGGCTCATGCATAATGACTCCATCCCTGCAATACAGAGGTTTACTTTCCTTCATTAGCTGTTACAGAGCTGGAAGAAGTTGCCTACAAGCTGAACACCACTTCATCTTAAAAACGAAAAAACTGAAAAAGCACAAGCTCTTTAAATATATGAAAGGCTCCTAATAGGCTTTACTCACTACGTATATTATTAGTACAACACTGTAAGAAATAATGGGCTTAAATTATAGCAGAAAAGGTTCCTTTGAATATTTCCCATATTTTCCTAAGAGTAAGGACAGCATAGCACAGAAGTTGATTGTCTGGAGGAGATGGGGGATCTCTTTCAGACCAGATTAAACACATGTCTCCTCTTTAGAGTATGAGAACTGTGCAGGCCATCATCTAAGGTCCCTTCTGTACCTTTAGTTCTGTGAAACAGGGAAGCCAAGTCAAACCCCAAATCAGATGATGAAGGTGACTCTAATAGTACTGTGGGAACTGGACATTGTGATGCATCCTGGTTGTTTATAACACAGATAAACCTAGAGAGATGAAGGGTAGACATTACCTTATTGCAGTGTTGTAGGACTAAACCCCAGACTCCTGCAAGCCTGCCACACTGCATTTTGAAGGTTCATTTTATAGATGTAGTACCACAATTCAACAGTCTAACCTTATCCAGCTAGAAATCTGAAATCAAACCATGCTGAAATCTTCAGTTGTCAGTGCATGCAACAAGGCAGGAGTGTGCTGAAACGCACTGATGAGTAGAAGCAACCTGAAGTACTTACTGTACTGAACAGTAGTCCAATGGATCTACACACTCAGGTAATGCAAAACTGGCAGTAAATCCTCTGCAAATTCAACCCTTGGCACATGTGCATAAATGTGCTCTTCTTCCCCATAGCACTACTATTACACCACAGCAGCCCTGATAGTTCTCAGGGCTCACCTATGGCCACCAAAAGTTAAAGACACATATCTATCAGGGTGTCTGGCTTTAAAGCCTAGTTGCTGAACCCAGATACCTAGAGACATCCCTCAGGAACAGTAGCAGTTCCAGCAATGGTGCCTCTGGTTGTGGGGCCATGGCAGTGCAGGAGATGAGTTCACTGTGCCTCTTGCCTGGCTCACAGGGTCCATAGTTCTTCCTTGAGGGTCTGGGGTGAACACACTTGGTCTCCTCATTAGAGATAAAAGACCATCAGTTGTCATGTAAGTCACAATCTTGCTTCTTCCCAGAGACACTGTGTTCACACAAGTTGATCATTATATCATCAAGCTACGGGGACGCTGGCTGGCTTCAAGGACATAAACTTGTCCTTTGGCTGGAACAGCTCTTTCCCCAGTCCCTGCAGGGTCTGCAAAATGTCAGTGTTTTCAATAGACTATGGCTTTCCCTCCCCTCTCTGCATCTTGTCATGGTTCTGCTTACAGATCTTCTGTTCTGAGACTCTTATTTTTATTTAAATGGCCAGGACTGCGGCACAGCTGCACAGGAAATAAAACCAGGCTGCCTCGTTCCCTCCTCATTTCCACAGTAGGGGGATGTGCTGCCCCCATAATATGCCTCTTGTCATTCTCTCTCCTTCTCCGACATCGGGATAGCTAAGGGGGCACCAGCTCACTTGCCTATTTTGGGATGGCTAGAGAAAAGGGCTGTAGCCTGCAGCTCTTCCGTCCATCTGATAAGACCATCTGACTACAACGACAGCCAGGGGATAGAAGGGAGGCAGGATACTGTAAAACAATGAAATTGAAAGTAAATTGTAAAATGCGGGAGCCACTGGGTTACAGATCAGGGAGAGGATGGCTACTTGCTAAATTCGACACTCACTTTCAATCCTATTCCTGTCCCAACGTGCAGGACATCTTATCAGGAGAAAGCTGCCCTGCATAATGGAGGGCTTTCAGGCAAAGCCAATACAAACGCTGAGGGGCCAACACTACTGAGAGATTAAATGAGCTAAATATTTATAGCTTGGCTGAATGACAACTAACTGGAGATCTGATGTAAATACTAAGAAGGGAAAGAAACATTTTAAGGTGGCTTTGATGGCAGGATTGCATCAATCTGAAATGAAAGGAAACTTGAGGCAAGATTGGTTTCACACCATCTCCTGTGGAAGAGGTGGAGGCAATGACCAAGCAAAGCATATGGAGGATGCCTTAGTAATAACGGCTCCCAAATCTCTCTTCCTACGGCAGAGGGGTGGGTGGCTGTATTTGGTGGACTACCCAATGACAGCTAATCCCAGACCATGTTTTTGTGCTTTCTGCAGGTACAGACTCTGGGCAGATGCCTGTGCAGAAATGTTTGGAGGTCTTGACATCTGCGCTGTCAAAGCTGTCCACAGCAAAGATGGAAAAGACTACATCATTGAGGTGAGAGTTTGAGGAACCTGAATAAATCATGAGAGTGTAGGAAAATCTCCATAAGCAACAGTAGCAACTTGATTTTAAAAAAACAAAAAAACAACAACAATAACAAACAGGTGTATTTTCTAAAAATCTTTTGCCCAGACAGCATTCACTACAATAACAGACCATCAAGACAAAGCACCACAGTTACCAGGGGAAGTCTGTACTGCAAAACTTGGTGTTCAGACCTGGGCAGATGGCGGGTCTGACAGCTAAATTTCAATGTGCTCCCTTACCAAGCCAGGAGGCAGACATGGGAGTGGGGTAACACTCAGGTCATCCTAACAGGGCAGAGATGGAAGAGCTTGCCAGAAAATCAAAGTGGAAACTGAAGAGATGCACTAGGGGAGAAAAAATCTGGAAAGTAAGCCAGTGCCTCTGTCACTATGTGACCCAAGGAGGCACAGGACCTGACCTGCTGTAAACTCCACCAACGCAGGCCGGCTGAGGAAGATGAGCAGAGCCAGCCTACGGCTTCATGCAGGGGTGCTGACACATTGGAAAGCTATGTGTGGGAGAGCAGTCCCACCCGCTGAGGGCTGGGATGCTGATGAGAACCACATGAGCCCTCCAGTGACTGCACATTCCTGCATTACGCTTCTGCTCTCCTCAGGGAGGGGAGTAGTGACCTGTCAAAGGCCATGTGATATAAGCATGCTGCCAGCAAACAAATGCTGCTGAGCCTCTGTCTTTCCTGAATTGCTGGGGCCGATGGGTCTGCTCCTGGGTGCAATTCATCAGCACCTAGAGGAGCATCCCCCAGAGCAGACTGTTTCCCTGCTGTGTGCTTTTAAATCTCTATATCCTTGTAGCTGGGAAAGGAGAAGAAAGAAAACAGTCTTTGCAGAGACAACTGTAAGGACATTTGGACTGTGTCAATACATGGTCAGATGTGAGATGTGGTTTTCATATCCCTGCATCTATTCTTGCACATAAGCCTATGTACGTGCACACGTGGCCAATTCTGGGCTTAAAGATTATATGTCTCCATCTGGGTATGCCTCTGGATTTTCACATCTGCCACTGTGTGTGACTGACTGTGTGGAAAGCACATCCATACACTAACAGCCATTATCAGCTTGCACATAGAGAAATGCACGCTAATATTCCTCTCTCTGAGACCAAGGTAAACAGAATGTGACACAAACCAGAAAAAACACAACAGTTTCAGAAGGCTAATACTGAATTATCCCAGTAGAGAACCTGACTAAGGATGCCTCGTGGATCAACATCTAGCAGACATTCAGATGCCAGGCCAATGGATATTGTTGGGAAAGGAGTAGAGTAGTAGAATATAAAGAGCAGAACAAAGCCAAACAAGGACCTTTTCTACTTTATGCAGATCTCAGGGAGATGTTGACAAGTAATTAATTACCTCCAGCCAACTTCCTGGGGTACTTTTTTTGTCTGAGCGTGATCCCTTGTTTTGCTTTTTCCTTTTGACAGTGGGAGAAAAAAGTTATTTGACAGTGTGACAGTTGTATTTTCTTGGTAAGAGGGAGCAGTGTGCTGTGACATTTTACAAGAAAGCATGCCTGAATGGGCTGAACAAATAAGGAATTTGCACAATGCAATTGCAGGCAGTAATTAATTTTCATAGTGTAATTAAGTTCTTCAGGAAAGATTCACAGAGGTAGTGATGGGCAGTTCTATGAACTAAGATTTACCACAGTTGTTTGTTGAAAACAGAATCAGATTAAGACAGATGAGTTATCAACATAGTACAAGAGTAGTCTTGCATCCATGGTATTTGCTCTCATTTGAACTTCATCTTCCTTTCTTTTCCCATGGCAAGCAGCAGAACCTGTTATAGTATTTCTGCCCTTCAAAGCATTAGCATAGTACTTGCTGCCCTGCAAGAAGCCTTGCTCACCCTTTCAGGACTGCCTATCATTTCTTTTTATATGTCTAATCAGTTTCCTTCCTTCCCTAGAAATCACCTAACACTCCACTCTTGCACATCAGAGCGTGGAATAACAAACCCAGCCTTCAGGCTTCAGCATCAGATAGACACAGCAGGAGAACAAGTGTTTTCCTGAGTCTCTTCTTTGCCTGGCTGCTTTCCACTCGCCCCTCACACACCTTATCAGGCAACAGCAGCTACATTAGGAGCAGCCATTTGATTTATTTCAGCATTAGCTTTGGAATCTGCCCAGTTCCCCTTTTCCTGGAGGACAGGCAAGATAACATCTCATGATTCTTTTCAGTTCAGTGGCAACCAGCTGTGTCATTTTGCCCAAAGAAATCATTGCTATTTTCAAAGGTCTTCCCTTTGGCACATGATTGTTCACTCCTCTGTTTTCTGTCTCCCACATCTCACATTCCCCTGCCAGAATAGCAGATAGCCTCATACCTGGTACACTTTCACTGGTTCAGGTAAGACCAGTTCATTTCCCTTGGTGCCTTTGGTTTATAAAGCAACATCTTCCCTTCATGTCCAGACACTGTAGCCACAGAAATAGGGAAAAGCAGTCCTTAACACGGGGGAAATCAGCTCTGGGGTCCCTCAGTAGTAAAGATACGGACCTGTTGAAGCAGATTCAGAAGAGGACCAGTAAGATGATAGCTGAAGCAGTTCTCTTGTGAAGACAGGCTGAGAGAGTTGGGGCTAGAACCTGGAGAAGAGAGGGATCTAGCACCTTCCAACACATAAAAGGGGCCCATAAGAAAGTCGAGGACAAACTTTTTTAGCAGGCCCTGTTACAACAGGACAAATGGTAATGATTTTAAATTAAATGAGGTTACATTTAGATGAGATATAAGGAAGAAAGTCTTTTACAATGTGGCTGGTGAAATACAGGCACAGATTGCTCAGAGGGGATGGCAGATGCCCCATTCCTCAAAATCTTCAAGGTCAGGCTGGATGGGGCTCAGAGCAATCTGATGCATTTGAAGATATCTCTGCTCATTGCAGGGGTATTGGACTAGATGGCCTTTAAAGGTTCCTTCCAACCCCAGCCATTCCATGACTATAAATGGGAGTTTGGGGTGTTTTGAGCAGAGCTGTCTATCAGTGACGCTCACCGAGGGTGGGAGCCGGAGCTCGGCTCTCCCGGCTCTTGGCAGGGTAACGGCATCATCTAGTGGCCACACGGGTCCCTCGCACGGCGCGCTGCAGGGAGATGGGAGACCTCCTTTCTCACTAGAGATCGGGAATTGCGGAGTTTTCCTGTAGCGTAAGACTGGACAAGAGGGAAAACTGCCCAGGAACCTGCTGGAGGCCCCCCAAGAGCCCTTGGCTATTGAGATTCAGACGGGCACTGTCCATTCCCTGGCACATTCCTCACCTCATCTCTTAACAGAAAAATATCTAAGTTGATAGTGGAAGGAAAATCCACGTGGTGTATTAAAGCAAACACTGCCATATAATTTTCTAACCTCCACTTTCGCCGCCTGGGTGAAATGTATATAAACCATGGATAAAAACATCAACCCACTCCCCAAGTGTACCCTAGTTAAAACTTCCTACGTAGCTTCTCTACTGTTCCTCAAAGACACCTATAGAAATTAATCAAAACTATTATTCTGCAAGAAAAAAGCAGCATACAAACTCAGTGAACTCACCTCGCTGATGTTAGGATGAGCTTTTTCACAGAGAGTGATCCCTCAGTGGAATGGTCTGCCCAGGGAGGTGGGAGTTGCCGCCACCTCCCTGGAGGTGTTTAAGAAAAGACTGGATGAGGAACTGAAGTGACATGATCTAGATGATGGGACAGGGAACTAGGTTATATAATAATCATAAAAAAAAAGAAAGAAAGATGATGACACGACCCTGAGATTGGCTCAGAGAGACAGAGCATGGTGTCCACAGCTCTGGGGTTGTGGGTTTGATCCCTGTATAGGCATTAGCTTGGGAATTGAACTCAATGATCCTTGTTGGTCCCTTCTAACTCAGAATATTCTGTGATTCTGTAATAAAAGAGAGTGCAAAACTTTCCATTTCCCTCCAAGAGTGGACTCTTGCAGCCTTGCCAGGGTGGAGTGCACTTTTGATTGTTATCTGAGTGTGAGTCAGTGCCCTTCTTAAGCAATGCAACCTTTCACTCTGCATTTCCAGGGGTTCTAATGTTTGCTTTAAAAATAAAAGCAAAATAAAATAAACTCTTCCAACCCTGATATTTTGGTACCAGTATTATATTTACTCCAGCTGAATCCTGACTTCATCATAGTACAGTTCTTCCTGTGGGATTTAGCTAATGTTTGCAAAGCACTTGATTTATGATGAACTGTTGAAAATTATGAATAGGGCTGCTATACAGCTGAGGGTCTGCTGTGTTTTCATTATTGTTGTCAGGCCATTTCTTACCTCAAAGGCCCTTTGACAGTTTTTCTTCCCCCATCTCCACAGTCTTGCTTCCCAGCACAGTTGTAGAACCTGCTTGGGAAGAAGTCGTGTCACAGCAATACCAAGAAAATGAGCAGAGAAAAAGTTTACTTTCCTGTACTAGCTGCTGTTTTGGTGACATCCTATTGATTACACATCTGATGTGTAATGTGTTTATTTCCCCTTTCAGGGTGCAGTGCTTTGTTTCCCAGATGTTTCCTGGTTTCCTGAAATCCTTTCGCTCACATCTCCTCAGGCTTCGGTATATGTTGGTTCCCTTCTCCTGTGGCCTGTTCAGCTGCAATGTCATTCCCAAATACAGTAGGACAATGTCAGAGAGATCTCATCCATCAGAGGCATCTCCTTAGGACATGTGAAGGAGAAAGTTTGTATTGAGTTGATTTAGCTTCCAACTTGTTAAGTGAAGGAGGATGGAGAGTTGGGAGAAGTCCATGCTATTTCCAAAAAAACCCAAGCTTTGAAATGTCAAGTGTTTCAGCATGAGGAGGGTGGTGATTATGGGTGTTGGCGAGGAGGTGGAGACACAAAACAGGTTAACATGAGAGGTGAATTCAAACAGGCATCTGCCAGCAGGAAACTCCTTACTAACTGTTGTCTTTTCTTCCTATGGCAGGTGATGGACAGCTCAATGCCCCTGATCGGGGAGCATGTAGAAGAGGACAGGCAGCTTATAGCTGATCTGGTTGTTTCCAAAATGACTCAGCTTGTCGTTAATGCTGGATCTACACCATCACCGCTGAGGCCTTGGGTATGAGTGAACAGAGACATCACACCAGTACCATGTCTATGTATCGAGACATTCTGACTTGCTAAATTCTTGGATTCATATTGAGGACAGGCATGTTTGGAGTTTACAATTTTTGTTTCCACTTGCAACAAAAAAGTAGGAGAAAGCACTTCATGGTGTTCTGTCTTTGTCAGATGACAGTCCACTCCTGCTAACGCAAGTCCACGGCATGAGGGGTATTCAGAGTAAGTCCAAGTTTTAGCTAGAGTGACAGAGTAAACATTTAATAGACATTAAAAATGTTCTGAGGCAAGGAAAGTGATACAGAAGGGATAGCATTTACTCTGGCCAAAGTGGAATCAAGAACTGCCATCTGAAATAGCCAAGATATAGAGTGCATAAACTAAGAGCAAAGGGGAAGCCAACAGAAACTGAGAACATGGACAGCTACATCTGCTTTATGTGTCCTTAATATATTGGTACAAGATTGGATTGGATAACAACAGACCTAAAATAGGGGGAAAATAATAACAAAACAAATGGTCTTGGAGGGATAGAATGTCAAACAGAAGAGTCAAATACGAAAGGCATCTTCATCAGGAATACAACCTACAAATATCTGTATATATAATCAAGAAAACCAAACCCACAAATATGTTAACGAGAGTGTTCTGCTATAGAGAAAGAGCTTGGTGTCACAAACACTGAAGAAACTGCACATGCTACAGTTACTAACAATGTAACAGAAATATGCAGAAAGAACTAAATATGAGGCTGGTGAGATGCAGAACTGGAGCTACAGATGAAGGTTCCACATAATGAAGAACAACAGCAGTTCTGAATATATAAAGACGGCAGTACTAGAATATATAGAAATATTAATCCTTGGACATCCTATTGCTATGAATAGAATGTCTATACATATTATTTGACCTCTGTATTTTAGTCTCTGGATCGAGAAAAACTGAGAAAACATGAAACTGAGTGCATAGCCTTGACAGAGATGAAAGAAGTAACAAGTCATAACAATGTGAGACTACAGCTATCAAGAAGCAAGTTAAATAGCACAATGGGACAGCAAATCAGAGGCAGGAAAAAACACATTGATTTTGCCTTAAGAAACACTCAGGCACAAATTCAGAAAGTTAATATGTACCATTGGGTTTGATGTCCAAGGGATAGAGGCAATGTCAAAAAGTAAGGGTGTGACACAAGCAGTTAGAGAAAAAAATGAATCAACTCCCTAGTGTTAAAAGTAAAACTAAGAATCTTATTTGAGAGATCACTGTTTCCCACAATGCATATAGTAGATATATTTCTGATCTGATCCTGAACCAAGAATGTAAGAAATAAACTTGTTGAGATAAATGACAAAGAGGATATTCAAGACAAATAGGAGGAAAAAATATTTCAAATTTGAACAGCTGACATTTAAGAAGATCTTTCTGCAGCATCATGCAAGCAATAAAAGGAAATGTAAGAAGGATAGAAATCGATTTTGAAGAGCGGAGAGAGGGAAGAATAAAACAAATTCTTCAAGTTCAACAGAAAATAAAACCCTACCAAGGAATTGGTGGCTCTACAGATCATCCAAAGTCAGGGGAGAAAAGGAAGACAACAGAGAGAGTGTTGTGACTCTAGTAAATTTAATTGCTGGAAGTAGGGGAGCTTCTTTACTTATAGTTTTTCTTGATTAGAATGACAGGTGAAAGAACAAAACCTGTTATTAAGTAAGTGGCGACTAATTATTTTTTTTAATTATTAAGCCCCCAGGCACAGATGGCTATGTCCAATGAACTGAATGTAGGAAGTGACTAAGCTGCTAAAAAAACCTGTGAAATATAATTAAAAACAGTTACTGCTCCAGAGGACTGGTGTACAATAAATAGAAAATATGTTTTAAAAGTTGTAAGAGTAATGTAAACTAATTTAGACAAGTCATAGACCTCATGAATTATCTGAAATTATAATTTAGGGAAGGATACAGAAGACTCACAAATCAATATAACCGCAGCTTAATAGCATCTACATTGTTTTTTACAAAGAAAAAAGTCCCAAATAATTTCCTTATAATTCTTTTCCTCTTATTTCTTGAGAATTCTTTCATAAAATTGTAGATAAGAGGCAATCAGTAAAAATAATGTAACTACTCCAAAAAAGCCATAGGCAAGCTAAGAGGCAAGAGCTATTAAACAAAGCAAGCAGTAAGGACCTAGAAGGCAAAGTTTTTATCTGAGGTCAGCTTCTGCTCCACAGTAAGACATAGATATGAGAGATTTTAATTCTTGGAAACAGTTAGGAGAGGGGACACTTCAAGGATACTAAGCCTGGCCACATTGATAAATGGATTGACTGAGCCCAGGACAGGTCATATTTGTCATATTAATGACAAATTTGTTTTCATGCCCACAACATGAAACTTGGTTTCATGGTTACAGCTGTGGTTCTTCCCTTGCTCTGACCCACCAACAGCCTTACCCCTCACAGTTTCTCTTCCAAAGACAGAAGACCTTGGGCTGGCTGTCACTCCTTCCTCTCTGAGCTTCAGGAGCCTGTTTTGCCTTCATCTCTGCCATGTCTTGGTTGGCTATAGGGAAAGGCTGTATAGGTGAATATGACTATGAGGTCTAATTCCTTTTCATTGACCAGTCTAATCAGGATGTCTCACAGCATTAGGACAGTAAATTTCCACCAACACCAAGACAAGGTTTAGTGTCCCAAGCTACATAGGACTAGAAGCCATGAATGGAAAATTCCCAGATTTTCTTGCCCCATTTGTTTGCAAGTCCCAGATAAAAATGCAAAAGATGGGCTGGCAACTTCATCACATTTATGTTAGTCAGTTGAAGCTAAATTCAATGTTTTCAACTATGAGATATTTCTTCCCATTTCCAGAATCACTTAGCTCATTTTCCTGACCTTCCAGGAGCCTTGAAGACCCTTTTATCATTATGTTCTTGGTGTAAGTAATCTGGAATGTACCAGCCTATCTGTCTCCAGCTTCCCCTGCTTTCATAAACAGTTTTGTGCAATAGTATTACTCAGTTTTGTTAACTTTGGACTGGCCCTTTGTGCAGCAGTTCTGTGTTGCTTAATCTGTTTATTAAAATATCTGTCAAAAAGACTAAACAGTGAGAGAGAAGAAAGAGCAGATGGCACCAAATTATTTGCGCTAGTCAGGACCAGGGATGGCAGTGAAGAACATCTGACAGAGCTATGTTAAGCTATGTATGTTAAGTCACCACAACTGCAAATGAAATACCATATGGAATTCTGAAGAGTAAGCTAAGCTGGGGGTAGAGAGAGAGAGAGCATAAACAATCTGCAGATCTTTCAAGTGGCACTAGCCATTCCCTTGAGAAAGACTTTGTCACATAAAGGCTAATGAAAACCATTGCTCAGCCTATGGTTGTGTTGACAAGGGAAAAGCAGGAAATTAGGATGCAGGAGAAATGAGCAAGCAATGTATACAAAGAATTCAGATATTGCTTCATCTGGAAAAATGCAAGCAGCTCCACCTCTGTCATCTGCAGAAGGAATCACAGGGCTGGGAAAGAGAAGTTGGTGATGAAAACAATTAGGGGCTTGGAAACATTCTCATGGAGGGAAGGAAGAGATTCAGTCTCTTGGCTTTAGAAAGGAGGTAAATGAGGAAGAGGGCAGTGATGGTTTCCAAAATAATGAATGGCCTAGCAGGGGCAGGTTGTGAGAACTAGTCTCAAAACTCAGAACAAAGCAATAGAATATGAAAAACAGTGAGGCTGAGAGCTGAGTAAGAATCAAAGGGTCTGGGTGTAAATATCAAAACAAAATACCTGGAACTACTGCAAAGATTTTGTGGAGCAGATAATAAGCTTCATGTTTCAGGGTTGAAGCTGGCCCTGCTTATTTGCAATCAAGAGGAGACCCCTTAGGGTAAGGAGATGATTAGTCCATAGACATTTCCATGGTTCATCCCTCCTTCCTTTGGAACATCTGGTGCTGGCAACTGTTCAAAATGGGAGATGGGACTAAGAGACCCTCCCTCAGGTCAGATACGTTTGGTGATTCCTGAGTGCCTAAAAAACATTCTAATCTGTAACTTCATTGTTATTCCCTATGAGCAAACAACTTCTATGCTCTTTATTACTCACCTCTCCATTTCAGTCCCATGAGGTTTTACCAGCCAGATGCTGCATATGTGTGCGTGTGTATTTAAGGAACACTTCATGACTTTACAGTTCCTGTATTACCTCAGGGCTTCTCTTTGGGGACTCTGTATTAACTGGAATGGATTTTTTTCCTCTAGCCTCCACAAGTTCAGCCTGTGTCAATGAAGTCTCAGACTGGACCTCAGCTTGGACAACTGTCACAACCACGGCCTCCTCCCCAAGGTACAGTTCTTTGAACTTCATGACAGCAATGACTGTGAGTCCTATCAGTTTGTCTTCTAAATAAAAGCTATCAGGACAAAGATTTCGCTCCTTTTCTGATTCACTGCCAAGCAGGCTGCAAACTCAGTGTGCTGCTAAAGCAGATACTGGTTATATTCCACAGTAGCTCAGAAAGTGGGATGAAAATTTGATACAAGTCCAGTTGATACAACTGGTAGGACTTGGCTCAGCAAAACAAGGCCACTTGAACTGGAATTGGAGTAGTATTCTGGTCATGGAGTTATATTTGCATTTGCACAAAACTGTAGTGGCTATAAGTGTTACGAAGCAATGGGAAGATGCTAGCGCTGTCAGGCCTGGAGCAGACATCAATATGGTGACATCAGGATCCTTGATCCATCTGTCCAGGTCTTCCTATGTCAACAAGATCACACTCCCAGCTCCAGCACAGAAGCCGGTTTGCCTTCTGTGGTTTGGTTAGAACAACAGGTTTGGCTTATTGTCCTGATTTATGCTGAGATGATGAATCACAGGGCTGCCCTGTGGATACCTAGACCACACCAACCACTCAATTTACATAACTGATTAGACCCTCATTTTTGCCACCTTTGTCCCTTCCTTTCTCCACTACAACTTCTTATCAAATTAACACCCACATCTAATTATCTTTTCCTCATTGGTCATTTGTAGCAGCTTCCCAGGGCACACCTGACACCTTCGGCCACAATACATAAGGAAAGAGAAAAATTCTGTGAGGCAGGGGAGAGTCTCTTTTCATACCAATGACTCAGCTGTGGTAACTCCCCTCCAGGGAGTCATTAACACCTTCATGCCCAGCTGGAGGAGTCCCCTCTGCTAATGGACTCAGCTGCACTGGTATAATAGGCAGTTGCAATGACCTAGATCACCAAGGATTCCAAAAATATTCCATGACTCATAGAGCTAAACCACCCATTGTGAAAGTCCCCTTCCCAGAGGAGGTACTGGACATTCCTACCTGAACCTGGGGATATAGAATCTTCTGGTCTGGGGACTTCTGGTGCCACTCATTGGATGCAGAGGAGGAACAGAACTTCAGCAGAGCTGTGACTGCCACTCTCAAGGAGACCACCATCATTCCTTCTGTGGAACTGAAACCATCACCCTGACCAGGTTTCCTTCCCCTTTCCTTTGCACTCAGGGAGGCCGTGCAGTGCTCAGCACAGGAGTGAATGAGCACCATGCTGTTCTTGTCCCATAGTGCTAGGTTATACTCTGTCATTGTGGGTTAACACCAGTTTTTCTTTGTATCATTGTATATATTGTAATATTTTTAGTAAATTGTAACTCTGACTTGTAATATATCTTAAATTGGGCTTTCTCCTTCTGGTTTACTTTTAAACCGGTACAATAACGAATACCAGACACATGGAAGGGTAAGACAGGTTGAAGTGACTCCCTTCAGGGAGAGTGGAGGGGCTTCTTCAGTGCTGAAGGAAGTATAGAAATGGATGACTCTAGAGAAGAGGGCATGACGCTAATTTTAGGTCTTTAAGAGAGATGTTTCCTTATTCTTCTCCGTGAAGATAAACTGAAGAGCCTCTCCCCTTAACAAAACCTCTTCAATATAAATGTTCCATGCTCCTTGTCCACCACATGCACATCTTCACGTTTATGTCTACATGTCCCTTTCAGGTGGGCCACGCCAGCCACAAGGATCTCAGCCTCCACGAACAAATGCACCTCCACAGCAGCGACTCTCTCCTCAAGGACAGCAGCCCCAGAGTCCCCAGTCCACTTCCCCTCAGCAGCAAAGGTCACCTGGATCTCCACAGCAAGTCCGATCAGCAACTGGATCCTCTCCAGTCCAGGCTTCCAAGGCAGGCGCATTCCCTCCACAGCAGCCTAGACCTCCTGCCCAAGGCCGGGCTCCAAGCCAGCCAAGCCCCACAGAAACATCCAAACAGCAAGCCAGCCCACACCCACATCTGAAGTAAGTGCTTTGATAACCTGCTAATGTCTGTAGATACCCTCGTCTGACATGAAGAATGTATCACCTGTTGCCAGGCAGTATTACTCAGGGACAAAGGCCTGCACAACCATGAGTAACATCAAAGGTATACATGTCCCTGAGCATAACAGGACACCTGTTGTCAGGAAGAACAAGTTGTATTTGACATCGCTAAGATTTCATCCTTCTTGTTGTTCTTGTGCTCATTGTTAATCACGTGCTCTGTCCTGGTCATTATCAACCCAGCCACTGCCTTCCCAGCAGGGTGTACACTCCTTATAGGCTGTGAAGAGCACAATATTAGCCAGAAAGCTCAACAGGAGTGATTCCTTCACTGTTCCCTGAATGAAGGAACCACATAGGCTCTTTACTGGACAATTTTTTGTAACCGGTAGCAAAAAGACATGGGGGGCAGGGGGAAGCGGCTCTATTCATACATGTGAAACTCCACATAGGTGCCTGTATGTTGAAGTGCTCTTCTGGAGCAATTATCATGGATCTTTGCAGTCCTTTGCTGTCACCGTTTGTGGGGCACGTCTAGCTGGCAGGAAAGATTGGCAAAAGAAATTGACGCTGAAAAAAAGCTAACACAAGAGCAAATTGGTATGAACTGGCCAGAACAAAATATAGGCTAAGAATGAGAAGACAATTTGTAAGAAGCAAAGTGATATTTTGAAACAGACTTTCAGTGATGATGTTTACATTAGCAAGGCAAGCCATACTTAAGGATCAAACTGTTGGTCCCAAGGATGCAGTCATGCCACTATGCACATTTCAAGTACTTTGCTTTCAGAGTCTGGTCTTGTGCTGGATACGTATTACTGACCAGAAGAAACCGCTCAGTGACTAAGTACAGTAGCAGGGAAAATTGGCAGATTTACTTCAAAAGCAGAGTCCTGGTCTGAACTCCAACACTACCAGATACACAGTCAGCAGGAACAGTCAGAGCAGGCAACAGCACACATTATAGAGGACATGGCTATCAACTTGTGAAACCTCTTGTGCTCTCACAGCTGAAAGGACAGGACCATCATGCATGGTACTGCTGATGACAGGTGATTGTCAGTATGAATCCATTCTTCACTATTAGTAGTGAAATTACTTAAGGTTTCCTCACAACAGCTGCACCAAATGGCAATTACATACTTTTAGTCACTTTTCATCAACTCTTACCAGTTTGGATTGAGCCACTTGCCCATGTTGCATCCTCACTCAACTCCCTCCTTCCTGTCCTAGCACATGGAGATTGTCCTTGCTAACATCTCCTTTTATCCTTGAAATTATCTGTGTGATGAAACACAAAGCATTAGTAACCAGCTTTGAATTACCACCTCCTCCTGCTGAGTCTGAACTTTGTTTTCCATTTCAGCAAATCGCAGTCCCTGACAAACACCTTCAGCATATCGGAATCATCTCAGCGAGGAAATGCCAATGAAGATGAAGCAAAAGCTGAGACCATCCGCAATCTGAGGAAATCATTTGCTAGCCTGTTTTCGGACTAACAGTCCTGAAGCTGGATCTGTGCTTTTGTCAGCCCTCACTCTACAAAATAGCATACCTGAGGTCATTAGGGGATACACTCAGTGGAACCCAGCAACTTACAACCACCACCTGGGTAAAGGGAATATTCTAATAATGGTCTGAAAAGTGACTGTATAAAAGTGTCACTATTTCATTGTTTTTTGTGCATCTGTTCAAATGACTGTTCAAATGAGTTGTAAAGCAAATTTTACTTTTGCTATAACCCCTGTGGAGTCAGCAGTTATGACAGTGCAAACCAGGTTTTATTTTGATTTGTATATAGTCAATACAATTGCTAACTTCTAATTACTGAATTGTTAAATTTGCACTAAAAAAAATAGGCTTCTTTCAGAAACACGTGTGCAAAGGTACAGTCAAGAATAAGTATCCTTTGACTGATAAAGAAAGCATGCTTGAGCATGGAAATACAGTGAACTATGGAACTTCATGACACCAACTTCGTAAAAAGTAATTTTCCAGAGCAAAACTACATTCAAGTTAAATATGGTACCAGTAATCAGTAAGCATCAAAGATCCCATGAGCAGGTCATCCAGATGGACTGCTGGTTTGTTCCAGATCTCTCTGCTCCTAGCAGATAAAATGCTTCTGTTTCATGCCTTGCACTTGCCACTGCATGTAATTCCCAAGTTCTGACAGAAAAATATCATGTTCTAACCCTGTAGCGTTAGCTCAAAAATGACCTGAGAAATGGGTCTTCCACACAAAAAACCAACTTCTTCCCCTGCCTCTGAAAACACCAGAGTTCACATTCACAGTTCACACAAATTCCAGACAAAACCCAGCACTTTTGTGACTTGGTCACATCTGGCTAAGTATGTCTCTCAGGAACATGCTTAATTAATAGCAGAGCTGATGAAGTGTACACACTTGTGTGCTGAGTGTTCCATAATAGAGATACGGAGTGAAATCCTGTCTCCTTCCCTGAACTCCCCCTGACTTTGCCGGTGTGAATGCAAAATCAATGCAAAGTGACAAACAGGCAATAGAACAGGAAAATTATACTTCAGAAATAAGATGAGCTGAGTCCATCCAGAGACACCAAGCTATGGGAGGGCATGCATGGGATTTCCCCGGGCAGGTAACAATCAGTATTACTCCTCCCTGGTCACCCCCAAGAATTATACCTCCAGTGAAGACAGAGACGATCTTTACCCGTGTTCTTTTCCTCTAAGCCTACAACAGTGAATGAAGGTGTGTATGTGCACATATAGTAGAACTGGGACATCACAAAACCCACAAGTGATACAAGCTCTGTTCACAATTTAAAAAACCCATCTTGGGTAAATCCACGTAGTTGTAGCGATTTCTACCAGCCGAGAACCTCCCCCTTGCACTCCAAGAGCTGTTTATAACACCTAAGGCAGGTGCCAGTCCTCATCCCATCTCCTCAAATTTGTCCTTGTGTTTCCCTTAGTGAATCCACCATGATGATACTTAGAAATGCCCAAGGAGGTTAGTAAGCCAAAAAAATATTTGAGCCAGTGGCACAGATCTTTGCTGTCACTTAAACCAGGAGATCCCTGTAGCAGCAAGAGCAACAGCTGTATTTACCATCTCAGATCTTACGATTCACTGGTGGGAATAAAGCCAAACAAGGAAATCCTTCCTGCATAGCACCAGTAATGAACATCCAAATCCAATGCAGTCATCTGGACCTTGTATGACCTACCCCTGAGCAGGGCTTTGCAAATATAATGGCAAGTAATAGCATAGCTTTTCCAGGTTGGAAGTCTCTCAAGAGACTCATCTGGATCAATGATTTATACCTCAAGGCCAGCATTACAAAACCACCTTACTCTCTAATGATTTGTTTTCTGTTTGGGTTTTTTTTTCCCCCGGTTCTGTGTTGTCCTTCAAGGTTTGGTAAGCAGTTTACAATTTAGCATCATAAATATACATCATTGTCTGAGAAGAAAAACAGCCCCTGATGTTTTGCACTCTCTAGGAGTAATAAAAGAGTGACAAGTGGCCTTCAGCAAGCATTGTCCCACTCGCAAGAATAGCAGATTAACAGACTCCACGATATGGAGAAGAGGTAATACAACCCTGGCGGGAGAGGATTTCCCTTTATAACACATCTCTCAGCACAGTTTATGACCTAAACGGTCACCAGAGATGCAGAGACAGAAATAATTTTACTGCCAGAATCCTCAACTGCTCTATTCTCTGAAACTCTTTACATCTCCCTCGCCAACATAACATATACAAAAAAAGTAACTGGTGACTAGTATGACACGGCCCCATAAATTGACCCCAGTTCATCACTGAAGCTGCAACAGCTGGATCATTTGCTGATGCTGCATTTGAACACAGCAGGGCTCTCCTCCCATGGACCACAGTAATATGATAGCACTGGTGACTTGATACCCAGCCGTGATTCCAATCTCCTGATTTGCTTACTCCCAGCTGTCACCTTTCAAGTGAGATGCAAACAGAATTGCATCTCCCCTCCTTCTGGCTTCAAGTTGCAACAAGTACAAGCAACAGGCATTCTCAGCTAAACTTAGTTACTCCCATAGTTCCAGAAAAGCACCTTCATTTCTATTCACAGACGTGTCTTAATTAAAACACTGAGTTGGATTTCCTAAGTAAAAAGGACAAAAATCTATGCTGTGTCCTGTAAGTGTCCCTAACAGTACACTTCAAGGCTACAACTATGATGCTCACATACTAGATGCTGTGGCTAGCAGGAGATTCACAAATCCATCATCCTGTCTTCAGGCTGTCACCTTTGACGCCAGGTTTCTGCTCCAAAATCCCTACACTCTAACAAGAGAGACAGAGGGAATACAATGTGTATGAATGGGAAACTACACTCAGGAGGTATTCAGGTACCTAAATATAACAGCTGGAGTTAGGAGCAGCAAGGCAGCAATACTAAAACTAGTAAATAGAAGCAACATTTAAATCACAGAGCAAACAAGCCCCACAGCATACCTTGGGATCTTTCTCACACAGCTGGGAAAAATGTGCACCTGGTCAGAGCTTCTTTTTGTCCTGCCAGCTTTAATTTTCTTCATGTCTAAGCCAGGAAACATGAGGAAGTTTGTGTGTTTGAATCCATCCCAAGGAGCTGGAATGGAGCTATGACACCCACCCATATCCACCACCTGGAAAATTAGTTTACATTTTGTTGTTTAGATACAAACTGAGAAACGTCCTGACTTTCTTGTCATAGCTAGGTGTAGTATTTCAAGAGAAACATCATTTACATTCCCAGGCAAGCTAAGGTCCAGAAGAATAGCAGTCCTACTTGTACTTTATTGTCTTCCACTAATCACAAGCAGGTTCATAAGACCTTACACCCTGTGTATGGCTCAGCTGCTTCATCTGGTTGCTTTAAAGTTTCATGAATAAGATAAAACAATAAATAGAAGAGCCAAGGATAATAGTTCCTTATTTCCAAGTGACTGTTAGTAGCAACCTTAACAGTGCTGGATACTGGTAACAGCACAGGTAAGAAATGCACATCTTCAGGCATTTCATCTTCCGTCGTTTCTCTTCTATAGAAGTTTGCAACAGGAATGACATACACACTTGGCTTAGGAGCTGACAAATAAACAAAGCAAGCAGCTAGTTTACAAGTATTTCCTCTGTTGGTCCCAAGATATTCACTTTATATTTCATATCCTGTTTTATGAATAACAGGAACTCCTCTTTAAGGAACGTCACAGTTCCAGGTAAGTCAGGCGAGGAATATCTTCAGGTCCCTATATGGCGCATGTATAAAAAGGCTGAGTTAATGTCTTCAAAAACAAACATTCAAATGACAAATTTCAGAATAAACTGAACCTCCGGCATCAGCCTGACAGAAGTATGACTTCATGATTGTCTTCATGGCAGAGAGGGCTGATTCCCAGAGCAGCACAGGGCATGGCAGCAGGGTAAGCCACATGATTGTTATGGCAACATCAGTACCATCAGCACCACGAAATTAACTGATGGCACATGCATGGAGGTCATTGTTTCCAGAAACAGCTTGAAAAAAAAATGAAAAAGCTAAGTTACAAATTATTTTATCAGTTAAAGCTGTATAACCTTATCTGAATATTATGTATCTTGGTTTTGAAGGGAAACCATTGCTGTGAAGTAGAAAAGGGAAGAAAGAAACAATACAACTTTTGACAGCAAAATAAAGTATTATATTTTACTTCCACTGGAGTTAATGGCAAAACTTCCCAACCTTACTGAAGTCAGCTGATTTTATACAAAACAAGATGAATCACTGAAATATCACCTGAAAAAGCATGTAAATATTACTGATTTAAAAGCACGTATTAATAGGAAATGCCATTCCATTTCCATTGTTGGAAATTAAAAAAGGTTTTAGAAAATAGTATCAGCTGTCACAACAGTCATCAGTACCATTTACATTTATAGAAACACTGAGCTCAATCATCTTAAAAAATATGTAAGAAATGAAAAGTTTTAGCAACGTTTAGTCATTCCAGTCTTCCTTTAATTGAGCTCCAGCATCAGCCCGGATCAGATGATCTCATCAGGAGACTTTAACAATGGTCTTGTTAGGTGCTCATTAGTTTACAAGGCAACATTTGCAAAGTGCTCATAATATGCTACAACGCGTTTCCTTTTAGGAAGATATAATCTGTTAAGTAATGGAATTAAATGGAATTGAAGGGAGAATTTATTCTGCATCTCATGTTCTTGTGAGCCCATTTCCATTGTAACCAGGTCAGCCTATTTAATTCCTTAAGAAAGTCAGACAAGGATAAAAGATGCATTTTTGCACCATTTTTAGTTCACACACAGTAAATGAAGCCATGTACTACAGATTCTTATTTGTAAAGTCAAGGAGAAAGACAAAAGTTTTGCTGCTGATTCTTTGTAAAGTTGCTCTGCTTCTGTTTAGACTTTTAAGTTGCACTGTAGCATGACTTTACTCAGTTGTTTGTAAAATTAATTGTGTTCTAATATTTCCATTGTAAAGAAAATTCCTTCCCTGTATTCTTTGTGCATTAAGTAACAATACAAAACCACTTTTTACCTAACAAAACATTAAAGGAAAAAGGAAAAAACATCTTCAAAAATTTCTATGAACACACATCTGTCATGAGTGTTCTTGGTGGTACATGGTAACCTTTTTGTTAATAAAAATTATTAATTAGCCATCATTAATTAGACATCATTTCTCCTGGCAATTTAGTAAAAGCCTTCAAATAAGACAGACAGGTACAGGGTTTGCATTTAAAGTGCTCTTTATCTGATGCAGCAAGTATGTATTTGCCCGGTATCCTTCTGGTCTCCAAGTAGCACTTCACAGACAGTTAAGGGCAAGGAGGAGGGAAAGCAGAACAAACCACTCGAAGTTGTAGCTCTTCATGAAACAGACCTTAGTGCCAGGTGGAACAGCACTACCAGAGCACAAAGCAAAGCCAGCCTTTGTGGCTGGAACATTACCATGCATACGTGTCTTTGACACAATCTGAAGAGAAGGCAGATGTTAGTGCCCAGGATTTGCCATCTCCTGCAGTTAGAAAGCAAGTTTAGCAACTAGAAAACTCCCCGCAGGAAAAAGCAGCAATCAAATGAGTGCACGGCGAATGTCCATGGGGCGACCCCGGCTGGGTCTAGGGGAAAACCTGTCATTGGGTCCAGCTCGTCCTGGAAGCGTGGGGTTTGCTCCAGGCAAGGAACCAATTGGGTCAAAATGTGGTCTGAATGGAGGAAACTGACCTGGTGCTTCTCCTGGACCAGGAATGAGTGAATTAATTGGGTCTCCAACATATGGAAGTGTTGGTCTCTCATCATATTCCCCACCAATGATCATCGGGGGGTAGATTGGGTTTGATGGGAATGGGTTGGGAGGAAAGGGATTAGGATAGAATGGGTTGGGATGAAAGGGGATTGGATGAGGTACAGGGGGCAGAAACATCATGTGCCTCCATCTCAGGGCCTCCTTCTTCTGTTTCAACTTCTTCTTGTATAGCTGCAGACAAAAAAAAAAAAAAAAGGCATTTTAAAGCTCTGTAAGTGTTTCAGCTTCAGCAACTTCATTTTTATGGCACTTCTCAAAAAGGTGCTCCTCGCTGGTGTGAAAACCCAGAGCAGCAACTCCCCTGCATCTCGGAAGAACTGTCGTCCCCAGGTCGAGATCTCACTTGGGAAAGGGTCATGAANGAAGATGCTTTCTTCTGCTCTGACTACCATGCATACACAGAACACCATACTTCTGAACTCAAATTTAACTCAAAGTTACTGCCTCACAAAGTCTATGTTTAGTTTTCAAATTCTACTATCTCAGAGGGATTACATAGAAAAGCCACTTACTTCTTTCCAGTCTGTATCACGAGCCCTTGCAATAGGATCTACAAAGACAAGCAAAACATTAAGAAAAGTAAGTAGCATTCATGACACAGGTGTCCAGTTTGTCAGAACTCACAGAATAATCAAGATATGAAAAAAAAACTTTTTGGCCAATACATCTTTTCATAAAGAGAATGAAACTCAAAAAATATAAAGCTCCAGGACCATTCAACAGATAAATTTACCTGCACACTTATTCTATGCTAAGCATCATCTCCAAACATTACTAAGCAGAGAAATCACAGAAACATTTTTGTCATCTTTCCCTTCTGACAGCATTTCCCTTGATTACTTTTGTTTCTTCAATCTCTTGTGAGAAATTGTAGCAGGAATATATGCTCCCTCCACCTTCTAATATCTGCAATACCCAGTACACCAAGATAGCAAAGGAAACAGATAAAAACAAGGAAAGCCTGCACCACACAATGCGAAGAACCACGTGGTTCGCCAGTAACGGCTTAGAAGATTGCCAGCAATTTTTCTGGCTTAAAACTGCATCCATCTGAATTACACCTGACCACATGTACTGCACTTACAGTGTTTACTTGAGGAGCCTCTTATCAAAATCGATCAGACCTAATCCCGCTGTTAGCATGAGAAGTAGGTAATTGGAAAACACGTGTCTCAACATTACCTCGGAAATCCCGCAGATACATAAACCTCCACAGAAGCTGGTCATTTGAAGCTGCATAAAGATCCCGGCAAACAGCAGAGAGAGAGATGAGTGAACGGACATCCAGAAGTCTGAAAATCCGCAGCTTGAGCTCAAGAGGAAGGACCACTAACCCAAACACATCTGGCAAGTTCAGAGCTACAACGTAAAGAAAAGAGGAGCATTACCTAAGTGGTGCGGAGTTTATCTGTAAAGACCTTAAAAGAAAGGAAGACCATTATGATCTTTCCCTTAACCCTCTCCCTTAAATGCCCGAGTTACACCACTTTTCTCAGCAACTACTGAGAATGTGACTTCTTGCAAAAGATCTCTTGCAACTCCAAATACACTTATGGAGTGCACAAACAGGGCAGATGACTGACCACTATGCCTAAGAAACATTCCACACTCCTAACTATGTTTATAGGCTACAGAACAGGTGAAGTATAAAATACCTGCCCAATTTCATGACTCTGCAAAAAACACATGAAATACGGAGCACATGCTTCACATAAAACCTTCCTGCACTGAAGTCTACAAGGAATTCCGTTGAATAGTCCTGAGAATACAAAGCTAAGACCTTTTACAGCAGCAACTGTGCAGAGAAATCCTGGCTTCCTACTGCTTCACAAATACCAACCTCGGTTACCTCCTACCATCCTTTCCAAACCCACACTGATCAGCTACTGACAAGACCATTACTAAGGTTAGACTTCCAAATGTGATTCCATATAAGTTTTTCTGCTTTGACAAAGAAATAGATCAAAACTACAGAACTACAAAATTATTGTGGTATGATTTTCTCATCATTAACTGTGGACAACAGCCACTCCATTTCAGTCTCTGAAGCACAACTAAAGCAATCAAAATTTAAAACCAGAATTATAATAGGTATAACATTTTCTCAGTTACAAAGATTAATATAATTTCTTTAGAACATATATGTATTACTTTATGCTTACTCTTTATATACCCATCACTGAGCAGCAGTTTCTAAACCTTTTCCTTCAAGGCTTTAGATAGATTCCCTTCCTTCCATCCTCAAAAATTAAGTACCATCTCTAACTTTAAATATGTACTGTATTTTCTCTCACCTTGTCGGGCAGCAGCCAGGAGAGAATAAACCAGCTGATCTTTAAAGAGACGGGATAACTTCTTAAGGTCTTTGTAAACGCCTGTAGCCTTCTCTGTAAAAGAAGAGATGTAAAGAACTTAACTTCAAAAGTTTGTAATGCAAACATTATATAAGAATTATAGTTTTCTTATCAGCAGAACTCTAATCAGCTTATGATCTTGATGGGAGCAGCTCTGCAGCAAGAGTGCAACTATTCTGTAACAAGTCAGTCACTGATAAACTACAGACCAGTTCCATGGGGAAGCTAAGCTTTTCTTTTGGCCTTAAAAAGCACAATTAAGGGCACGACTTGTTTCTTTCTTAAAAGTTACTCTCAAGCTGTCAGAGCTTCCTTTGTCAGATTTCAAAGTTCATGTGTAGCATACACATATGTTTAAAATGCCTGCAATATTAACTTTTCTGAAAGAAGTGTTTTTCCATTCTGTTCTCCAAAGAAAGAGGACCCAGAAGACTCTGCCGCTATATCAGACACATTTCAGCACTCAGTTAGTTCCCCTAAAGCCTTTCAATTAGTCTGGTACATCAGTGACTGGGACTACTCAGAACATAGTGTAGGACACTGAGTCAGCCTCCATTGCCAATAAAGCAGCTCATATACTTCAGAGAACAAAAGGATAGTCAGGCCTGTGCTTGCAAGGATCCACATAACGTTCTACTAAAGCATATCCTTATTCACTGTCTCACTTCTTATCAGTTTACTTCTAGGAGTTTCAGAGCTTAATCATACCTGGGTCCTGAAAAGAAACAAAGGAGGCTGGCAATAGCTGGATTCTCTTAACACTTTTAATCTCTTCGTTGATTTTTAATGTTGCTGCAAATATACGAAAAAAGACATTTAAAAAATTTAAAACACACTGAAATATGACAAGGATGACTTCATTACGGCCTGATGAGTGACCTGCTTTAATTAAAGCAAGAAAAACAGTCAACACAGACCACAAAAGCCAAGAGTATTCAGCATCAGGAAGTGGCATCTCTTGCACCTCATCAGCCTGAGTAATAAAGGTGAAGTTCAGAAGAGAGACCAGAAAAGCACAGGTAAGTATATCTGGAATAAAGATTGGACTGACTTACCATTAATAGCAACAAGATCTCCCAGAGGTACACAAGTCAAACCAGCAGAACCCTCCTGACAAAGGGGATGTGTGTACTGGAGCTTATAAACACCACTCCCTCTCCATTTCTCTGGCATAGAGACTGCCTTGGCTTCTGTCCCCTAAAAATGCAAAGACATAACACACTGTCATACTTTAGCAGTGTGCCAATGCTGAGGGTGACAAAAAGATTAAAAATTAGGAAATGGCAGAATGATGCTTGCAATTTAACTCTTTGTTGAGTCCTAATGCACTATGACAGTGATTATGGATGTGTGACTACACACTATTTTCTCCCAAACTAAGAGCAAATCTAAGGTGAAGTTACGGGGATGCAATCAACTTAGCAGATTCATTAAATTGGTATTGGCCAACTGGACACCCACAAGTGCTTAGTTAGCCCCACTGCAAGAAAAAAAAAGATGATAATTTAAACACCTTCCCCGAGACCTTTTTCTGGATGTTCAGGCACTTATTAATAAACATAAAATGCAAATGTAAAGGGAAAAAGTGAACTCATACGCTGTACAGAGGCACTGTTGTAGGTGCCCAAGTACAATACCTCTACAGACTAATGGAACCAAAGCCTAACTTAATTGAAGTTCATATGGAATTGGAGACAATATTTTGGCAGACCTAGGCCTTGTTAAGCACCACCAGAGTGGGCTACCACTGAGGCAATACTGACACTTAAAGCAGTACTTTGAAGAAGTGCAACAATTTAAGCACATCTACAACGTGCTCAACAGCATAAAGCCGGAACAGGTCATCAGTGAGGCTGATGAAGTGAGACTGAAAGAAACAAAGGGACAGGCCACTTCTCTTGCACCTAACAGCTGGTCTGGTCTTTAGCCTGAAAACTTCCTGGTCAGAGAAATTAGAGCAGCTGATACTTCAGCAGCCTGCGCTTCCAACTGACATACAGGACGCAGAAGCAGATCCTCAGAGGGATCTTGTATTCTACATTCCCACGATATTCCACAGCTTTCTCCTACCAACCAAGAAATTCCTGTTTGGTTGTGCACCTACCCACCTGAGGTACATAGCCTGTCTCCATCATGAGAAGATGAAGCAGAACAATCAAGGCATCCGTGGCACTGGAACACTCAGCAGAAAGGAAGAGCACCTCCAAGGAATGGGGTATTTCACCATCAGCAGCTTCACTGCACAGCATGGGTTCTGAGGGATAGGAACCTGTACCTTCTTCCAGGTCAACATCTTCTGGGACTAATCCAGAAGGAAATTCTATACTGGATCCTGCCTTCAGGGGAAAGCAAAGCATAAATTTGTTCAGAAAATTACACTTCTATATACATACATCATTATATATCTGTTTACTCCATTTCCCATACAAGCTGTACAGATTCATTACAACTACCATTTTCCAGATGGAGACCGAGATGATATAAATAACTTCTGTATTTATAATGCAAGTCTTTCATTAAATGGTCTGTCATTTTATTGCACATACTAATTGAAGGCAAAGTGATAATATTATATCAAACCTTCAGAATCAGAATTTTTGCAACATATTATAGTCATTAAATTATTCCTGTGTATCGCTATTTATTCTATCTGGACAAAATGAATGGCAAGTAAGCAAAATGCTAACTGGGAGTGCCAACAAACACAACAGGCCTAAATAGCTGCGGGGTGGAGAAAAGCAATGGAGTGCATCTGCCGTCACTCGAGGAGGACTGTGGTTTTATTGTAGCTTCCTTTCTTCTACCAAAATCATACCATGTAAACTGACAAACTGCACACAGACATATTTTTAAAAACTAGTAGAAAAGAAAGTCTTTTTCTGACCATGCAATGCCTGTCCCACCTGCTCAGTTTCCTTGAGCAGGGAGCACCTGAGGCAGGTGAGAAACATTCCTAACTTCCTTAGGAAACATTTACTCCTGTAAAAACACCAGAACTGAAACACTTCAGGCTCTTTGAACTAGCTTCTGTCACACTTAATATACAATGAATAGAGAAAAATTTCCATTCAAATAACTGGATCAGATGGGTTTTAGGAGCCAAATATTCTGAAGAGATTCTCCTATACAGTACCGCAACTGACACAACCACAAACCTTCCTTTTTGCCTTGTGCTTTTCATGGACTTACCCTCTCATCACCCTTTTGGACTTCCACCTGAGCTCTCTGCTCAGCAGATTGCTCATTTTGCCCTTCTTCTTTCGGACTGTTGGCCTGACTGTTGTTGGGAATCAGGGCGGATGGCTCACGACCATTATGAAGCGAGGGAGGAGGAGGAGGAGGTAGGTTGGGCTGTCCATCTGCTTCTTCTAGCAATAAGCATATCAAATCACCAGAAACGATCCCATATGAAGCTAAGGTCTTCTGATCCTCTGTGAGAGCATCTTTTCTGTTCAGTGTTATTGAAAAATTGGTATCAGAACTGAAAAACAAATTAAAAGAGCAAGGAAACAAGGTTGGCTGCACCTGGGTAACTGCACACAGAGGTATGAACTAGGCATGGCACTTCCGACATGGTGGTGATCAGGTAAAGGTTGGTTTCAATGATCCTGGAGGTCTTTTCCAGCCTCAATGATTCTACAGTTAGAAATGCATACTGCAGATTAAAATAGCACTGTGTCATGTGGTTTAATCCATTAACAATTAGCTGTATCTTAGAGTAAGCATGAGGGGGGAAAAGCTGCATGGAATTATTTCCCACCTGTTTCCCTCCAGGTACACTTTGAGTAGCTGTAGCTGCTTGGTGGGTAAAAACTTTCTTTATAGAAAATGTTCATGAAAAAGTTACAAAGAAAAGAAAAAAAAAAAAAAAGGGGCCCTTCAAATTACAAGGTCTCACACCTAGGGAAATGAGCTTTAAAGAAACTACTGCCTGAGGTAATTTAAAAATAGAAGTGTTGAAGACAACCGTCTTGCTTTCTCGTCAAGAAAGACATTACTTTCCAAGATCAGCGCTGTCCTACAGGATGCTAGTCAGGGTAATAAGAAAAGATGCTTCAGGGCAAGGACTGACGGAAAAAAAACCCAAAAAACCAACTAGCACTGGAAGGGGTGAGCAGGGAAGCAGCTACCCGGTTTCAGCTGTAAGACGCCCCCGCTGCAGCAAGGCAGGCGGTGAGCTCAGGCTGCTCCTGCCCACACGGGCAGATGTGCCACACAAACCCTTCCGCGGAGCCCCGGGAGAACGGGCACCCTGCACCCATCCCCTAACACAAGCGGCAGCTCTGCACAGTTTTGCTGTCCCGCGGGAAGGNGCGGTGCGCGAGGCGCCGCTGTTGGTGTCGGTGCTGAGCGGCCGGTGCGCGCCCGCCCCGCACCCAGCGGTGTAAGGCACTGGCGGGAGTGATGCCAGTCACGGGATTAGCTACGTTGGCAAAGGTCTTACACATCATCTTACACTATCTCAAGTAAACCATGGCATTAAGTGCCTCATCCACTCTCTTTTNGCCGGCCCCTCCCGCCAGGGGGCAGCACCGGGGGCAGCACCGGGGGCAGATCCCCCTTCCCCCCCCGCGCTCCGCGTCGTACGGCCCGGCCACCGCCGCCTCCGGCC
>WEKX01014911.1:29449-244981 GCA_013390025.1 Pitta sordida
TGGGCGTTCGGTTGCGCACGCGCGCAGGGTGCGGGAGGAGCCCCGCCCCGCGCGCGCTCCCACAGGCGGTGCGCGAGGCGCCGCTGTTGGTGTCGGTGCTGAGCGGCCGGTGCGCGCCCGCCCCGCACCCAGCGGTGTAAGGCACTGGCGGGAGTGATGCCAGTCACGGGATTAGCTACGTTGGCAAAGGTCTTACACATCATCTTACACTATCTCAAGTAAACCATGGCATTAAGTGCCTCATCCACTCTCTTTTTATACACTTCCAGGAACGGTGACTCCAGCAACACCCTGGGCAGCCCATTCCAATGGTCAGCCCCTCTTTCTATGAAGACTTCTTTCCTACCATCCAACCTAAAGTTCCTCTGGCACAGCTTGAGACTATGTCACAGAATCACAGAACCACAGAATCAGTAAGGTTGGAAAAGACCATAGAGGTCATCAAGTCCAACCTATCACCTATTACCTAACCTAGCCAAACCTGTTACCTAACCTGGTGCCATCCTGCTACCAACACACCATCCTACCTATAACACACTACCCTAATATCTAGGTCATGCCACCAAGTACATCATCCAACCTTTTCTTAAACACCTCTAGGGACGGTGACTCCACCACCTCCTTGGGCAGCCCATTTCAGTGAGAGATCACCCTCTCTGTGAAAAAGTTCCTTCTGATGTCCAGTCTAAATCTCCCCTGATGCAGTTTAATACTGTGTCCTCTCCTGTCACTGGTTGCCTGAGAGAAGAGACCAACCCCCACCTGGCTACAACCTCCTTTCAGACGATGCCCCTTACAATCTGCTCAGTGTAACTTCCAGGCCCTCAGATTAAAACATTAAAACAAGTGATTTCCTGAGAAGCTGCACCCTTTGTCACTACCCTTTCTGGAGGAGTGCTTAGGCACTTGTCATCAAATGGGGTCACATCTTGGATAAATCCAGAGCAGTAGGTTGCTCTGGCAAAGGGGGATGAGAGTGGAATTGGCAAAAAGGGTAGAAAGAAGGAGAACACATGAGGAGGAATCAGGAGCACTGTGCCAGTCAGAAACTCTGTTTGGCTTTCTCTTGAAGAAGGTTGAATCCAAAAGGAGTCCTGCTGCTGCCTCAACATCATTACCATTTTCCACTGGCAATGGATGTCCTGCTATGATTTGTTCTTGCCATTTTCCATTGGCAGTAGATGTCCTGTTATTCCACTGTCTCCAGGGCATTTTAATCTGTGCTCTTGTAGAAGGGTGGAGAAGGTTTCCCTAGTGTGAGAAATGTCCATGGTCACAGTTGTGATGCTGTCGGCAGAACCACCATTTCAGTAAATTGCAGGAGCTGGAGGCATTGTGTGGCATAAAATTGTTCAGTTTCTCAGGAGCTGGCTGTAGTCATTATTACACAACCAGCTGCACCAGTTACAAGTGAGCATTTTTGCTGATTTTCTGCAAATTTTCCCTTTGAATATTATGAGTCATGGCACAATATAAGGTTTACACACATTTCCCATACAGCAGTATTAAACAGGGAATCCTAGGAGACAATTAGGATGAAAGGCTGAAACATTCTCCTCAGCTTTGAAGTCTGGCAAACTTCAAATGACTCAACACCACCATTATTTTTCTCCACCATTTAATTTTGTCTCAGGCTACAGGCAGGAGATTTTCAATGGCCACATATGAAGTTGGCCCCAAAACAGTACTGGAAACTTGTGTGCTTAGAAGCTTGAAAAAATGAAGAATTTTGAAGAATTTTGATTTTCTGCATAGTTTGCTGTCATCAGAAGTAGTGAATTATTTTTAAGTCTAATTCATTAAGATGGTACACAGTATGGTGACAGAAGAAAGCTCTTTGTCAGTAGCTTAGAATGGATGTTAAAGACAAGGTGGTTTCTCTATTCACAGTGCTTTATTAAGGATTTTTTCTCCTCACATCCTCCATGTGAAACACAAGCAATAGAACCCATTCCACCAAAGCAGTAAAACCCTACTGATAGTCTCAGTGAGTTCTCTTGAGAAATTTGAAACCTAAAGCTGTCATCCTGTTGGTCGAGTCCCATGGCAGAGGAGAACTATAAAAGTAAAGGTCTCTTTGGTTCAGTTACATAGTTATTCTTTTTTTTTTTCCTGAAAGAGGAGTGTGGTAATAAAACTGTGAGCCAGTGAACTTCTACCAGTATTTTTCTTGGTGTGTTTGTCACCACAAATAATGTACTTTATTATATGCATCAATATAATATTAATTTCTGATACTCATATTGCACGTGGAACAATGGACCTTTCAAGTTCTAAAGGATCCTTCATGGGGTTTTCTGGAGTTTGCCAGGTTGTTTCAGACCCTTTTAGCTGCCACAATGTTTTCTTGGATTCACATATTTTTAGCAGTGTCAAATTGTTGGGAGCTGTGTGCAGAGCAAAAGTCTTTGACATGGGACACGAAGAACAGAGTTTGGTACCTTTGCATTAGTAGACCAAAATCACATTTCTCGGGGTAATAAAAAGAGGCCCAGGTTTATCTTAGGGAGATTACTGCATCCACATCCTGGGAATCTTACAGGACTGCAATTTGTGCAAAACCAGGGTAGTGGCTGCCTGGGCTGCCTTGTCAGCTACGTGCTACTGTTACTACCACTGCATGCTACTCCATGAAAATAATAGAATGGCTGTATAAGACACTAAGAGGTGAGCCAAACAACTGGGAGGCAAGCGGAGAAGAAAGCTTAGGACAGACCTGTGCAAATGACGGACTCGTGTCTCAATTTGGACAATTCAGATTCCAGGCAAATAATGCCTGCTGCATTCCTGCTCAAGGTCTCAATAGAACCTGGCTCTTGGGAACCCCCTTAGGTGCACCCTTACAGTTCTTATCTGAGAGGGCAGCATGCAGGGCAGAACTAGAACAAAGACACTGATTTTTGTTTTACCTAATGGGCTTTGGTAAAACTGAACCTCGTAGTCCTGGCTCAGGTACAAGGATAGGGTAGTTGTTACAGACGTCAGCAGCTTTAACTCAGTGGATCCAAACAGTGACGATGTTTTTTTCCGTCAGCTCATCAGCCAACTACCTCCCAACATTGTTACCCATTGTTAATGGATTCTGTGTAGACATTGCAGCTATGCTATTTATTCTGCAGCCTGGCACAGATTAATAGTTCTCTGGCAACCCTGCTCCAAGGCTTTGAAAGCCTTTTTGAAGGGCATCAATAGTCAAACCATGCTCAGGAAAAGCTGTGGTAATACAAAGCTTTTGCAAAGCCTCTGAAAAATCAGGAGTGTCCCAGACATACTCACAGACACAACCTGTGGGGGCAGGGGTGGCCGTTGCCTCCTATGGATTCTGTTGGAAGATTTCATTGAGCTAGACCATGGGCTATCTCATGAGCTGGGAAGTTGACAGCATTGCTTTCCTCACAGAATGGAGGAAATCAGGAGCAGGAACTTACTGGAGTTTTTCTCATTCCATGGGTATTTCCAGTAGTTGTGGAGAGAGATCATCTGCTTTTATGTCATTGAGTAGGCTCCTACCTGTGTCAGTTGCTGTTTTCTTTAAGCATTCCTTCCAGTGTATCTCTCCTATCCACCATATAAATTTTGTATTCCTTTTCCTTCAAGAGGTGATTTTCCATATGGAATGTCAGTGTGTAGGAAGGGTTAAAATCCTGAGGTTGCTGAGTCCTTTTTGATTTGGCATTGTTGAGTGAGCTGCAGGAACCCTACCTGTTCTTGAACATGCTGCAGAGTAACTAGAAAATACGGAGCAAGGGAGAAACTGAAAAAGCCTGTCTGAGTTCTGTAATAACAACAGAGATATTTTGGAAACTAAAGTGCTCTTTCTGGACTCAGGTTATGTAACCACTATATTTGCTATTGAGAACTGTTTGTCTTGGGTTTGTTAACTACTAGGGTTACTAAATTTTTTGAAGAGAGAGAAATTCTTCTACGGGCTGCAGACTGGAGGGTTTTGTGTAGGATCAAGGCAAGACAAAGACAAAATTACTTTTTAGAGATACACTGTTCTATTTCAGAGGACAGTTTAAGATAGTGGCTGTGTTAAACCTGTCCAAGACAATTATAATGGCATGTTTTGTGTGGGTTTGGGGTTTTTGGTTGCTTAAGTTCTTAGTCGGATTTCAGCTGTAATCATTATTGCAAGTTTTATTTAAAGTTTTTGCAGACTGTTCATGAAGGAGAAACCAAATGTAGTATCTACAGACTGGTAAGTCGAGTACTTCATTGGGGTGAGACAGGGACACAGACTGATGAAACAAAGGAGTTTTTCATCTTTTTTCTCTACTTGAACACACTATCTCTGACAAGACAAAAGAATTAAGATAGTTATTTACATACAGAAATTGGTCCATGCCTGCTCAGTTACTGAAGATAAAAATCAGAGCAATTTGTCTGGCATCTATTGTCCTCGGCAATGCAGTTGGCAGCTCTCCTTTAGTCTATCTGCTGATAAGCTGACAAGTTCCTTGTCCTTAGCTCTGTCTGCCTCAGTCATCTGACTGCCCTTGTACGACCGATCCTAGCACCTGAGAGAGGCTCGAAGCTTGGATAAAGCCAAGAATATCAGCCTTGGAGTGCAGAAGTAAAGCTTGTTGGTGTGAGTAAGCAGTATGAAACTGTATCTCCTTTTATTCCTTTGGCAGTTTAGTTGTTTGTTCTTTCAGCTTCTCACTCAACATACATGTAAGATCCAAACAAGAACATACCAACTACAAAGCACAGTAGTGAGCAAGATTGCTGCTTTCTGTTCCTCAGTGTGAATGAAATGCAATGGGAATGAGTATCTCATCCGCATCAATGCTTCTGCAAATCCTGCTGGATAAATACCTAGTAAATATCTATGTGCTTTAATGATAGAAAAATCCATCTTTCTGGCTGTACATTGGTTTTTAATTGATCCTTATTAATCAGGATTGAAAGTGACATGTTTGCAGGAAAAGCTGAAACACTTTTTGAAAAGAGTTTAAGGTATGTGACTTCAGCAGGCTGTTGTGCACAACAGAACACTGCTACCTTAGAGAATTTATTTTGGGTTGCTTAAAATAGCGAAAACCAAAAAGACGTAAGAACTGATCCCTGGGTGGGCGTTCGCTTGGGAGTTGGACTAGATGATCCTGTGGGTCCCTTCCAACTCAGAATAACCTGTGAACCTGTGAACTAGATATGGGATGACCAATTAAAGGCGGCATTTCCAAAATTTGTCACACTATGGAGTATGTTTTCAGAATGGTTTTTTCCCTATAAAAACGCTTTATCCTGAATAGGATCTTGGGATAACTTTGTAAGGATTCCTCAGAAAACTGGTATCAGGGCAATATTGAAAATACATACATTTTTCTGTCTTACAGTGCAGAAATCCACCAAAGAGCAAGTTTTATGAGGTACTGGGCAGAACACAGGTTTGCAACCATTTAGAGTCTGACCTGAAAATATTAATTACAACTCCAAAAAGTAAGACATAAGTAGAAGGTAGAAGTAAGACTACCAAAGTGTGGTGAGGCGTGGGGATTTTGGGCGGAGAGGAGGGTTTGCGCTTGTTTTAATGTTTTCCTACAGATTATAGAATAGATTATCCAAGACAACATGATACTAGAAATCCAGGAATTACTTTATAGGCTGGAGTACTTGGGAAACTAGCAAGGCCTTTTTCTACTTATGAATTAGCATAATTTTGTACATAGGCACATACCACAATCCCCATCAGAAAAGGATGTGCCACACCCCTCTGTGGTAAGGCCAGAGGAAAATTACCACAGATCCCTAATTAGCATTTTCCTAATTCAGCGCTGAGAAGACTTGAAGTTGTCTTAAGAAACAGTATTGTTATTTAATTGTTATTTAATTTATTGTTATTTAATTGAGCTGTGGCTCTTATTGGCAATGAAAATCAGGATGAATGCAAGAATGTTGAACAAAGAAGCCTTACTTTTGTACTAGGAACTTGTCACGGAAAGATACAATTTGTCTCAGCTTTTGTGAATCTGTGCTGTGTGGTCATGTCCCATCACACAGTGGCTCGTGATCTTGCTTTGCACTCAACCACACAGCTGCCAGGACACCCTCCTCCCCTCCTGTGTGATGTTCACTTTGCGGGAGGTAGGACAAGTAGTAAAATTAAACAGTCAAGGCATGGATGTGGGGAAAGGATAGAGCAGTGGAGCAGAACCATCCAGTCCCACCAACAGCTAATGCCTGCCAAAGCGATATCCAAGGAATCAGAAATCTGTGTCTGCTCCCACACTGACTGCTCCATGCAATAAAATTATAGGCTGAACCTTCCTTTCCTATCCACCCTTGTCCCAATTTCCTTGAGGGAAGTCATGGATGTGGATTTTTTGCAATTCATGGTATGCATCATTTATGAAAATATTTGTATCATAAATGTTGTTAACAGATCCCTGTGACAAAGGTGAGAAGATGCTAAAGACATGGCATTTTTTCCTGCTCTGTTGGCTGTCCTTGAGGCTTGAGGCTAATCCTGGTCTTAAAGTGAGGATTACTCAGAAGGGGCTGGACTATGGTATGTCTAAACATTACCAGAAGTTAATTTATCATAAACACTCAATGTACAGAACATAGTTTTTTTAATAAAGGTGCAATGTAGGAACAAGCTCCATAAATATTGAAGTAAATTCCTTTTGTCAACTCACACCAGGAACACCCTGTGTCTCCTCTCACTTATTTCCTTCCATTTTGTGCATTCCAGGTGTGAATTTATCCTTTATTGGTGACTGCATTCTCCTACAATCCAGCTGTGTTTCTACTACATTCTTCATGTTTATATACTTTTTAAGAATCAGATGGTCATATAATTTCTTCCTTTTTTTTTTTTAAGTGTCAAAACCCTGACTTGAAGTGCAATATTAATCAAAAATAATATGACAACTGGGGAAAAACCTTACATTCCCAAAACAGCCACATAGCTGCACACCTTTACCACTCTTTCCTCCATGTGGCATGAGATAGCACCTTCATGTGCCATTCTTTAAAAAAAAATTATATTTTCCTTATTCTTTCTGTTCATGCTAACTTTCACTGTCTCTCAGCTAAAACTTACTTCAGGTGTGTGGAGGGCATGTAGTATAATTTCAATTTTTGACAGAATTAATAAGAAAGGTTAACAAGGCACAAATTCCACAAAGGCTGGGTCATGCTGAGGATTAATCATCTTTTATGTACTGAACATGCTGACAGGTGAACAATGGACTTGTGAGATGAAAAGTAGAAGGTCAGGGTTTATGCCTTTGAGATGAGAGGGACGATCAGGTCACTGCATGAGCATTGTTTTAAAGACTTGAGGGGTTGAAAAGTGCAGGGCAAACATCGGTAACCCAAACCAGTATTGAACTCCCTTGTTTCCTCGGGATCTCTCATGCCTTTCGAAATGAGAGTTCAGCCTGTTGTTTCTTAGTGTGAGCCCAGCAGTTTTTGGAACGATTAGCATCAGCATTCCAAGGGCTAAATGAACAGGCTAAGTTGGCACACCCCTGCGTTAGTGGCAAGAACAGGCATTAACAGGGCTCCTCCCAAAGATATTTCTCATATTCGAAGAACTTGGTGCCTGACATGTCCTTTCCTTTAATGCGAGATTTGAGGGCTGAGGCAATAGATCCTGCCTGCATGCTTGCCTGCTACAAGAACCATGAGAGGAATTCCACTGGGGTTCACTATCTGCCTTCGCTGACAGTCCTGAAAGAGCTTTAAGTTATTATTCAAGCCTTTATTTTGCTTTAGAGACAGGAATTCCCAGGGAATCACAATTTATTTATCCTTCATAAAAGATGCATTTAATGAAATGGTATTCCAGTGTTGAGTTACCACAAATTTCAATTCTTTGTGTTTTTAATACTAAGAAGCCCAGTGTAGGGAAAAGCCCCGGATATTTTCTAATCAGCAATGGTGAGGCCAAAAAAAAGCTAAGGAAACTCCTAGTAAAAGCATATCATTCAGGATATCCTTCAGTATTAAAGTTTCAGTTGTATCTTAATGAAAAATGAGCAAAAAGAAGGAAAACGAGGAATCTGGAACTTAAAGGTGCTCTGCTTTTTCATAGCAGAATCTATGTGCATTATCAATGCACGAGTACCATCAAAACATTCAAGAAAGTAGGATTTTCTTAAAGTAAGGAAAGAAGGTAAGGAAATAAGTCAGAGATCTGTAGCAGGCTGTAATGGTTACAGTGCAGTGGTAAACATTTACTGTGAAAGAAACAGGAAGAAAACGTTTAAGATTATTGTCTTCAAACCTCAAACATCTTCATGTACACAAGCAACAATCCAGATAGTTCCACATCTGACATACCAGCACTTCAGATGCATAGATCACACTTTTTCCATAAGTAAACACTACATACAGAAGTCACTTTGCTATTTTATAAGTGGCATTTTCATCCAACAGGTATGAAACAATCTAAAGATGATGACCAAGTGTTTCCTAAGGGTATTCACATTGTGAGTGAAGTGAAGGAAGATTTCTGTCAGTTTCAGAAATCTGACAGGAGTTCCAGAAAATTAAATACAACTCAGGGATGAGATGATCCTAGCAGATTATCTCCATTCTGGGTTAAATGGTTTGTGTGCGAAGTTAAGAGAAGTTATAAATATATAGATGTATTTGGAAGGAGATCTAGGTAAGGATCAGAGAATCAAGAGTGTTTCAGGAACTATGTTAAAAGCGATGATTAAATTATTTTGCAGTATATCTAGGCCTTTGTGTGCCAGCATCCAATCTGCAGGGCACGTGCTTTCCTATGTTCCCTTGCAGGCGGAAGGATTGGGATGGAGCTCATGAAGCAAGCAATTTTGAAAGAGACCTTCCCAAGCTGGAGTGGGCAGGAGAGTTTATCAGTTGTTAAGGTCAACTATGTCATTTCAAGGTAAGTAAAGGAAATAAATTTCAAAGTTTTAGGATTAAATAGATCATTATGTATGTATTACCACATAGTAATAGTTACACAGCCACTGTTTTGTACAGGATAAAATTTTACTGGTTTAACTCTGCTTCCACTGCCCAAACACTAATTTGCTTTAAAAGTACTTGTTCTACTACACTAAGAGATCAGCTTTATAAAGCCTTGTCTGTTTTTTTTCAGTTGGTTTGTATCAGAGTTTGAGGCAAGACAGGTTTAAGCATAGCTTTGATACAAGGGGAAGGGGAAATAGGTGGGAAAGAGGGCAGAATTGGAGTTATTAACACTGCTATGAAGGATGTTTTTGAATGAATTTACGATGATAAATCACCATTTCGGCTGGATAAGGCTTGATGGAGTCACCACCATCCCTGGAGGTATTTAAGAGGAAACTGGATGTGGCACTTAGTGCCATGGTCTACTTGACAAGGTGGTGTTAGGTCAAAAGTTGGACTCCATGATCTCACAGGTCTTTCTCCAACCTAACTGATTCTGAGGTTCTGTGACACCAATTTACTGCACAGGAAAATCTTTGTACCAGAAGTAGCCAGTAGAAAAGCAGTTTTATAGAGTTTTCTACAAGTTCTCCAAATATGGAGACTAATATGAAGGTAGGTTTTTCTACAGCTTTCAATCCCTTCTTCCAACAGGCTATAAACAGCAACAACAGCAAACCCCAAATGCCACAAAAACCAGGAGCTTCTGGGCTTTAATATTGCATGAATTCTGCTGTTCAGTAGCATTTTACTTCTTTGCAAGTTATCCAGAGTGAGAAATGCCAATCTGAGAGGCTTCGTGTACTTTCTACTGGATAGGGCCTGCATCCTTTTTCTAATATTTTGCTTTCTGGTCATTATTATGCACTCCTTACTACACTGTCCTTGTGTCTTAATCCCTGTACATCTGAGGGAATTGTGTTTGGACAGGCTGGAAAAGAAGAGACCATGGGGGCAGAAGTACAAGGGTCTTACTGTCTGTGTTCCACTGTCGGCTGGGTGTTAATTTTAGAGAAGATGGAGCCAGATTCTCCCAGGGGTACAAAAGGGCAAAAGATATTCTACATCAAGAAAAGTGCTGAAATTAGGAAAAAAATGCAAGGGAGCACCAGAGCAAGGGCCGAGAGGCTGGAGAACCTGCATCCTTAGACGTGTTCAAGATGCAAGTGTATTGGACTGGGGCCTGAGTTGTCCCACCTTTGAGTAGGAAATTGAACCAGAAAAATCTCCTGAGGTCCTATTCCAACAGAAATTATTATATGATCTTCAAAACCTCAATTCATTCCACCAACCATAGTTCTTGAAATTGGACATATTCCCAGTGGATAATCTGATTTTAGTGCATTGCAAACAAGATAACTAAAGGCAGTGTTACTGCCCAAAATGTTATTGGAAAATTATGGTCATTTTAACTAGTAGTTGGTGGCTTCTGCCCCAGGGAAAGCACATGAAAGGCAATTGTTTCAGAGATCTCTGTCAGGCAGCAGGAAACAATGAGGAATGTATACTACATGATAAGATTCCGGGGAGTATCTGTACAATGTTCAGCTCGTTTCAACACACCCATTTGCAAGACAATATCCTCGATTATCAGAAACATTTGTTTGGGGAGGGAAATATTAAGTAAGGTTTTGTATTAAAAAACGGATCCTCTCCAGATTTATTTATTGATGTAGCCTCTGGGATTAAGCACAGATTTTTTTTCCCCTGGCAAGGAGATTTCTCTTTAAGGAGTTTGTTTTTCTCCTGAGGAGAGGTGGTTGCTTTGGGAAAAAAAAAGTGTCTGGTCAGATATCAAGGATTTTTTTTTCCAAGACAGGGTGTAATGGTACAAATGTCCTTATGTCTTTCTTTCCAAAAATATACAAGGGTCATTCATTCACTCATTCATTCATTTCTGAGAAGTTGTTTTACTGAAGCATAGACTTTGCCTTTTATAGCAGGAAGATTTTCAACGATCAGGAGTCCTTCTTACTCTTTTGGCATGCGGTCTAATAATCCTCCTTTCTGTATTCTGTAGGCTCAGAATTAATGCTGTAGATTTCCCAGAAACTTCTGCTTCTTTTATTCCTGGCACTGGCGTTTGTCTGTCAGTGGCACACGCTTCTGCTACAATCAGTGCAGACTGGAGAATGAACGCGTGGCTGCTGTAAGTGTTGTGCAGAGAAATGCAGGTGGGAGGGAGCGGTCTGGGGAGAAGAATTGCAAATGAAATTAAGAAATATTGTGGGTAATTATTTATAAATTGTATGCTGTATCATTTAACAACAATTTAACAATGTATTTTAGTAAACTTCTTAAGAAGGAAACATCCCCTGACAAGTAATGTTTTTTTTTTTTTCAAAAACCTATTCTACCCCACAGGTCATCTCTTTGGGAAGTATCAAGTCAAATACTTTGACTTCCAAAGCGCTTCTGTTAAATGAAGGGCATTGTCACAATGCCAAACATTCACAACTTCAGAAACTCCAGAATTTGAGTCACTATGGAAAACTGATTTTTCTTCATAAACCAGTGCAGTATAAGATTGCCTGTTTTTTCACTTTTTCTAATTTCAGCATTTTTGCAATAGAATTTTAATACAATAGTTAGTTTTTCTTGGAAGTAAGGGAGAGCTAAAATTTCTAGGATATCAGAAAAATTTGCAAGACGCTAATCTCTACGATTAGGGTTAATAGAGCAACTGGTAACAGCAGGAGGTGTTGCTCTATTGTGAGCCAGATAGAACAGTAAGATGGATAACCAGGCTACAAAGTTTCACAGCACGTCCTGATTTCAAAGGAGCATGGACATGCAGTCCTGCATTCAGTCTCAGTGAGACTGGTGGCTGGAAACTCCTGTCACTGTGCCCCGCAACCTCTCGATTGTTTCTTCTGTCATACCAGTATTGTGAGGGAAATGAGACTGTTCAGCAGGGCAAATCAGCTGTTCCTAAATACTGAAGCCACCTCCCCTTCTTGCTGAAGGATTAAGGACCTGGGCGTACTCTGGCGAGACTCCAGATGTATAGAACACTAAAGACTTCATAGACACCAAGGGAGTCAAAGAGCAGGATTTGACAGAGCAGATTGTGGTGGAGGTTGTCAAAGCCAGCTTTGGTGGACTTTAGTGGTTGGAGGGGTTTTCTTGCCTGTTTGAAGGACTCATCTGTGCTGCTTTATTCAATATGGGGTTTTTTGTGAATGACTGTAGGTTTAGACAGATCCAGAATATGCCCTACTCTTCATCTCCTCCATTTTCTAGTTCAACATGTTGCTTTTAGCATAGCAGACTAAGAAGGGTCAGCTGAAAATGAGCTTTCCAGGTGAGACTATTGACAAACCACCCCAGCCCTCCTGGGCTGCTTCCAGGATCAGTAAAATGAGTCTTATCACAGATTTTTAATTGTAATGTTTGTAGTGCATTTCTAGCTCTCACTGTAGTCCTTCACTACATTCCAGAGCACTCTGCCAGCCACAGAACCTCCTGGCAGGCCCATTGCTCCTGAAGACCTGGAGCTGGGACCCTACCTCAGTGGATCAGGATTCCTTCTGAAGAAGGAATAAGGATGCACACATAAGGATGCAGGAACAAAAGACCTAAGTGGCTGGGCTGCTCCCTGTCTCCCATGTAGCCCAAAAGGGGAGGAGGGCTGAGATCCTTTTGTGAGGATCCCTGTCACTGTAGGATGAGTAAATCTAGATTGAAAGGATCTCCAGAAGTAATTTTTTCCAGCCTTCTACTCGAATCACAGAATCACAGAATACTATGAGTTGGAAGGGACCCACAAGGATCATCTAGTCCAACTCACCATCTAACACCCGTACAGAGACTGAACGCACGCCCCAGAGTGGTGAATATAAACCTAGATCCCTCACAGTTGCACAGGCCACTCCAAGCCAGGAGAGGCCCACAGGACCATCCAGCCCCACACCCCCCAGCTAGACCATGCCACTAAGCTCTTCATCCAATCTTCTCTTAAACACCTCCAAGAATGGCGACTCCACCACCTCCCTGGGCAGCCCATTCCAATGAGCAATCACTCTCTCTGTGAAAAAGCTCTTCCTAACATTCAGTCTAAACCTCCCCTGGCGTAGCTTGAGGCCATGTCCTCTCGTTCTGGTGTCATCAGCCTGAGAGAAGAGATTTACATCCATCGGACTGCAACCTCCCTGCAGGTAGTTGTAAACAGCAATGAGGTCACCTCTGAGCCTCCTCTTCTCCAGGCTGAACAACTCCAGTTCCCATAGTCGCTCCCCGTAGGGCTTGTCCTCCAGTCCTTTCACCATCCTTGTCACCCTTCTCTGGACCCTCTCGAGCAGCTCAACATCCCTCTTAAACTGGGGAGCCCAGAACTGCACACAGTACTCAAGATGAGGTCTGACCAGCGCCAAGTACAGGGGAAGGACAACCTCCCTGGTCCGACTGACCACACTGCTCCTGATACAGGCCAGGATGCCATTGGCCTTCTTGGCCACCTGGGCACACTGCTGGCTCATATTGAGTTTCCTGTCGATCAGTACACCTAAGTCCCTCTCCACTTCACTAATCTCAAGCCACTCCTCCCCCAGCCGATAGCGGTGCACGGGGTTGTTGTGTCCAAAACAGCAGTCACCAGCCTAGATCAGGTCAGCTGACTAGTGATGTCTTTTAGCCAAGGATAATCATGCAAATATTTTTCTTGATGGCTTCTGGAATGGTGTTTTGGTTAGGGGCTGGAAAATGAGGATCTGAAGAGTGGTGCTTCCTCTGCATAGCCACTTAATGAACATGTAGATCTGAAAGGGGAGGTTTGAAATGCTAATGGTGGTAGGAGGGACTTTGTGACTGGCAGTACTGGACATTGGTTTGGTCAGGGGCAGTCCGTGGTTTGGGTAAAAATTTATCTTTTGGCATTACATCTTCCTTTTTTCCAGAGATTTTGCTTTGACTAAAAAAATTAAGAGGAAAGTGGGGATACTGATTTGAATTTCATATTGGACACAGCTTTTTCTCTGTAGTATGGTGGTGCCACTGTAGTAATGCCTGGGGAAAGAAAACCCAAGTACTCAAGAGGAAAGAGTGAAAAGTGATGCTTTTGGTGTCAGTTCTGTTACAGTAAATGAGGTTTTTATTCTAATATAATGCATATATTATTCTAATATAATGCATATATTCTAATATGCATTCAACTCTCTATCCTGCTTGGTTGATCTACAGCTTCTGCAACTCCTAACCATAGTCCTAATATCTAAATTTGCTGGAATTTGGGTATAAAGATATTTTTGTTGGGGTCTCAGAAGGGATTTTTAGAGGAAAGAGAGCAAGTGGGTTTGGGGCAGGGAAAAAATAATGGAATAATGTATACATTTAAAAGAGTTATTGAAAATTGTTACAGGAAAGAGGAAAGTGGAACAGTTATGAAGTTGATAACAGTTGGGTTATATATTTATTAGCTAACTGACTTCTGCTGTTGCAGTCCCAGAGACCTTCAGGTTGATCTGTCATGAAGGACTGGAATGTCATGTGTTGCTGTGAAATTGTCAGAATTTTCTAAGCTTGTCAAATCCAGCACAACACTGAAAAATTCATGTCTTGGAAACATGTGCATATAATCTGGTTTTGAATACCAGGCATGTCCCTAATCTACTTTAATCCCTAGAAAACCCATTCATCATTCTAAGTAATAGAAGCAAGAAGTTCTTTCAAACTTGATTTACAAGCAGTTTTTTTAATTGTTACCTCACAACAGATGTTTTCTTGACTGAGTTTGGCTTTTTTTTTTCCGAAACAGCAAAGACCAAGGAGAAATTACTGTGTCCATCTCAGGGCTGTTTATTACAGTTATCTTCAAAGTGTCACGGGATAGCACAGGCCACTTGTCCATGTTGCTGCGCAGTTGCCAGCTGAACATTGATAGTGTAAAAGTCAAGTTAAGTGGAGGATCTAGGTATGTACAGCAATTTTTCTAATTACTCTGTGGGAAGTGACAGGATTTCTTTCAAACAGGACACCTTTCAAATTTGATAGGGATCCAGTTACAGGATATGATTAACTATTGAGGGCTCTGAAAACAGATTTTTAATGATCTGTTTTCAAAACCAGACTCCTTTCTGAGTGTGTGAAGTGCAGTTAATATGCCTTTCTTTCTGCATGTGCCTGCAAATGAGATGACAAGACATAGTACATATGAAAGCATTGACGTTTGACCATATTAAAGAGAACAAATGGGGGTTTGCAGATATGGAAGTGTTCTAGACTGATTAAGCCTTTTGGCAATGTTGGCCTACAATTTAAGAATAACGCTTTCAGAAGAGAAACTGAAACAATGCTTGTAATTCTTATTTTGATTTTCTATAGATTTTTTCATAGACAAAGTGCGTGAAATTAAGCATCATTTATCAACACATTTACATGAACATTCACAGCTTGGCAGATTGCCTTCTGGGGCTCCTCTGGGGCTGAGATCCCCTAGCATTTGTCTGAGACTCCCAAATTAATGAAAACAGTCAACTGTTCAGCCTACCATATTGCTGTAATTGCTTCTCATTAATATATATGACATTGATGTCCCAGTCTGCCGGATTTTAGATTTCAAAGATTTCAACTCACGGCAAAAAAGCCACTATGTTCATTTCCTTTCCTCCAGTTGGATCTATGGCCTTCTTCCTGGTTATCTTGAGAAGCCCATTCACACCAAATTGGATAAAAATGTAAGTTTGCAAAGATTGTTTCTGTTAGTGAAGAAAGTAAAAACATATGCCTTACATTACTGACTTGTCTCTCTTTCCATATAGCTATGCCTAAATATCAAATACAAAATCCAAATGATGAATGCACAGCTTAGAAAGCATAAGGGTGAGTTATTGATTACAGCTTTTTGTTAAGTAATTTTCTTAGTGCTCCAATTGTAACTTTTTTATTAGATGCCAAATTATTCCTGTGTTCATGGTACCAAAAAAAAGTGAAGGAAGAAAAATACAGCCATTGTGCTGTACCTTGACCTATTCCATACTCCACCCTAGAAATCTCTTGCTTGCACCTTGTATATAATATTCATATTTTTTCTGTGCCCATAGCAAGGCACTTGTAATCTTTCAGTCTGTTGTAGCTGACCTGTGTTATTTCCTTAGGTTTTCAACATGAGCATTTTCATGCTGAACTTTTATGCTCTTAGTAGAGTGAACATAAGACTTGTGTTCAGTGAGGTAACAAGATGTTGCAGGAAGACAGTGTCATACTGAGTGTGTTTCTTTTCCTGTGTCACTCTTGCAGAGACATGAATACAGTAGATAGCCATGTTTTCCCCAAGATTAAGAGTATTTATTTTCTCAATTCAAATTAATTTGGTTCCCATAAATAATATAATTCCAGTCATACAGTTTGCTCCCACTCTTCATTTTTCATTGTTGATATTTCTATTGTCTGCTCTGCTATTCAGAAGCAGAGTAAGTAGACATTTATTTTTCCTAAAATGATCTATATGTGCCATGTGCCAAATAGAGGCAAATATTACTGAAAATCATGGTCATCAAGAACATTTTCTTGCGAGCACATAATTAAATACTTCAGGTTCAAGAGCACTCCAAGCTGTGCTGTCATATTGAGGAGTTCATAATCTCTGTGTGAATTCAGCATTTCTCTCATTTTTATATGATATAAACAGACTGTACAGTCCAATCAAAAATAACAATCTGACTGAAGCTGCAGCCAAGCACCTTTCAGAAAAAGTCTTCTATTTATTGTCGATAAAGTTCCCTCTATTGCTGTGAAAGAACCTCCCTTTCTTTCAAAGCTGATTGGCTGAGAAATGTAGTAATGTCATCTTCCAAGGCATTTAGTAGTATTTACCAGTATTTCTCTAATCATTTAGGAGACTTGAGTTCTCTTTTGCAAACACATAACAAAGAAGGGACTCTGCCCTACATTTTTCACTGCACTTCTGCAAACTGTATTCAGTTGTGAACATCAGGAGAACAAGGCGTAACCCGGGAGGAATCAATGAATTTTCCAGAGGGAATGCTCTCTACATTTCTCTTACAACAATTTCTTTTTTACTTTCTTCTTCCTTGTCCCACAGTTCCTCTTCTTCAGATTCATAATTTCTGTAATGCCTTTGCCTTTGACTAAGCAATAAATATTTGTGATGTGTTTATGTAATAACACCTGTTTTGGTTTTGTCCATCATTCTTCTAGTCTTAAACCAGATTGACGCCTTTGCACAAGTAGACTATTCCCTAGTTAGTTCTCCAGCAGTCTTCAAATCACACATTAACTTGGATTTGAAGGTAACTTGTCTTTAATATCAGTGTACTGTTTCAGACTGTTCTGATTCTCTTTGGGGTTGATTCATTTTCTTTCACTGCAGTCTTACTCTGCCTCTCCAGTGTTTACTTAGAAAAGCAGTAAGACATTTAGGAATTTTCATCAAGAGTTATTTTGGAAAGCAGATACAATTGCTTATTTAATAAATTAACTGCATTTGTTAAATTAAAAAGCTATTATTTAGAATTAAATTATTTCACAGTTGAAACCCTTCAGAGGTGTTTCATAAGCAGCAAAAAAATATTGTTTAGATGATACACAACTCTTGCACTGCTGGTTGGTCTTTGCCTGTTACCAGGGATATATAATCTGTGACAGCTACCGATGTGATTCAGTCCAAAATGTTTATTTTGAGATGACTTGGCATTTTACGTAAGTACGGATCATACCCAAAAAGAAGACTCCTCACGGACAGTCCTTGAGGAGCACATAGCAGTTGCTTTCTTATCTATTTTTCACCTTTGTTGGCAAAGGATATCTCAGCAACACCCAGCTTTTCCCTTAATTTCAACAGTCCTTGTAATTCAGAGCTCTCCCATGGCTCTCAGAAATTATTTCAGTTAAGAAAAATGTGCCAGAGCTATAGTTGAAACTCTCCCTCTTGGTTATTTTGTTCAAGCAACTTTCACCACCCACAAAAAACTCTTTGCAAGCAGGATATACATAGCTTAAAAGAACTGAGAAATTACTTATCAGCTACTGTAGTTGTCTAGAATTTCCAGGCTAAGCTTTAACACGTGGACATCGCACTGGGACACTGGATGACTCTAAGTCAGTCAAGGAAGTTGTTGGTCTTGGTGCTCCTTGAAACAGGCTTGTTCTTGATAGTTATGACTTGTTGTCTTCCAACTTTCAGCCTTTTGTCATTGAGTTTTATATCTTCCCCTGTCAATGTTTTGCTTGTTGAATCTTACAGCTACTAACCTTCACAATGTCATTAATTATACTATTTATTATCTTTATTACTTTTCTTACATGACCTGAACTCACCTACCTTGTCACATTTTGTTATTTTTTTAGCGTATCTGAGCCAAGGTCCCCTACCTGTGCAGCACCCAAACTAGGTCTTGGAGGACTGGCAGCTGGGCTAGGGCTAAGAGTTAAGTGACACAAAGGCTCTTTTTTGTGTCCCTGTCCCAAGCAACTTCTAGTACTTTTAGGGTGTGCCTGAAGATTTTCTTAAAATGTCACCCTTAGCTTTAAATTAACAAATGTGTCTTTGCAAAAAAAGAGAAGGAAATCTGTGGTACAGAGAATAATTTTTTGTGTGTGTCATGTAGCTGCTGTTCAGGATACTCATTTCAATGTTCAAATTCAAACTTTGAAAGAATGGCACCTAGATTTTCTTTAATTCCTGTCTCTTTTTAGAAGAGCTTGAATTTGCTGATTTTTAGGGCATAACACAAATTTATTTGCTTGGTTCATGGTTTCTTTAATATCAAGCTTGTCTTCACGTTAGAAAGAATTCTTCCTGTTCAACCACTGCTAATGCATTCTGACAGATATAAATGTTTCCACTAAAAATACTTGATAATGACTTTTTCAGGGTACAGTCTATCCAGTAGGAAACCACACAGACCCTCCCTTTGTGCCATCTCCGTTTGCTCTCCCGAACCAGGGTGATTCCATGATATACCTGGGAATCTCCAATTATTTCCTTAAGTCTGCTTCCCTGGCCTACTACAGAGCAGGAGCCTTTAACATCACCATCTCCAAAGAGGTAAGTATAATTTGCTTGTAATAGAATTACAAATATCAGCAGCATGAATTGCAAAGGAGACTAAATGTTTGCCATTTCACACAGGTTTTGGTCACACTTCTACCACTAGGAAGGGATTCATGTAGGAGGGATTTATACATTCCTTCTGTACGTAATGATTTAAAGTAGTCAAAGTCCCTGTCAGACCTAAGTCTGACCTTCTTTGCTGCTGTAGGCAAGGAGTGACAGATATGAACATCACAGAGGTGGTGTGCCAGGAGTGGCAGGTAGAACCAAACAAAGAAAAAGCCCAACTTTTCTCTGCATGGATTCCACATAGGAATGGGCAAGACAAGAAAAAGTGTACTGAAGCCACCGTCTGCTGCACAGAGGTCCACAACAGATGTAGGCTATGTGGGCTAACAGATACTGGCTGTGTTGAGAGCTAGAGTAAAGAGCTTAGACTTAACAGAGCTTAGACTTAACAGAGCAGCAGAATGAGTCAAGAAGCAGGTACAAGGAAACTAAGTTTTCGTCTGTGGTTGAAGAACATTTTAGACCTCCCAGAAATGCCAGTTTCCACACTTGCAAAAAAAGTGCTAAGAGGATCTTTATGAGAGCTGGTGACATGAACGGCACTAGCAAACATAATCACAGTGGCTAGGAGCAAAAGACCAGACGAGATTTTTGAGTCCTTGCCTCTGGCATACTCAGTATATTTCATCTGAGAAAGCCTCAAAGGCAGGAAGTCATATCTGTTCTTTCAAAGAATAATGCTTGTTTACTGGTATGTGCTCCTCAGCCAAGTCCATGAGAAATCTGTCTCTCTTTTGTCCCACAGAGCATTGTGAGTTCCTTAGGAATTATTCTCAGGCAAGGAAATACTACATCAAAACATGGATTATCTGAAACTAAAATAAACAGGATATATTGTTTGGGGTTTTTTTTTCCCAAGGAAAACTTAATTTTCAAGCTAATATAATGATGATCTAATTTATTTCATTTATTTACAGCTTGCTACTACTTTTAACCTAGATACCTCCTTACTCAAATATTTTGTTTCTGAGGTGAGTACTTTTACTTGTACAGACCTTTTAAGAAAAAGCAGTATTTAATGTTTTTATGGTTTTTTAATGTGTGCCAGCTCATTTGAAAAAGTTTGAAGGAGACAAGGAAACTGGTTTATAATTAGTGCAAGATTCAAACAGACTTGTCTAGCCCATAATAACTCTTCTTAATTACATCATACTACACTTAAGCCATTCTCTACCCCTCTAAGTGCTGGATTTGCTCTCAGTCTGTGAAACAGTTATAAAGAATATGGTAGCCGTCTGTGAGATCAGTCTCCTTTTATTCCTTTTCAAGATAATGATATCTCTGCTATGGGTAGCTCGACTTCTCTTGGAAGATTCCTGATTTCTGACTACTGGAGATTATATACAACGGGATATAATAGTCGTGATTCTATAAATGTGATGCAAGAAATTAAGATACTATGAGATGCTTTAAAAATATGGCAACATTTACTCTAAGATGATGAAATTTGGAATCTGTGACATTGTAAATTGAAGTTTTGTCATCTAGGAGTTTCTCTACTTTTCAAAATATTGGCTCTTTCTCAGGCCTTTCCAAATTCTTTATATTGTCAAGTTAATTTTTTTTTTAATCAGAATCACTCATTTCACAGGTTCACAGGCTATCCTGAGTTGGAAGGGACCCACAGGATCATCTAGTCCAACACCCATCCCTCCTCTTGAAATTCGCCTTTCAGGAACAACCTTTAAATTGTTTCTTTATATATGTTCGATATCACTGTATTTAAAACTTTGTCATTTGTTTTAACATTTCTGAAATTCAATATATGCAATACTAATTTCATCATTTCAGTTGATGTAATGAAAACAAAGTATATTTAATATTGGTTATTACAAGAGGATTGATATGTAACACCTGATTGTGATGCAGCTACAGAAACTGTAGTTTAAGAAAAGCTTAACTCTGCACTCAACTGTTTTTTCCTTCCTTGAACCTCCACAGACTGCCCTGAGCCAAGCAGCAGCGGCCTGCCCCGTGCTGCTGAAGCTGGTGGCTACATCACCTCCTGCAGTCAGTTTAACTGCTGACAGATGCCTTCTGCAGATCACTGGTTGTGTACAAGTGTTTGCTGCTCTGCCAAATTCAACCACCCAGTACATCTTTACAGGAAATCTAGTAAGTAAAATGAGCTAGAAGGTAGCATTCCCTGCTAGGGCTGAACAAATCACACAGTAATCTTCCAGGCCCTTTGAAAATCAGAGACCAGAATAAAATAGCATATTGTACCAGTCTGCCACAAATATGCACACTGTTCTGGTGCATTTTCCATGGAGGAAACGTGCACCACATACTGTGGAATCTAATGGATTTAATAGGCAAGTGAGAGAGAGAGCTACCTAATGAAAACCCTTTTTTCCATGTGGGAGACTGAGTGATTACTCAGGAATAAATTGTAAAAATTATATTGTCTGATGGCCAGTCTTCCTAAACTCTTTGTTATAAAATAGTTCAGTGTGTCCTCAGACATCTTTTCATTAGGTTGCAAGTGAACCAATTATGTCAGTCATGCAAGGACCTAAATGATCCTAATGATAAGGAAACAATCAGGGCAGTGTTATCACTATCTACATGTATTGACCACATGAAAAGTTTAGACATTGTGTTTCCAATCACAAAAGCAATTACATTTGTGCCTGTATCTAAGACAGTATCTATCTGTGTATACAGTTACAGAAGTCTGTTTTGTTTTTTTCCCTGCAGACAGCCAGTACCAGAGCCAATTTGACAATAACCAAACAGAAGCTGATTATCTCGTTACTCCTGAAGAGGTAACCAAGAAAAATTCAGAAAGCAACATCAATAATCCCAACATTAGGACACAACAGAACTCATTGTGTTGAACTCACAGTGCTTGTTTCACAATGGCAAAAAGAAAATTAGTTACCTTCTTTCTCACAGGAACTCTTTCAGCTGGTTGGTCTATATCTTTCAGATGAAATACAGTAATATTGTGAAACAACCATTTCTCTTGTGCAACGTGATGCCTCCCCTTTCTGTACATTAAATACCTTTCCAGATGACAACATTCTAACATTGGTTATCTTAAAAGCATCTGTTTCAGTCTGTGCTGTTTGTGGAGTATGAAGTTCAGTTTATTCAAAACCCTCTAAATGTTGCTGTCATGCCAAGTCTGAGTATCATAAACAGAACAGCTGGAGTGCAAAGCCGGCACAGGACCACTGTCACTAGATCTCTCTCTGCCTTCACATGAGGGGAAGTAAAAAGTGAGATTCCATGGCACACACTGCAGCAGCAGATACTGTGCCATCAAACAAATGAGACTGGAAGGGTGTGTGTAGTTTGAGTCAAAGATCAAAGCTTTTTAGATTTTCCTTAGATCTTGCTAGTTTTGTGTTTACCTAAACTTATGGTTGTTCTCAGCCCCTTTCTCCACAAATGCACCGAGAGGGTAGAAGCACACTTTCAGACAGGTACCCCACATCAGGGTTTCTTCTTGTTATCTCTATATTCCAAGCTGGGTCAGAATTGCAGAATGTATGACAGGTTTAAATCTATTACAACTTTATGAAAGAAAAATACAAGCAGCTTTTTCTTAGTTTTAGTCACTGGACATTTTTAACAGGAAAAGAGAACTTAAAATGATCAGAGCCTGTCAGTATATGTTTAAGAAGCAATGGTTGCCACTCAGAGCTTTTGACACAATAATGTGTTCTTCTGTTCTTCAAAATGTTGTTGTTCCTCAATATTGTTTACAATGATCTGAGGATGCATTACAGGCATCAGTGGAAAAAATTAGGAAATCGTAATAGTTGGGAAAGAATCAAAGAGACTTTGGCAAAGTGAAATGTGTGAATTGGCATAAAATCAGTATGAATTTCCACAAACGATTCTTCAGACAGTGTGCATAACATGTGCCTTCATCCTTGTTAGTGAGTCCTCTTCTTTTACTTTTTTTCTTCAGGTTCCAGTTTTCCTTACGACACTCCAGTCTTGGCTTCCCTGAGGTAAGTGCCTCAATGCCTGGGAAAGGTATCTGAGCTCTTCAGAAATAAAAGAAATTCCATTGAACTTATTGCTGAACAATTACTGGTCTGTCTTAGGGATCTGCCACTGCTCTTTCTGCTTTGAAATAGTATATGCTGTGCTTTTCTTTTTCTTTCCAGTACACATCGCCATGTGTATTTTACGTTGTTCAGCTGCAACTTAAACCAAAACATCTCTTTTTTTTGCCTGAGATTTTCTCTGCCAAGCTCTGTTCTGATCTTTTTGCATCACTTGGGTCCTAACCCTCCATTTTCTTCATCAAGCTGCAACCCCATAGGCATCAGGCAATAATAAACAAATGTGCTTTTCCCCACACAGCAGAAGTCAGTGATGGATAATTTTCTGTCGTATGCTTTACGGAGAGTAGTGATCCCAATAATCAATGGTAAGGATTGTGGCCAGTTCCTGAACACAGTTGGTAGGAAAGCAAGACTGAAACAATAAAAGGGAGTGCCCAGCTTTAAAAACTCTGTTGGGGGAGGTTTTCTCTTCATTTGGAGACACCTGGACAGGTTGATTCTGTGCTGGACTTCGATCCTGGTCGTTCAGCCGTGTGGATCAGGGGCTGGGACAAGGCAAGTCTTGGCTCTCTTTGGAACACTGAGTTTGGGTTTCATTTTCACTGAATGCAGTGTGGCAGCAGAGCTGAGACATGCTTGAGACTTGTCGTGACCCAGAGTCAAGCCATGACCAGAGAATGGCCCAAAGTGAGGAAGTGCAGAAGCACACTTGCACCTTTAGGCCTTGGAGTAACATCCTTATCAGCTCTCTCTGTCTTTGTGCTTCAGCTGCTGCCACAGGTAGAGCAGAGGAGAAAATCAGTTCAGTAGGATGCAGGGAATGAGGGATGATGAAGAAAGGGATGGTGGTGGAAAGAAACAGGTGGAAGCATACAGAAAGTGCCTCTCAGGTGAACAGAGGTGAGGAGACTGCTGAGGAAAGAAGTGAGCTATTGATGACGAGAAAGGAAAGAGAATGAAAAGGTGGGATACAAGTCAGATGTTAGGAAAAGCAAATAGGAATAGAGCTGGGGCTTGATCCAGGAAGGTAAGGATAGATGACAAAAGAAGAACTGAAGGGATGAGAGGATCAAGTAGAGAAGAAAAAGGAAGGAAGATGTGGAGTAAGTCAGAGTGGGAAACAGCAGAAAACATCTTGAGAGCAGATACCAAGAGAGAAACAAAGGCAGTGTTAGACAGCTGAGAGATTGTAAGAGGTTTATAAGCAACTTTTCTTTTGCTCCCTTGAGAGGCTCAAGGATAGTTAATTAATGGGAAATTGCAAACATATGGAGTTCCTGGACAACAATCCTCCCAAAGTTTTATAGTTACATTCAAATGTATTTATATTTGTCCTTTCCAAAGATAAACTAGGAACAGGATTTCCTCTTCTTAACTTGGACTACACTAGCCTGACTGGACCTGTAATAAAAATGAATCAGGTGAGAAGCCAAATTGCTTTTATAGAATATTGCTCCTGTTTCAGGCCTGCACATTTGTTTGTGTTCCTGTGTTGGATAGATCTAAATGTTGTTAATAGTATAGCTTTCACTATCAATTAGATATAACACCCAAACTCTGGATCCAAAATGAGCCCCCTACATATCCCTGGCAGTTGTAGGTTTCAAAGGGTGCACTAGCCCTTTGGGGTGTGCCAGCATGGGGACACGACAAGGACAGGATTGCTATTCCCAGCAGGGCTCAGAAGCCTTGAGTGTGAGTCCTCACTACTCAGACGTTTCTCTAGGAAGGCTCAAAGGCAATCTGAGTGTCTCTGTGTTAAGGGTAACTCAGACTTTTGGAGGGTTGTTTTAACCTACGTCAAAGCTCATTCCTACCCTAAGAGTAACTAAAATTCAGGAGGTACAAAGCCACTCTTGTCTCCTGCCCTGCTGAGGGGCTTACCATGAGATCTATTCCCAGAGTACTGTCCCTTTAATATATATGTGTAAAATTTAAGGTAATTTGGTGTGTTTTTCTTTCCTCAGGGTCATCTGGTTATTTCCTCTGATGTTCACTACCAACTAGAGGAAGCGAAAGATGAGGACCTCCACAGGCACTCCTGATGTCCCTTTACTTCTAAAGAATAATAAGAGAAAAATGTAGTTTTCCCTCTGTTGTCTTGTAGGGAGTAGATGCTATAACATTAGAAGCATGACTTTTCATCATTATTTTTCCTGTTTCAGTAAAACTTTTTAAGCACTTTTCACAAAGTGAATCTCTTGGGTTTTAGTGCAGTAAGTGTAGCTAAGTGTTATTGATTCTTAGAAAGTTATTGCAGCCTGATGAGAAGGAGCGACTGGGGTTTTTTTCCACTACAGTTACAGACACCACATTTTATTAATTTTGGGAACAAATTCTTGCATTATTCAATTTATCTCCATTAGTGGTACATAGCAAAATTTTGTGTATGGTGTGAGATCTTATTCTTTGTAAGAATTTCACAATTTATCCCTTTGTAACTGGATACCAAGATTGGGAACAGATTCATAAAATCCAGTGAATTGCCATATAATTATAGAATCATATAATCTAATCCACACACTGGCTCACAATAGGATTAATTAAATGGGATTATTGAGCACTGTGTCCAGGCAAGTCTTGAACCCCTCCAAGGATGGAGGTTACACAATCTCTCCAGGCAATCTGTTCCACTATTTAACTAACCTTCAGAGTAAATTTTTTTCCTAATACCTAAATAGTATTTCTCATGTTCCAGCTTGTTTTGTGGGCTTTTGTACTTTCACTACATACTCCCAAGAAGCAACTAGTTCTATTACCTCTAACCAAAAAGTTGCAGGCAACAAAATGGCCTTTCAAGCCCTCTCTTCTCCAAGATGAACAGGCCTAACCTCTCAGACTCTCCTTGTAGCTCATGTTCTCCAGCCCCCTGGGCTGTTGCAGGCCAGAGGACAAGCCTTGCTAGTAAAAGTGGTCTTTTGTGTGTCTTTTGCCACTAGTCTCCCATCTTACTGAGCAATAAGCCCACCTTCTGCTATCAATGTACTTATGGAAATCTTTCCTGTCGCACTTCAGCTCCAGCTGAACTTTGGCTTTCCTGAATTTATTCCTCTATGTGCAGACAAGAACTTTGTGTTCCTTCCAAGTAGCTGGTCTCAGTTTCCATGTTCTGTGTGCTTCGTTTTGTGTTTGAGTTCATTCAGGAGCTCCATGTTCATCCATGCTGGCTTTCTGCCACAGTTGCTCAACTGTCTGAACACTGTAATGGGCCGCTCTTATGCTCTGAGGAAGCTGCCCTTGAAGATTAGCCAGCTCTCCTGGGCCTCTGCCCTCCAGGGCAATTTCCCACAGATTCTGCCAAACAGATCCCTGTAATCTTCTCATCTGAAATCTATGGTTGTCATTCTGTTCTCTATCTTGCTGTTCTTCTCAGGATCTGAAACTCCACAGCCTCATGCTCACTGTAGCCAGAGCTGTCCTTGGCCTCCAGATCATACAGCAGTTGTTCCTTGTTTGTGAGTAGCTGCAGCTCTTTGCGGATACCAATCACCAAATAATTCCATACCTCTAATATTTGTAAAATGGATCTGGAAGCTGTATTTTGTCTTATGTCAGTGGACATAACAATCCCATGCATCACTATCGGCTGGGGTACGAGTGGCTGGAGAGTGGTGAAATGGAGAGGGATTTGGAAGTAATGGTTGACAGGAAACTTAATAGGAGCCAGCAGTGTGCCCAGGTGGCTAAGAAGGCCAGTGGCATCCTGGCCTGTATTAGGAACAGTGTGGTCAGTCGGACTAGGGACGTTATCCTTCCCCTGTACTCAGAACTGGTCAGACCACCTCTTGAGTACTGTGTGCAGTTCTGGGCTCCCCAAGATGTTGAGCTGCTTGAGAGGGTCCAGAGAAGGGCGACAAGGATGGTGAACAAGCCCTATGGGGAGCAGCTGGGGGAGCTGAGACTGTTCAGCCTGGAGAAGAGGAGGCTCAGAGGTGACCTCATTGCTGTTTACAACTACCTGAAGGGAGGTTGCAGTCGGGTGGATGTAAATCTCATCTCTCAGGCTGCCAGCACCAGAACAAGAGGACATGGCCTTAGGCTGTGCCAGGGGAGGTTTAGACTGGATGTTAGGAAGAGCTTTTTCACAGAGAGAGTGATCTCTCAGTGGAATGGTCTGCCCAGGGAGGTGGTGGAGTCGCCATCCCTGGAGGTGTTTAAGAAAACACTGGATGAAGAACTCAGTGACATGGTCTAGACAATGGGAGGCTTGGATGGACAGAGTGTGGTGCCCATGGCTCCAGGGTTGTGAGTTCGATCCCTGGGTGGACATTTGCTTAGGAGTTGGACTGGATGATCCTTGTGGGTCCCTTCCAACTCAGAATATCTTGTGAACCTGTGAGTGAGGAGAAAAAGAATGGAAGAAGAACTCAAAAGGAATCATGATTTTTAATTAGTTTGGTGTCCCTCACTAATGTCAGGAACTTTATTCTACCTATTTAGGCAAGAATTCATGAGATACAGGGAAAAAAAAACCCCAACAAACTAAACCCCTGGGGTCTATCTATTTTCACTTCCAATGGGACACATGCTCCAGGACTAACCATGGCTCAATGGATGTTTTCAGGTCAGATCCATGATTTGGCACAACACTGCCCCTTTACCTCTAGTCCTTTGGCTGTTCACAAAGCAATGTAGTCATTTCTCTGAAGACTAAAGAAGATGTTGCATAAACCAACAATTCCCCTATGTCATCCTATCCTTATGTACTGGTCACTATGCCATTCTTGAGCTGGTGATGTTTTCTGATTGACAGAACAATGTAAATGATTCAGTGTACATCAATGGTGAGTGTCCCTACCTCTCATGCGGGAGATCAGGGGTTCAATTCCCTGCCGGGGAGGCAGTGGTGCCATTTAAGAGTTGGACTCGATGATCCTTGTGGGTCCCTTCCAACTCAGAATATTCTGTGATTCTGTGATCAATATGCTGCAAAACAGAGTACATGGAGAAAGAAGAGAATTGGGGAGCAGGGGAAAGGGACCACTGGAGCACTGAGCTACAGGCAGTGACACAAAGCATGCAAAACTAGTGATCTGCACAGACCAGCAACAAGTTTGTAATAAATATATCCATCCTGATAAGCTGATTTGGATTCTTGTGTATCAGGTAAAAAGGATCAAAATCTATATCCCCTTTAGCATGCAGATCAAAGAAAGTGGCTCAATAGGGAAAATTGAAATAAAACACTTCTTTTAGAAGCCCCTTGTAACACCTTGAAGAGTGAAAAGTTTGGATGTAGAAGCTATTTACAGAGTATTTGAATGTGCTCTCTGAATGTGTCTGTAAGCAAACAGTTGGCTTTTTCTGCTATATGTAGAAAGAAATTATGAAACTGTTCTGGAAGCCTTAGTGTGTCTTTGTTAACTTTTGCTGAGTCTTATCTAAACTAGGTGATACACTATTAGAAGAACCATAACATATTAAAAGAATATGATAAGGATAAGCTGACACAGTTTTCACAATTCAGTTGTTTGTACATCTTGGAGGTCTGTGTGGATGGAAACAATGGAACTTTTCCCTTGCTTTATAGGAGCTGCAGAACTTGTGCTAAAAAAGTTTCCAGAGGTTTATGTAACTGAGGATGTGAGTTATATTCATCAGCAGTTGCCAGAGATATAAATAATGAAATTATTATGCATGTGACTCCCTGAAGTAAATGTTAAATCTGTGTAAAGTATGAGTATTTGTTGACTGACTGTCAAGTGTCTCTGCCTTTTCTATTCATGCATTGCACAATGAAGTGACTCAGATTGTCCATCAAAGTGCTCCAAACCTGAGGGAATCTGCTTGGTACATGCAAGCCAATTGATTAAATCACCTACTTGACAAGACAAGGGGTACTGGTTAGCTGAAGTACTGGTTAACTCGATAAGTAAGCAAAAGAAATAGAAAATATTGACTACAAGGACTTGATACTACATCTTTGCACCATATATACACAATATGGTGTCTGTGTGTATATATGTACATATATAAATGTATATGATCTTTGTAATATAAATACTATATGGTTTATGGATTTCTGTATCCTAAACAATTTCAGACAGGTGGGCCTTGTTTTCCATCTGTTCTTCACAGCAATGACACATTAATCTATTTCTTTCACAATACAAACCTGGCTATGAGCATCTGTCCTGTGGAATTACTGGAATTCTCACTGGGTTCTCCTCTCCAGTCCATCTGAAAAGCCAGGCCAAAACAGTATGCCACAAAGGAAGCATGTCCCCCTGAACTCAGCAGCAGAGCACCCCGACCCAACATTCACATTGCCCCCTGCTTGTCCCTGAATGACATTGCATAGAATTAACCTGGGACACCCAAAGTTTGGGATGTGATTATCAGAGTGGCCACTCCCTGAGTGATACTGCTGAAGACGATAGCAATTGCCCCTCTTCAAGCTCACAGCTCTTTCCTTTAAAAGATGGGGTCCTGGCCACAGAAGGTTTTCCCTGCATCATCCTCAGTCCTGTGGTCTGGCAGTAAGGGTCTTCTCTTCAGTCTTCAGAGCAGAGGTATGGAAACAAATACGTTGTGATTACTCTTTTTTGAGGAGTGGCTTTGTTGGGAGGAGATAGATGCAGCTAAATCAGGTAAAATTTTGAGATTCTAAGATTTGAGACGTATGTCCATGTCAAAGACACATTTTCTTCCAGTACTTTTGTTTTGTTCTATACATCAACTGTGTTTCTTTCACCTCTTAGTTCTAGACAAGAAGTGCATTTATTTCACCGCTCAATAAAAGTAAAAATTTAAAAGAAAATACTAGTCGTACGAAAAGGCAAAAGTGTTCTGTGGGATTGCTTGAAACTCTTACAAAAATTTAAGTCAAATGTTTTCATCCCAGGTTTGCCTAAATTCTGATCATAACTGAAAATATTTGAGAGGTTTGAGTTATATTATTACTTCTGGCAGTGAAACAACTAGTGAAAGATGCAGCAACATCCAAACAATTTTTCAGGTATTAGGGGAGAAGCTATTGTCTGCTTATAGATGTTTTCATCCCAGCTCTGGAGCCCTGGAGTAACTAAAGAAATTTTTTATGTATAAGTAATGCCAGAAAAGACACTCTCATGTACTTTCAGCTGTCCATAATGCAGTGTAGTAGCTGGAAATGAAGAAACCCATAATAATGTGACCTGTTTGCAGTCACATTGTCAACCCCAAATGTCAGGTAATTCGGCAGAAGGCTCTGGGTAAGAAAAAAACAAAACAATTCTCCAATTTTGTCCAGTTTTGTTTTTAAAGTCTCCATTAGGGTGGCTTCTCCCACTGTCCTTGGGAGACCCTGCTGGCAGCAACAGCTTCTGAATTTCACACAATATACAGGCTGTGGTTCATACAGCCAGCCCCATTTTGGTTTAAATCGAGTCACAAAAGCCTCTGGGATGGACATTTGCTTCACTCATTCACCACCCCTATGGTGAATCCTGTAGAGCCACTGGGAACTGCTGTGTAATATGAGAAGGTAGGGAGAGCCAAGTGATCATACACCAAGTACAGGGGAAATAGTGGGACATGAACATGTTTAGCTAGTTAACCACAATCAGTGGTGCCACCCGTATGGTTTTTTCTTCCCACAAGACACTAAAAAGGATCTATTGGATCCTGGTGTCTGGGAGGTGGGAGGTAGTGGGGAGAGAGGGAGTGCAGCCACCGAGTGACATAACAATAACTTCTGCATTCATTAACAGCTTGCATGAAAGGAAGATGGTGAAGATTTGCTGTTCTCTCCTTCTCTTAAGTTTGCTCAGTGGGCAACTCAATGCCAACCCTGGACTCAAAGTGAGGATCACACAAAAAGGATTAGAGTATGGTATGTATGATGTTTTCAGGAGCTGCTGGTGGTATTGCACTGAATCCTGATATGCCAGGCATAGGACAGTGAGAGCAGTGGAAGGAAATGACCCAATGCAGGCCATAAGTTTACAAGTACAACAGAGAACAGTCAGTAAGCTGCTTGACAGCATTGTGCATCATATGATCTGATTTCAGATATTGAATCAGTTCAGCTCTTGCCATGACTAGGAGTGAGATGGGAGATAGCACTACTGGGTCTTATATGAGGTATCTTCTTGCTGACTCTGAAGTACATAACTGTAAACTCCTAGGCAGTATCAAAGGTAAATGAACTGATTCTTGTTTTCCTGTAGCCAAGGATGTTGGGCTGGAAATCCTGAAGCAGAATATGGAAAAGGAGCATTTCTCTGATTTGACTGGCCATGAGAAATTTGGGCTTGGTAATGTCAAATACAACATCTCTGGGTAAGTATTCTTTCTGGGGGCAATTTGTGTTTGACTGAAATTTGAATCTTGTTTTGTGTTCATTCTGACTCATGAAATATAAACTTTTTCTTTTCTCTCCCCTCTCATACTCTAGAATACATGTTACTGCTGTTGAATTTCCCAGTGCTTCCATCTCCCTGCTGCCTAGGTCTGGGATAAAACTGGTGATTGGAAATGCTTCTCTAACCATCGATATGAACTGGAACATAAGGACCTGGATGTTGTATGTTCAGCAGGGATTTTTTTCTTCATGGACAATATAAAGATAAAATGCAAAGTTCAGTTTTCCTTGTGACCTTTTCATGACAAAGGTACTCTTTATCAGCTGTCAGCAGTAACCCAGGAGCAGGTCCTTACTTAACAGGTCTCCTGATGGGAGACAGCCCCTGTCCCCTCAGACATGAGCACTGATAAAGACCCCAAGGCTGAGAAGCACTGCTGCGGATAGTACAGCACTGCTACTCTAGCTGAGTGCTGTCATCATCCAGCCTGCCAGCTAATGACACACTGAGAAAACCTGTAGTGTGGTGGATCCAGTATAATAATGATACCTCCCAGTGCAGCTACACTGTTAGAAACCCTCTGATACACCTCCAAGAGATACTGTTCAAAAGCTGATGGAAAATGGACAAGCCAATGGCAGTATTCTTAGCCTTCTCCACACCTTCCTAGTCCCAAGCTGTTTGAGAAGAAAGAAATCCCTCTTCCCTTCTCAACAACTGATATTACCTGTATTGCTAAACTGAATGACAGCAGTCTCTGATAGGCACTTCTGCTGCAAGGGACAGCAGGGCTGGCTGCTTGCAAAGATGGGGACCCTGGAGCTGAGGGTGATGGCACAGCAGGAGGGACAGTGCCCTCACTGGCAAGTGCCTAAGGCAGGAGCAGGTTAGTGGCAGTGACCAGGAACAGCCACTAGTCCAGGCTGCCAGGCAAGTCTATTGTGAAGACACGGTGGGTTTTTTCAGGTTTTTATTTATTTCTACTTTATACAGCAAAGACAGTGGAAGAAGCACGGTGCACATTTCAAAGGTGTTTGTCACTGCAATCTTTTCAACACCCTTGGATAATATGAGTCCTGCATCAATATCCCTTACCAGCTGCCGGACAACTTCTGGTGACATAGATATCAAGTTGAATGGAAAAAGTGGGTAAGTGGAAAAGATCTATATAAACCCTAGGAGAAAACAACTGTCATTGAATAGCACAGAGACAGTTTCACAAAACAGGGATCACAGAATTTCTTTTAGGCATCTTTAGGCACCACAGGTGAGAACTGGGGCCCTAACACAGTGTTAAAATGGCCAACATTGATATTTGTCCTTGGTTTTGTGCACAGTATAAGATAAAGACAGAATCAAACAATCCCTTGTGGTTCTTCAGCACCCACTTCTTTCAAACTTCTGCTCTACTCTAGGTAGAAGTTACATGCTTGTACTATGCTTCACTTGTCCTACTCATAGTGTTATCAAAATTGAACAGAACCAGACTGCTGTCTGTTAAGCCTCAGGATACAACCCTATGCAACATTATTTCATTTTTTTCTTGTACTTCTCTCACTGTCTGAATATCACTCTTGTCACCTGGGTTTGTTTTGTTTGTTTGTTTTCACTTGTATTGGAAGTTCCTAGTGCAGAGACTGCTTATTTATTTTGTGTTGGTACATTTATGATGGTGGTACTATGAAGAATTTCTTTTTCATAACAATGAATCAACCCTGGCTAATTACTGAGACGCTGAAATTGTCTCCTTTTAGATAGTAACTCTCTGATAGTTTTTACATTTCAGAAAACTCCTTTGTGCACTAGAATATCACACTCAGAGGCTATTAAATTCATGTTCTGAAGAGATACTGATCTCCTGTTAATGACTGTCATATTTGACCCATGAATTCCTTTTTTCCTTCCCTCTAGCTTCCTGCAAAACTTCTTTATCAAGTACCTGAAGAAACCCATTCACAGGAGATTGGTCACTAATGTAAGCCTTTCACATTGTGTAGGGGAGGAGTGTAAGAAGTATGACTTCCACGAGTCTGTGCTATGAACTTGGCAAAGGAAGAACTAGAAAAATAATCCTGTAATAGACCTATTCTTGTCTGACCAGCAGAGTCAACATTTTGCCAGACAGAAATGCTTCCAGATAAAGTTCATGCCCAAGATACTGACTAGTCCACAACTAGGTTCAACCAAGGCAACAGTAGGGCCAGGAAATATAGTTCTTTTTCCATTCCAATGCAGAATAAATATCTACCTACAGGAATCCTGGAGCATGGGTAATTTTTATATTTGCCAGGCAAAACATATACTGGGTTATGCATAGAGAAATTATAGTACATCAGCTGATAGTATGACATACTTAAATTTCATATTAAGGAAATGAGTAGTTCTGATGACAACCTGCCCAGGGCAACTGAGATGTCTGTGATTCCATCTCAGGACAAGGATTTACGGTTGGACTCGACCTTAAGGGTCTTTTCCAACCTAAATAATTCCATGATTCTGAGATCTCTCCTGTGAGACCAAAGTGAGATCTGTCTCCCTGTGCTATGTATTTAAGGCTGTGGTTTTGTCACCCCCACCAGGCTGCCTCTGGCAACTTCCCCCTCTTTTCCAGCTCTGACATAGGACATGCTTTCTTTCATTGCACCAAGCAGAAACATTGAGGATCCAGTTAGCTGAGAAAAAGACAGATTAGGTGTTTTAATAAACAAATGCTGCAATGTGTGTCACGTAGCAGAAAGATGTTAGCACACAGGTGAGAGGTGCTTACATGTCCACACTAATCAGGCCATAACTTGACTGTTCTTTCATTACAGTCATGTCCCAACATCAGAGCTGGCATCCAGTTGATAGATGAAGACCTCCGATCACTGAATGGTGAGTAACTAGTGTTTCCTTTTCCTTCTGCTTTTTCTCTCCTGGTCAATGAAATTCTGCAGCTTCCTTAACAGCGGCTGCTCAGCAATGCCTCCAGAAGTGGTATCAGTCTCTCTGCTCTGTCTGCTCCCTTGCTTTCAGAACCACAGTGGGATAAACGCAGGAGTAGTTGGGCAAGAAATTGGTATTTATAAGTGACAAGGATTTGGTAATACTCCTCAGTTTGCAGGTGTAGCAGTGTGCACTTCCGTTGTCAGAAACGCCACTTAGAGGCCACACAGTACTGACACTAAGGCAGTTTTCCCTTCCCTCCCGTTCTCCAAGTCCTTTAAAATGCAGCAGCACTTTAAAAGCTAAATCCCACTCTCCTAGACTACCTGAAATATTAAGCTTTACTTGCTTATATGTATATCAGATTTGCCAAAGGCAAAATGAAAAAGCTCCTTCACAAAAAACCTTCTCACTTGAATCATTTTGGGTTAGATTTTCAGGCATTTAGGGCACTTGAATTATTGATCAGATACCATGTGCAAAACAATGGTATCTAAGTAGATCAGACACCCTTCTTCCTGGGAAAGTATCTGCAAGTTAGAGGCACTCTTCGAACTGCTTGACAAGAAATCCCAACACCTCCTTATGCCCTGATAAGCACTGATATGGCCTCTTTTTTTGTTGTTGTTAGACCAAACTTACTTTTCCACAGTGAGAAAGCAATATACAAAATAAAGAAGGTGCTTTATAGAAGATGCCAATAGAATCATCAAGCCTTAGGTCAGAATGCATGTTGGGAGGTTCCTGGGTGTGTTTTTCCCTACTCTCTGAAACAATTTGTGTAATTCTCCTTCAGAAACTGACTTAGTTTTAAGTATACATAAAATTCTTTCTGTGTTTTTTGTAATATTCTGTACCTTGCCTTATCTACTACCCTTACAGTCGTAATGCCTGTTGATGATTTGGCTGAAGTAGACTACTCCTTAAGTAGCTTGCCAGCAATATTCCAACCATTCATTGACCTGGACTTAAAGGTAATTGTCCATAATGCTGTTTGCCAAGATTGCTGTGGATTTTATTACTGTATGATCTAAGATGACCATGTTCTGAAAATAAAGGCTCGATATCTGACAAGATAGACATTTCAAAACATTATTGCATTTGTTATTGTTATAATTTGTAGCAATCCTGTTGTAAAATGAATTATTTAAAAGCCACATCCTTTTTTAAAATTGTTGTTGAGTTGGTAATTTACAAGAGAAGAGAAAGGAAAGAAAAAATATATTCAATGTCATTTTTCTCTTGCTGTTGATTGTCTGGGACTTCTTTGTTCAGTCAGTCAGGGGAATATTTCTACACATTGCACTAACCAGATGTGTCAGCTGTCAGATGAGAGAAGAAAAGAAAGAGCAAGTCTATAGGAGCAAAAATTCAGCCTCTGGCTTCTTGAATGGAAAGATAGAAAACAGTTGATAAAACACGGGAACCGAAGGAGTGCTGCTGAGCCTGAAGACCTGGAAGTTTCTTTCAAATTAAGGAAAAGTCTCCTTATGTACTGAAACTAAAATCTGACTAGTTTCTTATTCTAAAATGACTTAATTGTCGTTCTATGTTAGGTAATTTGATTGAGGGTAGTTATCATCATATTATCTAAGATCCTTAATTAAGTTTAAGCTGCCTTGCACTAGGTACTCTACAAAGGGAGAATGAACAGACAGTCTTGTTATAAAGATCTTATAAATTAAGTATTAAAAAAAGACAACAGGGAAATAAGAGAGGTGGAAGCACAATGGAACAAAATACAGTACGTATCTGTCTGTAGGGTAGACACTGGTCTTGGCACACCAGCTCTGCAGCTGCTGTCAAACTCGCCTGAGTATTGCAGGACCTAGATTTTAAACAGGGACTTGAGCAAACTGAAGAGGTAAAGCCATTGCTGTTCACAGGAGCTACTCTCCCACACAAGTTACATGGAGAAAATATACAAAGCAAGTAAATCCAGCAAGTGAGGAATGAATGGGAAGGTCAACATCAGTGATTCAGCACTTTGTAAGCATTTTGATAGTCCTTAAAAGGCAACAGGAAATTTAGGGCTGGATGAGAAAATAAGGACACACAGAATACATCTGAGATGAAACACAAATGGGGAACTAGTAAAAAGGATGTAGAAAACTTCAACCTCTAACTGCCTTCATCACTTTAAATCAGTTTTATCTTTTTGTTTAATCTGGATGCACTTATAAGTATGCATTAGATCTGCAAGTCTTGGCCAATATCATGCATAATGAAGAAGACAATATAAGCATTTTAGATTTGGATGACATAAGAGAGATCTTTTGCCTGTGCAAGCTACCAACTTGCTTCTGGGTAAAGTACTGTGCTGATTTTGAGCAAGAAAGACCTCTGGATTTAGGGAACCATTTTGTAATTGAGACCATTGGATAGCTCTAAGCAGCAGCTCTCAGATTTAAACTCCTGGAGATGTGGAAAGGAGAAAGTAAAGCTTCTCAAAAAGATGGACAGCTAGTCATGCTTTTCATGCAGTATATAGACCCTTAATTTAGAGGGTTTGTGTTCTGAGGTGGCAGACTGTCTTCAGCAGGTGATCAGTATCTCACAGGACAGACCTCAAGTGTCTTCTGTGAAGGTGTCCAAATGCTGGAATTTCCCTTCATCACCTGCTTGAATGCATCAAGCCTTTAGAGTGTACTACAAAGCCTGTATGCTCATTTATACACCAGATGAATAGCCTGGGCAAAGTAAGGCAGCATTTATTAACTGTTAAAGTTCTTTTTTGACTCTGAGTTTTTTAATCGCTTACAATAACTTTCAGGGCATGGTCTTCCCGGCTGGAAACTATACTGACTCTCCCTACGTGGCAGCTCCCTTCACTATCTCATACCAAAGTGACTCCATGCTCTACCTTGCCTTCTCTGAGTATTTCTTTCAGACATCCTCATTTGCTTACTACACCGCAGGGGCCTTCAACATGACCATTGCAGAGGAGGTGAGTAGGACACAGAGGAATGGGGTCAGAGTGGCTCAAATTGAGCTTTGACTTGCCAGATGTGGCCATATAAAGCTGTTAATTGGTCTGCAGAGTTGTGAGAAACAAGCTCATAAATACTCAGGTATTGTTACTCTCTTTTATTTGTGCTCTATATAGATGTCTCAGGCCACTGCCAGGGGTGTCAAGTTCCACTGAGCAAGCTACAAAATATTTGCAACTTTTTTACAAAAAAATAAGGTTTTCCTAGACCTGAGGCATTGGCTTCTCTGAAATGGAAGAGGGATCGACTCCAGGGATTTTGTAGCCTCAGTGGCTGTTTTCTGAGGGATCTTCATAGAATGAAAGTACTGCAGGGGCCATGGAAGAAAAGCATATACATATCAAAGCACAGTAGCTGTGGCTTGGAGACTGCCTGACTTGGCTAACCTGACTGCAGGAGGTTTCATAAAGTCCCAAACCTATAAATTGCAGCCCAAATTATAATGACATTAAGCATTTTGTTTCCCTGGAATTACGTATTTTGACATGTATTATTGGGAATCAGCTTTAAGTATATCAAGTCTTTTAGGAATATTTCTGAGAGGTACAAAATCAAAGATTCATTGAAATGACAATAATGATGCATTTAGAAAAAAGATGACCTTGAAGGTCAAACCTGGTAACTCATTGGTTTTCTCTCTTTTGTTTTTTTTTCTCCAGACTTGCAGCTATTTTAATATAAACACAGAGATATTTGGCAGTATCATCCCTGAGGTAGGTATCATTACTTCCACAAAGTCTTAGGAAACTACCCAGTGTGGATGAGATACACCTCACTCCTGGTGTATCCCAAAGGCTTGTAGGGCCAGCAGGGCCCCTGCACTAGAGAAGCTGGCACACGTGTGTCTCATAACAGCAGAGCAGATGGGCCTTGTCACTTCCCACCCCCACAATGAGCTGAATGACTTGCACTGTTATCAAACATAATCTTGGCTGGTATCCTTGCACATCAATCTTTACTCTAGGCACTGTGCCCAAGCCACAGCTGTTCCCACCTAAAACCAGTTTGAAGCAGGGAAAAGCTTCCAGTCATGTGTCCTGCTTTGAGAGAGTTCTGAGAAGGCCTCAGCTTAGAAAAATACCTTTCTCCTGTCCAAACCTGCACATTAGTCTTTGCTTCAGTGCTAGCTTGTGATTGACTAGTCACGGAAAGACCTGGGAAGGGACCATGGGCAGGAAATTGAGCTAACAGATGGGCAGGAAACATTACGTCCTATGGAACACACAAGGCAGATGCACAGGACTTCCATTTATATTAGCTGGAGGAGATGACTATAACAGGACAGAGAATAAGAGCATGCATGGCTTCCACCAGACTTCTCAGACAGAATGAGAAACTGAAAATGAGCATAAGAACCCCTCAGCTAAGAATGCTGAGGATGAATGAAATCAGACTGATGGTTCAAAGAACTTCACATTATTGTTTGCTTCTGAAATGCTCCTTCCTCAGAAATCCAAGAGTTATCTAAGGGCAGTCATTATATGGTCTTCTCCATAATATTCCATGAGCATTGATGCTAATATTCCACCCCCTCTGTTTTGGATAATGAACTTGGTGAGCTACTTAATTTGGTGAGATACTTACTCTTCAGGCAATAACAGTGAGGCTTCTCTGAGGACATTCCAGAAGAGGAACCTGTCTCAAGAGATGGGTGAATTTCAAAGTGAATGACTCCTGAGTTCTTTTATTGTGTGACTTTGAATGTCACATTTGTGGCCCATTTCTCTCCTCTGTTTACAGACAAATATTTAATTTCTCTCAAAGTGATATAGAGAAATTCGTATTCCTTAAGTGGAAGGAACTTTCCACTGCATTTCTGTGTGGCCCAGACTGTTAATTTATCACCACAGAAAACCTCCATGTCCTGCTTGCCTGAAAGGATCTTGTTAGCAGCTATCCTTAACCTCATTTTAAGGAACTACTAATTCAAAATGATTGCTTCAAGTATGAGAAAATGCAGTATTCTGATCTGTTCTACAAGAAGAGTGTTTTTCTGCCTTTTTTTCTTTTTCTGTCTTGGAATCTCACAGGTAGCCAAATATTCAGTTACACCCTACCCAGTGATGTTGAAACTAATGGCTACTGAAACACCCATCATCAGCTTGGAGCAGGATTCCTTCACAGTAGACATTCAGGGCTCCATGGAAGTGTTGGCTGTTCTTCCAGATTCATCTCCCCAATCCCTGTTCACAATGAACATAGTAAGTACAACCAACAAGGTGATATGTAACTCAGGGTTAAGTATGTTTGTTCCTTCTTTCTGTTAAAACTCTGTACAAGAAGCAAAGAAAATGCCAAATTCCTGATACTTAAATATACAAATTCCCCTTTGTCACCACTGGTGCCTGTGTGGCCTCTCTTAATATATGGGACATTTCTATGGCCAAGAACATTTTCCTATAGATGGACAAAAATCCAAACATGTAGTGACTCTGATCAACCAAGGTTTTGTTCTCGGAAATGACAGTTCTGCAGGTATGAGTCATGTCTCTTGGCAACTTGCTCATATCTCTGATTATGGAAATCTCATTAGCCACATTTCAACTCTTGTCAGTGCCATCCAGACAAAGACATTTACTTTGTGCAGCCTTGGAATGAGAAAGTTGCATTTACCTAAAACAGCTTCCATACATAAGTGGGAAGATGGAATTTATGTATTTGTGCATAAATCATAGCAAGGGTCCTGATTTTTTCTGTCTGGTACATAACCATAGTTTCTTTATTCTGCAGGCAGCCAACACCAGCATTTCTCTGAATATATTTGATCAGAAATTGATGGGCTCACTGTGTTTGAACAGGTAATTCAACCCAGGATGGAAAGGACTTCCAGCCCTTTGAAAAAGGGCTTTGAAAAATTGCAGTCTTAGCAATCCCAACATTAGCAGTTTAGCCATATGATCGGGTAACTATGAATATGCTTCCCTGGTAAACCCCTCTGCATTAGATTCTCTAATTCCAGCTGCACTTGTACAGTTTAGAGGAGGCAGGAAGCTTCTCTGTGACAGCTGCCATGTCCTGAAGGGACTCCCCACCAGCTGTGGATTCCTGCAGGGCAGTGCTTTCACTGGACTTCTCTGCTCTTTACATCTGCTCTCCCCTCTGAGCCAGATAAATTAAATGTGCAGGACAGTTATGATGACTATGAGTCATCTCAGAGTTTCCCTCATCACTTTCCAGCTGGTGAGACGTCACTGCTTTCTGGACCACCTGTGCCACTAAAGAATTTTAGAGCAGTCCAGGACACACTAAAGAAGCTGGGCCCCTGCAGGTACCCTATAGTGATATTCTTACAGCAAAGATTCACCAGCTGAAGTCCTGCAACTCCCAAGGGTCAGAAAGCTGGAGACCTGAGGCTTGGGCATTTATCTAGCATGTCACATTTTGTAGAGAGAAGCTCTGTATACGAGGACCTCACAACTGGGAATTAGGACCTCAATTTCATAAAGTCCCTTGGGAAGACAGTTACAGAGTTAGGACTATGCAGAGTTTGTCAGCACAGAGAGATGTTAGGAATTTAAGGAGGATAGTGCTGTTAGCATTTTTTTGCAGCAGGAGAAAAATCGACTTTGATATCAGCTGGCCTTGAGAGCTGGGGTGCTGGTGCTGTGGAAACATAGAAATCTTGTGTTGGGTGCAAGAGTAACACACAGAAGAAATATTTCAACTTGGAAACAGAGACATTTAGCAACAAAGCCAACAGCAGCAGTACCTTACAATGAACAGATTTTTTCTTCCCTCCCTGGTGAGATTCACATGTACCAAAATCCTTGCAAGATACCTGACATTGCTGTGCATGGGTGCTCAGCAATGCTCTAAGAAAACCACATCCTTCTCAATGCAGCAATATGCATTGTGTGAAATTGCTTCAGAATTTCTTTACAGATGCTTCTTGAGGCCTGGAGCTCTACAGCAATGACTGCATATGACTAGAATACATAATTGTGTTTATCCTTTCTTAGTGACTCATCTTGTTTCACTTCTTTCTCTCAGGCTCCAGTTCTCCCTGGCCCACTCCAATGTTGGCTTTTTCAAGGTAAGTAGATAGTTGAAGATATAGGAAATGCAAACTAAGAAGATCAGTGATATCAAGGCTAAAGAGTAAGCAGCTACATTTTATCTGTATTTCTAAATCATTTGGCGTCATTCCCAGATGGCCGTTTTCCTCTCTTCCACACCTCGCTGCTGTGGACTTAAAAAGAAGAAGAAAGTATATTCTTTGGGGGCAACTTAGTGCTCTACAAAGGAGACATTCTGTAGTTCCCCAAAGTGCGGTAGGCAGAGATCTATCTCTCGAGTCACCGCGGTGAAGCACAGAGCGGTAGTGCGAGCTGTAGCCGCGGCGCAGTGTGCCATCTAATGGTCTTACGGACTCCGGGTGCTGCAGCGGTGTTCGTCACGGATGCGCGGAATTACTCCGGGGAGTGGGAGCCAAGACACTTATCTCAGATGCCCGAAATAGTGCAGCTGTAGCTTTGCAGGGGAAAACCCTGCCTCCGCAGAGAGTCATTTCATTCTCGATATAATCAAACAGTTCCGAGTAGTTGTGGAGAAAGGATTAAAACTGTTCTTGGTACCGCTTTGCTATTGGTGATAAATTATCTCACAAATAAAGGCAATAAACTGTTTTAAAATGAAAATGTTGGCCAAGCATGTTGAAATCCATTTGCATTTTGCGTCTCATTTCCTTTGGATCGTTCCAAAGCCTTAAGATCCAAAGTTCAATTGAGCTTATGACTCTTTGAGGTGAAAAGAGCTGGAAGTTGAATATGAGCCTACTAACTCCACCCAGGATTAGGGCACGACAGTTCTACCGCCGTCAGGAAGTGATGGCTGATTCAGTTTTCTTGTCTGTGGCAGATCTCGCTTCTGGAGAATATCCTGTCTTACATTTTACAGACTGAAGTAATTCCATCAGTTAATGGTAAGCCTGTATTTCAAAGCATCAGCTTAAAAACTTCCAGCAGAGTGGGTGATTGCAGGAACTGTTACTGACTTTCTGCTTAAGTTTCCAGTTCACATTAACCTGAGTGGGAAATGACCATCAGCCAGCAAGCAGTAGAAGGGGAAGATTGATCTGTAGGGGTGTAAGTCTGCCCTCTCACAGGAACTATTTTGCAAAAAGGGACTCATAATTCATCTGCCTTCACCTCAGTCTAGGTGGCCCTGATGCATCAGGGAGAAGCACATCTCCCCGAGACCACAGTGTATGAAATGTATTTCTCTTTATTAGACCAGGACAGAGCTTTTACCTCTCATAAATCTTATTTAAGGCCCTGGAGGAATACACAACTTTGTGCCAGCCCTCTGTACTGGGATGAACATCACCTTCCTTAGTTAACAGATACAAATGGGAACAGATTCTAATGATGCTAGATCTGTATTAAAAGTCCCTCAGGGATTGTTAGGGACAGATCAGTGAGTATGGCATGCATTGACTATGAAAAGCCTTGGCCAAGAGAGAAGCATCTGTAATTCATTTCCCCCATTGGTAAGTGAGCATCCTATCTACCTCCCAAGCTTGCTTGTGAAGACTGAGGTTAATTGTTGTAAGTGACCTCGAAGTCTCTAGATAAACAGTGTTGTTGAAGGGCAGGTGTTTATCATCTTTCTAATGCATACCTAAATCACTGTTGGTCTCTTTTTTTTAAGCTAAACTGTCAAAAGGATTCCCTCTTCCCAATCTGGCCAATGTTACCTTGACAAGACCTCACATTACAATTGTACAGGTGAGATTTTGACATTTATGAAAGATTTTCATCCATAAAAGGTTATTCATCTTTTTTTTTTCCTTTTTTTTTCAGCTAGGCATTTATTCATCTACTGTTGTATGAGAAGTTTGCTGCATTTGACCTATTAAGGACGTTTAAAATGAGTTCTGTAATAATGGCAAAATCCTATTAGAAACAAATTTATCTTTCTTCAAGAGGAAAAGTTAGAAGTGAATATATAATCATGGAGTGATCAAATGTACAACTTGTTCAGCCTTGCAAGTTGCAGTTCAGTGTAAAAACAGGTTTAACATATTGTTCAAGTTTGGCCAATCACATCCAATTAGAGTTATCACTATCCACACACTCCTGTGGAATAGTTGAAATATGAGAGGGAGACAAATTTGATTTTGTGCACCTAGGATGACTGGATTTTGTTAATAATTGGTGATAACAACTGAGGCTTCTAGCCAAAGGTGCTTAGTGAGCTCTGCAAAAATATTTTTTTGCCACCTGGTTATCCTTCTCCAAATCTAGCCCTCAGTGTGAGCATACAGAATGCTGCTAAACAGCATTGCTGACAAATGCCCAGAAAATGGGTAAAGCTGTTACATCTCTACTTGTTTACCAACTTCTCAAAGTTATTTTTAGCTTTGCAGAGAGAGTCTTAAATCCTCATTTGCAGTTAAGCACAAAACACAACTCAGGAAAGGAAATGCAAAGATTGTTTTTAATTTTTCTTTGCATCCTACATACCTGATAGCAGCCAGCTATGCAGTTCCCTACAAAATATAATTGCTTAGAGACTGCTTTCACTGGCATTCATTGCCAACAGTCTTATCTGCTAATTATTTATCTCTTAATTACAAATGAAAGATTTTAGTGGTTCTGCAGTGCCTATTCCCCATCTCACTTTCTCTAACCAGCCTTCTTATGAGTAACTAGGAACGAGAGAGGACACAGGAGAATTGCTGTGCTCTACCAACATAGTCCTAGAAGTTTCCACTTCTAGTTCCAGCTATGGAAGACAGATAATTCTTCCCACTTTTTATAGATGGATGGGTTGGATGGAACTTTGAGCAACCTGGTCTAGTGAAATGTGTCCCTGCCCACGGCAGGGGGGGTTGGAACTAGATCATCTTTAAAGTCCCTTTCAACCCAAACCATTCTATGACTGGGATGAGCTGCTCTCTGCAGGTTCATTGCTCTGTATGCACCAACAATGGAAGAAGCTTTAAGGAGAAGTTTAGATTAAATGGTTAATTCTTAAGTGGCTCAGCTAATCCCACTTTGTGATGGTTGCCTAGCTGCCTCAAGTCTCAGATGAACTTTCCTGGGTAGCCTGAATGATCTTTAGATGTCCCTTCTGTTGCTAGTGTGGTGTAAAGGAATAGCACCCAGGGAAAGATGGTGCCCTTTTGAAAAGTTCAAAGGACAGAGTTTAATAAAACTTGTGAATTCCAAGGCTCAGCTGTTCTCAGTAGATTTTCTGACCTTAAATACCCAGATTGATTTGAAATTTGAAAAAGCCACCCAAAGAAATTAACAAAAATTGTCTAAACAAAATAACACTGTAATTTTTAATTCATAGCACATCAGTCAGTGACTGTTCTTCTCCCCACAGGGATACGTGTTGATTTCGACTGATGTCCACTACAAACACAGAAGAACACGAGAGACCACTTGTTAAGCATGAACTTCAGATCAAGTCAATAATGTGACTCTGAGGACTAAACACTGTCCACTTCTGCTGAAATGTGTAACTTGAGCTCTGATAAGGAGCTGGAGGCAAGGGAGGGTACTAGGAAGCAAAAAAACCCAGACGGAATGGTTAGCGGGTATACGTAATGGTGATACTAACACGCAGAGCCAAAGGAGAACATGCAATACATGCTTGACATTATTTATTCTGGTGTTTAACTGAAGAGAAAATGTTTTTAAGATTAATGATTCTCTTGAAATAGAGTTTTGTCTATGCATTCCCAGAAAAGTGCTTCAGCCTCTTCAAAGAAAGAAAAGTACATTGTCACGATGCTGCTAGGGCAGATACGGCTGCTAATCTTTCTGTGGTAATGATCTTAAACACATCCCTTCTGTACTTGATGCATGACGTAGTGATTCCTCTCCAGAACCATGGAATCATCAGACTGGGAACTGCCTCAGTTAGAATGGGAATGAAAATCTTTGCAGCTTTTTTAACATCAATCTTATGATGCAGAGTAAGTTCAGGAAGAGACAAAGTGGCACTGCTACTGCCTTTTGATAGTCTCTCTGTCCCTGTCACTCCTCGGGCTGGTGCCAGTCCTGTGCTCGGTTTAGAGCTGTGTACCCAGATTAGGTACATGTAATTCCTCCACTGTCTCTGGGCATGTCCTGTGTCTAACTCTCCAACATATTTGCCAATATTTCCCTGAATTGAAAAAGACAGGGATACCACGTCCCGCTCTGTTCACCGGCTTTTGTGAGCCCCCTCCACCTGCCGTGGTAGCCAGACCCTGGCTCCCAGCACGCCTTTCCTAGCCAAGACTGAGAAGCGAACAGCTGTTTCCCTCGTGCTCAGCAGCGCAGTCGTTGATGGGGTACAGGCAGATTTCGACTGGCTAGTGCTGAGCAAACTCACCCTGCCTGCAGCAGGCAGCTACCTTAATACCCCGGGGGCCAAAACTGCTCTGCCCTGCGGGAATAGCAGGCACAGACACGAGGAAAAAAACCCAAAAAAATCCAACCACTTGGGGTTTTTTTCCTCCGCAAACCAGCCCCAAAGCAGTATGCGGTGCGAGGGAGGAGGTGGCCAGGTACAAACCGGGCGCCTGCGCTCCCTCTCACACCGTGCCCGCGGGGTCCCTGCGGGAGGCGACCCTGGCCCGGGGGTTTTTCCGGAATCCAGGGCAGGCCCCGGGGGCAGGCGGTGTTCGGGAGGCGGTGCTGAGCCGGGAGGTTTGAGCCTCGGCAGCTCCGGTGGCGGGCGGGGCGGCATCGCGTCAGTTCCTGCCGCCGGCGCGGTGCTGCCGTGGGAGCCGCCGCCATGAGCCGCAGCTACAACGATGAGCTGCAGTACCTGGACAAGATCGACAAGAATTGCTGGCGGATCAAGAAGGGCTTCGTGCCGAACATGCGAGTGCGTGGCGGGGGGCTGGGCGGGGGGCGGGGTGAGGGGTGCGGGCCCGGCGGCTGACGGCTCTCCCCGCAGGTGGAAGGCGTTTTCTACGTGAACGACCCCCTGGAGAAGCTGATGTTCGAGGAACTGCGCAATGCCTGCCGCGGAGGAGGTGGGTCTGGCGGGGGGGCCCTGCCCTGGGGGTGTCACAGGATCAGTTGACTCGGAAAAGACCTCCGGGATCGTTGAGTCCCAGCTCTGACCGGACGCCACCACACCGACTGGACCACGGCACTGAGAGCCTTTCCTTGAACACCTGCAGGGACCGTGACTCCACCACCTCCCTGGGCAGCCCGTTTCTGTGTCTAACCACTCTTCCCAAGAAATTCTTCCCGATGCCCAGCCTAAACCTCCCCTGGTGCAGCCTAAGACCATGTCCTCTCGCCCTGTCGGCAGTAGCCTGGGAGGGGAGCCAGTGTCCCCTGTGCCGGGGGTGTCCCCTGTGCCGGGGGTGTCCCCTGTGCCCCTCACCGTGTGAGGCCTCGCAGCCCCACGAGTTGAGTTTGGCAGGGGCTGCAGCCGGGGTCTGTGCTGGATCCAGCCCTGACAACTGGGCTGGTGGGAACACGCTGCTGTTGTTGGCACAGGTTGCACTCCATTGGTTCTAACACAGCAGAAGTTGGACTCTGTAGTGGAATAAATGCCTCATTTAAAGAAGCTGCAGGTGCTTTATTCAAGAATAGGTTTGTTGGTGGCTGACTTCTGAATTGCCCGTGTTTTAAATGCCTATTTAGAAAGTGCTTCACTGTGATTATCATGGTTTGAATGTTTAGCTTTTTTCCCCTTTTTTTCTGTTTTTCAGGTGCAGGTGGCTTCTTGCCTGCTATGAAACAGATTGGGAATGTGGCTGCATTACCTGGTATTGTTCACGTGAGTAACTACTCTGAACATCTGCTCTTTTTCTGTTCCTATTTGCCAGAGATTATTGCTTTCCAAATGAAAACTTTGTTGTGAGAAGATGCATGGACCAAAGTTCTTTTCAAGACAGTTTTTTTGCTAGGGACTTGTCCCTAAGTAAGGAGTGCTTGCAAGGTTAGGCTGCAAAACTCAGTTATTAGAAAGGGAAGCGTCTACCTGGTTTGTTGCTTGTCTTTTGACATGAAGCTCTTTTAGCATTGCTTTAATGCTGTTTCAATTTGATTGATTCACCTTTCCCCCACTGTACATGCTGATTTGTTGGCTTTGAGTTGCCTCTGCTGATCTGGAATGCATGGAGAAGTGAGGAGAGAGCAGGAGGTGATACTGTTCTCTGTATTATTGCTGCTGGCCTCATGTGAATAGTGAGCCATCTCATGCACTCAACACTCGTTTCACTTGCCCTGTGCCTTTTTGGAAGGTGTGTTTAGATGGAACTTGATAAAGACAAACTCATCCTCACTCTCATGTCTGCTTTATGCTGCTCATAAGCTATTGTCTGCGTAAGTTTTAAATGCAAGGACTGTTGAGTACAAGAAAAAGCCAGGTTAGAATTCAGTTTGAGATCACAGTTCCTACATTTAGGTGCTTAAGCTCCTCTTAAGTTTTCTTGAGATCTCGTAAACAGAGCCAGAAGGGTTTCTCAGTTAAGTAGCCTTGGGCTGCTTGCTTCAGAGTGAGATCTGCTCTCTGCTTTCTTACACTGTCTGTAATTGTAGGAGTTCAGACGTTCACTTATGTTGTGTTAATCTACATCTGAAAAGCTCTTCTCTTTTTGGTGTATTCATTTTCAAATGTGACAACCACTACCACAAGGCAAAACATAACCAAGGTGACTCTGCAGCATCAAGTTTCACAGAACTTTAAAATTGCCTTCATTCCATTTCAGAGATCCATAGGCCTTCCAGATGTCCATTCTGGCTATGGGTTTGCCATTGGCAACATGGCTGCCTTTGATATGAGTGATCCAGAAGCAGTGGTTTCACCAGGTAAGGATGACTGACTTAACCTGCTTTGGGGAATATTTGGGATGGCATAAAAATACTTTTTCTACATGGCAGGACTTTGCAGTACTTTATATGGAGAACTAAAGCTAAAATACGAGAATTATAGGGACTTAAGAGGTGCTTAATTCTTGCACTCAGAATCTTTATTCTTTATGGAGCAGGTGGTTACACTGAGACATCTAAACAGTTCAGGGAGAATTGCCCTTGCATTTGTGGCTTGGACTCCTTTTGAAGGTCCAGCTTAAACTAACCCCCTCAGTTTTGAAGAGAGAGCACAAGACTTTGACTTGGGTTTCACCAGATTGATAGAGAACTGACTGTTTTCTTTGAGCAGTTTCATTTTTGCTTCAGGCAGTTCAAGTGTTCTTGATTGACTCAAACCCAAGGTCTCATAGTCTGGTATCTCCCCTCTGGTATTAGTTTCCAGAACTTTCATACTAAAGGTGGCGTGATTGATCTTTTGCATTAGGCCTTGCCCTTTAGTGTTTTTATAAACAGTAAGAGTTAAGTAAACCACCAAGCACTGACGTTTAATATTTCTTGTAAGTATTGATCACTTACTATATTGATCACTTATATATTGATCACTAGTTACTGTTTATTCCAGAGAAGATTCCAAAAGAACTTGCTTTCAAGGACTTGCTTTTGAGAACACCTTACCTCAGGGAACCATGCAAACATTTATCAGGTTTCTTCTGACCTTAGGCAGAAGAAAAGGAACATTCTTTCTGTTCTCTCTAGGCAGTGTATTTTATAGTTGCAGCTGCTTTCTGTCTAGATGCTGAAGTAACTTTATAAACAGAGAGCTCTGTAGCCAGTAGTACAGCTGTGTCTTGCAATCTGAGGCTTTATGTAAATCTGTTAAAATGAAACCTAATGCAGTTCTGCTTTTTTTCTCCCCAGTACTGTGTCAGACAGAAGGTGTGAGATCACAGCATTCCATACGTGTTTCCTGTCATGACTTTTTCTCCACTTGTAGGCGGTGTGGGATTTGACATCAACTGTGGTGTCCGCTTGCTTCGCACAAACTTGGATGAAAGTGACGTGCAGCCTGTAAAGGAGCAGCTTGCCCAGGCTATGTTTGACCACATTCCTGTTGGTGTCGGCTCCAAAGGTGTCATCCCCATGAATGCCAAGTAAGAGAATGACTTTGTGCACACGTTGCTACAAGGGAGATCTCTGTTGTTTTATTCTGATGAAAGATTCGTTAGTGGGAGACAAAGTTTTAAGAAAGAAAAAATAATTCCAAAATTCTTTCCATTCTTTCTGCTTACGGTTTTACCAGGACTGACATAATTGCCAGTGCACAAAGTTAACTCTTTCTTGCCCCATTTAAACCCCTGAAATAACTGGAATTTCTTGCAATGTTCTGATTCCTTGTGACAGAAAACTTCCATAAACATAAAGGTATTTATTTGAGAGGGGTGGGAAAGAAAACAGGATGTTCCCCATACAACAAAGAGGAAACAGTAACGACCTATCAAACATTAATATATTTGTAGAGCTTGCTTTTCATGAAGTATTAGGAAGTTGGGCTTGTTAGGAGAGTTGGGTGCTGATAATAACGTCATGGAGAAATGTAGCTTGGATGGGATGTCTTGAGGTCGTCTTGTCCAACTCCTGCATGAAGGAAGGTTAACTCTGAAGGTAGGCCTAACAACAAAGGTATATCAAGTTCCCCAGGGCCATATCAGCAGGGTTTTGAGTATATCCAAGGATAGCCATCTTATGTAGATGTTTGATAATTGCAGGGATTTGGAAGAGGCACTAGAGATGGGTGTGGACTGGTCTCTGCGGGAGGGCTATGCCTGGGCAGAGGACAAGGAGCACTGTGAGGAATATGGAAGAATGCTACAGGCTGATCCCAACAAAGTGTCCTCAAGAGCAAAGAAGAGGGGCCTGCCTCAGGTAATGTTGTGTTTCAGGAGGGCTGTGAGTACTCGTTTCAGGAGGACTGTGAGTGCTCCTGGAGTTCAAAGGTAAAGATTAGAGAGTAGTTCTCTAGTTTTGTGTTTTTTCTTGAAACTCTGTTTAGCATTTCTGGCCAGGGGGAAAGGTGAGATGGGGAGGCCAGTTCTGAGTAATTCTTGACAGAACTGTAACAGACGGAAATAATACTGGGCATGCCTGAGGTCCCTGGGGGATCAGTTTTTCATCTGTTAACGTCTGGTTCTGGAATTTATGTTGTGTGGCATTTCCGCAACCAGTTGTAATTTTGTTTTGGAAGAGACAGGCGAGTTAATGTCCAAATTTTGTCCTTGTTTCCTTAAGAAGTTAATAGCAGAGCAAAAAAGATAATAAATGGAACTAGCTGATAACTGAAGTTATGAAGTTGGGAGGTTAGAGAGTCGGATGTCTTTTCTATGTATACATAGTAGTTATAAATCTGAACGAAGAGGAAAGTGGTGATGCTACTGTTCCCTTCAGTTTATATGGGAATATTTTTCCCCAAAAAAGCTTTCCTAAACCCAAAATCTTGCTGTAGCAATTTATTCTTTTGCCCCTGTTCCCATACCTTTTCCCGCACTCCCAGAGGCTGCTTTACTTGCCCTGTGTGTTGTGTGTTGGCAGCTGGGGACCTTGGGAGCTGGAAATCATTACGCCGAGATCCAAGTTGTGGATGACATTTACAACGAATATGCTGCCAAGAAGATGGGCATTGACCACAAAGGACAGGTGTGCGTGATGATCCACAGTGGAAGCAGAGGTCTGGGCCACCAGGTTGCCACAGGTATGATCTGACTGACATAGGTACGTGGATGAAGGCAAACTCTTCATCATGGTCTTGTTGTGACAGCAAACTCCAGCACTAAAGAGCATTTCTTACAGTGTAATTGCCTGTTGCATTCTGAATTGCATGCACAGGTGTTGTCTGTTTGCAAACAGTTGATGACATTCTACCACTGATTTGCTTTTGCATTTCAGAAGAAGCCATGGGTTTGACCATTGGACAGATAAGTTTTAGCATATAAATTATAGACACCCGTGTTAATCTCACGGATTGAAACAAAATTCAAAGTCACTTAGACCTAACGGTGTTTATTTCCCAGATGCACTGGTGGCTATGGAAAAAGCTATGAAGCGGGACAAAATCATCGTGAATGATCGGCAGCTGGCGTGTGCCAGGATCGCCTCTGCAGAGGGACAGGATTACTTGAAGGGAATGGCAGCTGCTGGAAACTACGCGTGGGTTAACCGCTCTTCTATGACTTTTCTAACAAGACAGGTGGGAGCAGATGTCTGCAGTTGTCTCTGACACAAATATTTTGGTACATATGCGCTTCATCCCAGACATACAGAGCACAGAGTAGCTTCCGTATTTAACTTAGTTTTTTGTTTCTGGAGGGACTTTCACAAAGCTGCAGTCATGACAGCTCTCTCAACATCACTGGATTGTACTTGCAGAAGTCACTTCAGCAATATTTTTGAAAATGTCTTGAATTAGAAGAAGAGGATACAAGCAAATTGTTTTTACACTGCTAAACCCAACTTTTCAGAGTTGCAAGAATTTGGTTAGTTGGTATCTGACTGAATTTCAGCATTAAGCCACCAGGCAGAGAAACAATCTAGACAGTCCAATTCTGTCGCAGTCAGCATTGTTTAAATCAGTTCCACTGTGGCTGAATTATGATCTTATATCTCATACCCTGATTTGCTCACTTTTTAGGCCTTTGCCAAAGTTTTCAACACAACCCCAGATGACCTTGACATGCATGTTATCTATGATGTATCTCACAACATTGCCAAAGTGGAGCAACATGTAGTGGATGGAAAGGAGAGGACTCTGCTGGTGCACAGGAAGGGGTCGACCCGGGCCTTTCCTCCTCACCATCCTCTCATTGCTGTTGATTATCAAGTAAGTTTGGCTTTTGGAGAAGGGAATTTTAAGGGCATTCTTGATTAATCAGTCAATTTTAGGGTCCCTAACACATATCCAAATGCTGTGAGTTTGTTTTGTTAAGGTAACAGTGCTGGAACCTAATGGGATGGCAGTATTCTGCTTCTCTGTGTCTTGGATCTTTTAGGCACTGAGCTCACCCTTCTGCTCCACACCACAATGGTTGGAAGATCGCAAAGGGAAAGAAGCTCTTCATACCTAGGGCAGGCTTCAGTGGTTTGCCTTGTCTGTCTGTTGGACTCAAGTCTTTTGATCTGCTGGTCTGCATCTTTCCACGCCATTGTTCTCCAGAATCCTTGATATCAGGCACCCAAGACAAGCAGGGAGGTCCTGAGGGATTATGAACCTGACTTCCTTTTATAGAGATAGAATTCCTCTCAGACTTCTATTAAAGTGAGGTTTTTATACTTTTCCTTATGAATGCTTTGCATCCACAGCTCACTGGACAGCCTGTTTTGATCGGCGGGACTATGGGTACCTGTAGCTATGTCCTTACTGGCACAGAGCAAGGCATGACCGAGACCTTCGGAACTACTTGTCACGGAGCTGTAAGTCAAGAAGTTATTTCAGGAAGGGGTTGGAATGAGACTGTCATGCGCAGAACAATGTTGTTCAAAGTTCATCCCATCTGTTGATCATACAAGTAGAGAGTAGCCTTACCATGGTAATCCCTGCCCAGGAGGACTGCAAGTTAGAAGTTCCTTTTGTCCCTTATTGAATAGTTTTGACTATTTCTGCAGAAAATGTAGGAGAGACTGCTTTATACAAGGCAGATGTTAGGATGAAGATGTGGAGAATGAGCTCCTTTTGTCAATTTCTGGTATCTCTAACATAACAAGAGGGGTTAACTGTGCTGAGGCTGCCCATGTAAATCTCCTCAGTAGTTTGGAGAAGGTATTTCATCTTCTGTTATTCAGTGTGAGACAGTGATTGAGGAAGAGAAGTATCTTTCAGTAAGACTCCTGAAAACTGTCTGGTTTGGGTTAGAAAGACATGCCGACTAGTATGTTACACACATGGAACTTTCCTAGCCATCATACCAGAGGTGTGATTCTTGCAGGAGCCCATCACTTAAAGTCTAAATTAAGTTCCTGTGCTGAGGGTTACTGTGGTGTGGTCTCTTAACCATTCTGTGTCTACTTATAATGTAAAAATGTTTTTCTTTGATGAGAAAGAGTTTTGGTTTTCCAAACTGCTACAAAAAGTAGAACTAATGAAACTACTGTCTAGGGTCGTGCACTGTCTCGAGCCAAATCTCGACGTAACTTGGACTTCCAGGATGTATTGGACAAGCTGGCTGACATGGGCATTGCCATCCGTGTTGCTTCTCCCAAACTGGTCATGGAAGAAGTGAGTTTAATACTCCATTGTCTGAGAAGAAAAATGGGGTCTTGCTACTTGGCTGCATGACTTTTCTAGTGTTATGTGATTGCCAGTACTCTGAATTCACAGCTTGTGCAATTTCTGATAGAGCTATCAATTTTTTTTTTTTAAATAATGTGAAATTTTCCATATCCTAAAATAATGCTGAAAGGGGAGATGGCTGACTGACAGGTTTTGAGGAATACAGGTTTTTTTCCTCCTCTGCCTGGTGATAGGGCTACTTGCTATCAACCCTGAGGTCCTCATATGACCATCTACAAAAGTAGTTATATTTTATGGATTCTCTTCTTGAACTATGTTCTCCCTACTTTAAATTTACCTTAGCTGCAGCTTTCATGTAGATTATTAGCAGTTTGAGAGATGGTCTTTAAAGATTAATTCCTGTATTTACTCAAGAAGAGAACTTTGAATATTATGACTTTCAGTTCCTCCCTGTTAATATGAACATACCTTTTATGTTCACAGCGTCACTCACAGAAACGTGTTAAACATTTGAAACTATGCTGTTATGGGTGTTGGTGTTACATGAACATGTTGATCACATTAGTCTCTATTTAAGTGCAGCTCCATTCTCAGAATGTTGGAGGGGGAAGCTCTAGAGTTCAACCCTGATTGCTGTCGGTAAGGGGCAGCAAAGATAAAGCCTAAAGGCTATCTGCAAAAAAGAATTTGGAGTCACTTCGTGCTAGACAATGAGACTTGACATTCTCACATGCTGGGGGATGGGATTATCTGGAAAACTGAACTGAAATAGCTAATATTTTGTCTGAAATATGATAGGAGCCTTTTTGAAAAGCTAAATGTCTCATAGATTTCTTAGATACATCAGGTCATCAGAAGCTTGATATGTTCACCCAGTTCTGCACCCTCTAGTCATTTGATTGTTGTTTTGAAGAGAGGATTTCAAAAACCTACACCTGACTTCCTGTGACTTTGGGTTGCTTATGGTTTTGTCTTTTTTTTTTTTCCCCCTCCAGGCACCAGAGTCTTACAAGAACGTGACTGATGTGGTTAACACTTGTCATGAAGCTGGCATCAGCAAGAAAGCCATTAAACTGAGACCTATTGCTGTTATAAAAGGTTAGGAACTGACAGGGCAGCAGACGTACACCAATGTTTCCAGGCCTTACAAAAAACCCCAGACTAGAACCATCATCTTCCCACACCTTTTGGACTCTGTAGGATGCTCAAATATCACATTCCTGTTCTGGAAACAAAACAGCTGACGATACACCTATTTTCAACCACTCCTAGGTATAATTAATGCCCCCCCGCCCTCCTTGTTATATGGCATTCTTTTCTTGTGAGGAAAGGGCAAAGAAATAATTAAGTCTTGGTTTTACATATGTGCAGTTCCTCCCCCATTTGCCTGGTGATTGCTCAGGCAGGACTTCAGTCTTGCCTGAGTTGCCAGTAATTGCTGTGCTGCAAGACCATCTCCATCAGTGAAGATGAGCCATTCATGTCCACACCAGAGTGCCTGGAGCTCCTTCTTGCATATGGAAGTACTCAGATAGGGCAGAGGTTGCCCTGTTTGCAGATACCTTTATGCATAGTCTATATTGTTGCATGTTTTATTTCAATTGGATAAGAAAGCTGGAGTTTGGAATGGTCTCCCACTTGGCCTGAGAGGGACTAGTTAGGCTTGAGGCACAGTCTCTCCCCTTTAGCACAGCACCTGATGTACTTGGCTCAGGATAAGTAAGTGTTCCACAGCCTTGTGGAAAAATCAGTAGGACCGAATATGTTACCTTGAGAGGTTTTGTTTGCTCAGTAGAAGTTGTATCTTAATAATTTAGAGATGTGCTAATCCAACGTTTTGCAAGGCTCTAGGCATGTAAAAGTTGGGTTGGGTAATGCTGCTCACTGTGTCCCACAGCTGTGATTTAAGGGAGTCCAATTGCAGGGTCAGGCGCAACACAATGTGACCTAGGATCTTTCTTTTACATTCATTAGCCAAGACTGGAGGGGAAGCTGACCATCCCCACTGGAACATTTTGGGGATTACAAATAAAATGGGAAGATGGACATGGTGGTGTATCTGAGTCATGTTTATTCTGGGATTGAAATGGTCGTTGTCTACTTTTAAGTACACATACAGGCTTGAAACCCATCGCATTTTGGGTCTTCAGATGATGGATCTTGCAAAGGAATGTGCAGATGGCAGAACTTCTGAAGGATATAAGGAAGGGCAGTGTGGTGCTGTTTTCTCAGCTTGGCTGTGACAGGAGGGTGACAGCTACAACTTGTCATTCTCGGGGCTGCTGACCCCGCCTCCCTGGACAGGGGATGCCGCCTGGCTGTAAGCCTGGATTCCAGCACAAGAGGGCGGCTGGAGGGAAATAAAACCCCAAAGCAAGAGTGGAGCGCTGCCAAGGACTCCTGTAAAGGGAGCAGATATTGATGGACTTCAGTGCCTTTTGATGAAACATCCTTTTAAGTTTAGGATCTTAGGAGGTATAATGGCATTTCACTGTTGTAATCACTTTATTCTCACTGATTTCTTAGGTTGAAATATGGTGTTTGTGCAGGTTCAGAAGCAGCACACGCATTTACTGCTCTGAATGCTTGTTTCTTGTTTTCCCCTTTTATCTCCAGTGGAACAGTTCCCGACTTCTGTTTCAGAGGTCTGAGACACGCTTGCTGAACTTAAAAATTATTTCACCTAAAAATGTGAATTAGCTTCCAGTGACTGAAAGACAAATTGTTGGTCTCACATCCTATGCAGAAGTTCCATGCAGAAGTTTCTGTCTGTAAATATTTCAGCCTCTCTGATGTGGAATATAAGGGAACTTTTTAAAAAATTGTGTATAAAATCAAGAAGCATTTCACAAACACAGTTCTTTCAACTTTTACCTACCATTGTCATTAAGGGACAAGTTTTTTACAAGCAGAAATCATGAGTACCATGGAGGTGCTGTCATGGCAGTATGCCTAAAGTCCTTTATCATCAGTGTTTATGCATTAGCATTTAAGACTGCAAGAAGTGCTGTCAATTTTGGTTTCTTGTAGCAAAGCTAATACTAGTTTTGGTTTGCATTGTGCTGTATGGAGTAGAGTGTTGGTTTTCTAACCACTTAAGACAGTAAGGAAAAATGTAAAGTGTCTCCCAGTTCTTTGTTTGCACCTGGATTTTTTTCTCCTTCAAGTCTCTTCAAATAGGGCTGTTCACCAACCTTTTATTCTGCATTTCAGAAAATTACTTACAAAAAGTGTTAGTAGGGGTGGCATACAGTATTAAAATTCATGTGCTGAAATTCTTGTGCAGGTGGACCTGCAGGAGCATTTTGGCAACACCAAAGAACCAATGTGGTTATTGAACCATCTCTGCTTCCATGGAAGGTTTCTGAGAACTTGGAAACATCTATTAATGTATGATGTACTTTCCTCCCCGAAAGACTGAAAAAGCTTTGCGGAATAAGTGTTTGGGTCTTTTTTCCTTGGGATACCACAGTTAGGAGATCTGGTCTATATCACACCTCTGGAGCTGCTGCACACCTGTCCAACCACAAGCACTACCCTGTTCTCTGGCTAAGTGTAGTTTCACTCATCTGTGACCTGCAGCAGAAGGTTTGTTGGACTTGAGGCTGCCTGCAGCCAGCATAAATAAGCAAACCAAACAAGTCTTGGGATGCAGGATTGCTTTTAGTGAGAACAAATAGCTCACTGCATTCATCTTGCTCTGCTTAACAAGAAGACGGTTTAACTTACAGACTAGAATTGCCAGAACAGAGCTACTGTACTTCTGGGAAGTAGAAGTTTTTTCTGATGGTGGCTTCCACAGTACCCTGATCCTCTCTGTGCTCACAGAACTGGCTGCAGGGACTGGTGCTGGGCAGCCACAGTGAGCACAGGTGAGCACTTCTCTTGCCAGGAACTGACTCTTCAGGGTGTCCTCAGGGGCTTGTGCAGGTTCTGATCCCTTCATGGTTAGCACAGGGGTAACTAGTGAACTGAAAAGCACTTCAGGGTTTTGTTGCTGTTGGGCAACTCTTTCAGAGAGCCCTCAAATGCCCCCCCTTGGTGGGGGTGCTGGGGAGGCAGTTCCTCTCAGCAGTGTGGCAAATGGAAGCACCTGTGTTTCACTTGTCACAGCAAAGGGTAGAGCTGATGGCCCCCATTAGGTCTTTGACTTGGCTACACTTCATGTGCTCCAGGTGCCTAATTCCCCTAACTCAGCCTTTCCCAAGGGAAACCAGGTCCCAGCAAGGTAAGTGCTCTCTGCTGCGGTGTATTGCTGCTGTACCACACCCCGCTGGTTGGCAGCCCAGTGTTCCACCTGTACCACACCACCATCGTAAGTCTCTTGGGATTTCTTTTCACTCTGCTCTTAGATTTCCTTTTCCTGCTTTAAATGCAGCTCTGCAGACACTGCTTTCTCCTATGCTGGTGGTCCCAGGCTGGTGTTCTGGCCCAGGAGGAACAAGTGATCTCTGACACATCTCTGGCACAGGCACCCCCACTCTCTCCTCCACTCTCCTTTGTTCCTCTCAAACATAAACACACTTAACTGGCCTCTTCTCCCTCCACCCCCTACTTCTTCAAAGCAATCAGACAAAGCAATATCCCTCCTGCAGCATGTGCCAGCATGCTCCTCACTTGGAGAAGGAAGCTTCAATGAAGCAGCAGGCCTTACCTGTACCTGGCTTTTGCTTTGCTCTCTTGAGCCCTGTCCTAGCCTGAGGGGTCTGGATCACCAGCACCTCTGGTTTCTGCCTGGGAAGGTGGCAGAGGGAGGTGCACAGTGGAAAAGCAGGAGCTCTGCAGGTCCCCAGTCTGAGATAGCTGGACGCAGGTATTTTGTCCCCTCCCTGTGGGAGGGACAGGAAGATGGTAACCTCCTGACACTCAGAAAACGCAATAATTACATGGTTTCTGGTAAGTTTTTTGTTCTTAATTGCAACATGTACCAGAACGGTGGGGGGCGGTCACGCTGAGTGATGTGTGTGGTGGGAGAGCAGAGTGCACAGAAACACCTTTGGTCTCCCCAAGGGAGATGTGCAACTGTGTCTCCTCAGATCCTGACCAAGGATCCCCAGCCTGAGCTGCTGCTGCTGGCTTTTCACAGTGCTGAGCACATCCCCATCTTACTGAACCCTTGTTCCCAAACCCCTGGACACTGCTTCAGGTCATGTTGTATATATAAATTCAGAAACCAAAATAATCACTAGTCTTAATTGCAGAGATGGCAACCAGGAAGGGGAAATGGAGTCATCCGCCAGCACTTAATCTAACATTTACTAGCTTAGTAAAAGACATGCAGGGGCTGCACTGCCCTCACATGCTGAGGTGTTTGAGTCAGCCTTGGAGTCTTCCTAAAAAGAGGTGGTAGCAAAAGCCTAGATTGCTATTCCCCCCACATCCTCACCCCTACAGCCAGCAAGCACCCTCCTTTCTGCTTAGGCTTAGCTTTACCTGGCAAGTGGTCGGAAGGGTGGAAAACATTTTTTTCCTTTCTCCCTTTCCTCAGAGCCCTAAGAAACTGATACACTGACCCCATTTTTTCCTCCCTGTGCAAGCTGTGTCTTTCTTCAGGGAGGTGGAGTGGGAGCCCAGGCTTTTTCCCTATGTTCTCAGCTGCAGTGAGCCTGCACGGGGTGGGAAGTTGGGTACATCAGACTTTCTGCTGTTCCCTGTGAAACACAAATCTGGGGGGACCTGTTCCCCTGCCATGTGTCAAGAGGGGAAGAGGAAATAGATGGTGAAAGGACTCCCCTTGGGCACCCAAAGGTAGGGAGAGTTGCAGTTCCCACAGGGAAAGATGTGGTGGTGGGTGTCTGTGCAATAAGGTCCAAGCCATAATGCGTTGGAGCAGCAGCCTAATTACCTGAGTCAGTTAAGGTTGGAATTTACCAAGCCTGAGTGCCCTCTTCAGGGAGAGCAGCATCCTGTTGGTGGTCATGAATAGACATACTCAAGGATAAGAAGATATGGTGTTAGAGCAAAATTTAAGGGGAAAAGGAGGGAGATGAAAAGCAATCTCGTACTTGAGAAAATGGAGGAGGATCTGGATGTCTGAACCCTGCCTATCCTGCAATGTACAAGGGATTGTGTATGGCTTGGCTTTAGCTCTTCTACAATATCGTGAGTACCCAGGCATGCTTCTGCCCCAAATTGTTGGTTGTTTCCCCCAGAGACAAAGAAGGATGTAGACCAGCCACCGAAACCTCCCTGGGCCCTGTGGGCACCAGCATCCCCCTGCGCTGAGCAACTATGAGCTCTTCAGGTTACGGCAATTGCATCTTGGGCTACTAGTGCTGTGCTTCATTTGATTCTGTTCAGTCCTTAGCTACAGAACATTACTGTCAGGTTGTACTGCCAAAAAATATTAAAATTCCATAACTTTTTGGTACTCTTTGTGTAGAAGGAAAATGTGGGTTTCCCATCTGGAGAAATGCCTTCCCAATAAATCACCTGGTTACCCAGCTCTTCGCTTTTAAGAATTGTAACCTGTCTGTGCTTTTAATCTCAAAACAAAGAAACAGATGCAAAGTGGTTGTTTTATTTTTGACTAATGCTTATTATTTTGGGGCTTTAAATTTGTGGCACGCACTGTTTCCCTGCCAAATCCTTAACCACTTCTTGGATGAGGAAGAAAGAAGTATTGCTGTAAATTTTTTTTTTCCTGGAAGGTATTTATAGTGTAGCTGTTTATAAAGGAATGTTCTCCATTCGCCTCTCATAGGAGTGTTTTTGTCAGGCAGATACAAGAAGGACTATGACAAGCATTTTTGCCTCCATTTTGAATATGTGTATACATATTTTGTATTTAGCCCATAAAGAACTTTGTCCATCTTCTTCCTGACATAAGCTGTGAGTGTCTACAGGGCTGGAGCCCCTCTATGGTGGGAAGACTGAGCCCTACAGAGGAGGGGAAACCTCTCCATCTGTGGAAACCCCTTTGCCCAGTCCAAGATGCTGGGCTCTGTGGGCAGGAGGGTGCCTTTGGGTGCAGGCAGTGCTGTGTAGGAACCACTGGGTGCTCTCCTCCCTAGCAGCCCCAGTGGGCACCCCCGTGGCACAGAAGCTTTCCTCAGGGAAGGGTCTCAGAGGGACTGCAGTGCTCATAAGGCCTTGGAGGGATGAGCAGGGCACATGGTGTGGCAGGAGCCACACGGTGCACTGGAGAGGGAATGTCCTTCCTGTTCCGTGCTTCAGTCTCATGGCTGTGGGGTGACCTGGTCAAGGTCTTCACAAATCCCATGAAGTTAGTCCAGGAGACACACAGACTGCTCTCTGTTCTTCCTGCCAGACCCCATGACCTCTTCCATTAATCATCAGCGGATGAGGCAGAAGTCGTCCCAATTGAGAAAGGTGAATCCTTGTTTGTGAGGCAAATGTTCCCTTGTCACTCAGGTAGAAAGTTCAAACTATTTGATAATTATCAATAGCAGCCAAAAGCACTATTTGCTGCCTCCTTTCCCCTCTGCTTCTCTGGCAGAAAGTGAATCCTCCATCACAGACTGGGAAGTAAAGTTCAGCTTAAGGCTGGGGCATTCAGGTGCATCTCCAGAGAGCAGCTTTCAGCACTTAGCCACCACAGACTTGTCCAGCCTCTACCAAGTCACTTCATCTTCCAATGTCTTGGTGCTCTATCTGCAAATGTGAATAAAACCCACTTCGTTTAATCTCACTTTTTATCAGCCTTTCCTATTTAAATATCAATCTCTGATTCAGGGATCATTTCCTTCTGCACCTACAAGTGCTGCTGATCACAGGAGTACCGCTCTGTACTGCCAGGGATGAAAGGCTGGAATCAGTTCGCTTTGTGTTCAACCTGTCTTTCACAGCACCTGGTGGACCCATCTCCCCCCTTCCCATCTTTGGTGACTCAGCCAAAGAATTTTAATCTCTGTGGTCTGTAGTTGTAAACTATAATACCGATGAAGTGGGGCTTATTTATCCCGAAGCCATGAAACTGTTGTCAGAAGAGACTGAAACACACTAGTGAGGGGAGAAAAGTGCTGTTGGGGAGGATTTCACTCAAGACGACACTTCAAATGGAAATGTCCCCGTTTGAAGTGGATATGTTCTTGATCCCTGCACCTTTCATTTCTGTTAAACTGTGAGAGCGATTGCTTGGAGGGGCTGTTCTCAGGAGGTTTGAGGCATGCTGTGGCTCTTGTCTGCAGAAGGTTTCCATCATCTGGCTGTAGTGTGTCCTCACCACTCATGGGAGCCTTGGAGAAATGGTGGCTTGGGGTGAAGGGGCTCCTGTAGCCCAGCTTGGGAAGCACCTCAGCTGCTGCCCTCCTGCCCCAGGTCTGGAAGCTGGCAGCTCTCCACACCTGATCAGCACTGGGTATGGGCTCTGTCCACAGAAACACTGAGCCTATCCTAGGCACTTCAGATCAAATCACAGGGTCTTCCCCTTCCTCCAAAGACTTCTGAAGCCTAAAAGAAATAGATCAAACATGTAAATTTGAACTGGAATTAATTATAGTTTTTCAACTGGAGGGGGAAGAAAAAAAAGCCGTTAAAGTTTGTCTGCAATTACTATGCCTATGGGGGTGTTTCTTTGTCTTTGCATGCAATGATACTCCATGAGATAACAGGTCTGGTTCCACTAGATCTCTGGAAAAGCCTTAGAGGCTTCAGGAAACTGAAAATGTGTTTCAGCAGGAGGCAGACAAGGAGAAGGGAAGTGTCGGTATTGCTTCCTTGGAGCACTGGAGGAGCCTTTGTTGAGTGGCTGGAGGCTACTTCTCAGCTCATGGATTTCAAACAGGTATAATTATCACTTGGATAGGGTTCAGGACACAGAGGGAGCTGCCAGATCTTTCATAAGGGGATGAGTTTGTCCCAGTGAATCTAGGATTTTAAAAAATCGAGAAAGAAAGGAGGGATATGATTTAACCATGTAAGTGTTGTCTCACATCCATAATGTACCAGGTAGAATACACTCCTAGTTCTGTCTGACAGCCTGGCTTATGCACACTTTCCCTTTGGAGCATCTGTATAGTAATATTTATATATATGTATAACCTGGCTGAAACAGAGATACTGGAAATTTCTCTATCAAACCTGTTCTCAAGGAGTCTCATTATAAATTAGCATCCATTCCATTCCAGGAATCTCACCAACTCTCCAAAGTTTTTGAGCTTTTTTTATTCTGCTCTACAAAATGCCTTTTCTTAAACCTCTCCAAGTAAATTTTCAGTAAGTCCAATGAATTTCCATTTGCATTTTGCATGGTGTGAATGCTTTAAACCCTCAGATCTGCCAAGTTACTTTCTTAATTGTTGCAATCAAGTAACTGTCAATATTTGTACACATTCCTGTGGACTTTGTTTTCAGTGTTAAAACTTAGGGCTAGCTGAAAAGAAGGGAATGCTTGCAATAAAAAAGTACAGAACCAAAGCTGCCTTTGTTTCATGGGCATGGCATATACGGGCATATATTTTTAGAGTATTTCAAATTATATCCTTTCAAACTAAAAATTAATTTCATAATGATTTACAGAATAAAAATTTTTACCTGTAAAACCTACATCAGGTACAAAATAAAATACTGATGATTCCTGGACACAGGTTGCTACTGCTGCTACTGTCACAGCTGAATCACATGTGATACCAAGACATTGGTCCCGGATGCCAGTCTGCCCTGCCCCATGCTCCAAGGCAAACCTTGGTGCCTGCTGTGGTAGGTGCACTGTGGCATTTGTCCCATGCATGTCTGTGCCCACTCTTGCATGCCAGGCTTGATCACTAAATTTTTACTTTACCTTTTGCAGCTAAGAACCATGTAGAAAACCCACCAGTGACTTTCCCGGAGGGAACTCAACTTAAACTCTTTTTTTCCAACAGTTCCTGTTCAGGTTTCTGCATGATGCCACACTGGCTGTGTTGGTCTCACCTAATCCTCACTCTGCACTCCCAGACACACCTTCTGATACCCATCACTCCACATATGCAAGGTTTTGTGCTGATTACTAGGTGATGAAATTGCCTAAACTGTGACTTTTTCACAAAAGATGCAAATGGGAGCTGTGCTCTTTAAGACGGTGTCCTCACAAAATTCCAGAAAAGTTGGAAGAAAATAACCAATGCTAAAGAAGTTTACTAAACATACATTTAAAAATGTTTAAGTGCAAAATGTTTTTTCTATTCCAGAGCCAAATAATTTCATTAATCTCTAAACACACTGACCACTTCTACTACAGAGCGATCCAGCCATTGCATGGCAATGGCATTGTCACCGCTTTGTCCTTTCAACACAAGCTCCCCCAACACATGCAGCTCCAACTTGGCGCCCTCATGAAACTTGCTGTTAGTAAAAATTGAACCAGCTGGTAACTGAATGAGCTTCTCAGACAGGATAATATAAACACCATTTAATAACCTTATGCTTTATGGGCTTGTTAATGTAAATGGAAATTTTAAAGCTTTCACAGTGCTGCAAAACACAAAGCTATGGAGCACGCTGCACATAAACCGAGGCAAATGCCTTGCACTTGTACAGCTTGTCATGCTGACATGCTGTAGGTGCTCAGCTTTGTTCTGTCCTAACAGGCCCCTTGGGATGTGGCACCACTGCTTGCATGGGGCATTGCCCCTGCAAACCAGGAGCACAGCATTACCCAGGTGTGTTGGGAGATAACTGCTGGGCTCAGGGCATTAAGGGAGGTGATAGTGGAACTGGGCAGGGCTTTTCATGGCTTTTTGCCTGGCCTCAGCACTGGAGTGCATTAGTCAGCAGAGCGGTGCTCACAGCCAGGAGGATGCCAATGGCATCATTGTTGTGGCAGACTGGCAGAGACATTTATTTGTCCCCGACACCCTCACTATAACTGTAATATAGAATAGAATAGAATAGAATAGAATAGAATAGAATAGAATAGAATAGAATAGAATAGAATAGAGTAGAATAGATGCAGATTCCAGCTCTGCAATACCAGCTCTGGGTAATGTGCAAGGGCTGATTTATTTATGAGCACAGAGGACTCAGATGCTTCCACATAATATGAGACAAGCAGCCCAGTGCACCACAACTGCAACCAGCTGTAAAGCGTTACAAGGTCAGTCTCATGATATTTTCCAGTGAGATGGGGCAGGACATACTGGTGTTCGCAGCACAGAGGCAAGAGGTCAGCAATGCTGTTGTTGAAACAGAGGCAAAACCCAGGGCGGAAGTAACCTGGGTTTATCACTTGGCTCCTGACTGCAGGTGGACTAAGCACTGTAATCTTCCCCTCCTTTCCACAGCTAAAGTACAACTTGCTCACAACTGCTCAGCACTCTGATAAGAAATAAGCTTGGAGGTATTTTGCAATGATTAACAAGAAAAGATGAACAAGAAGCGAAGGTAGGCAAATAAATGTGGTATGTCAGAGGTTCAGGCAGACAAACCCACAGTCGTGCAAATGCTGTGGTCTCAGCCATTTTTGTACAATGGCTGGTGGTAAAATCATATTGCCTCTTCTTCTGTAGTATGGGTAGGGCTTTCTTTATGTATTTAAAATTTTGCTTATTAAAGCCTGCCCACTTCCCACCCAACTGCTGTGAGATAGGACCATCCTCATCAAGGGCTGCATGTAGTGTTATCAGCAGAGGCAGGAGCAAGAAAGGATGCTAAAATCATGAGAAGGACACAAAACACACAGCCAGGACATGTCCCTATACCCTTGCCTCTACAGCAACAGCCAGAGCTACAAGGTCAGAGAGGTGGGAGGAGAGGAAAAGAACAGGGATTGATAGAAAATAGCAAAATGTAAAGAAGGTGGGCATTATCAACATGATGTAAACCCATATCCAACCTGGGGAAAACACAAGCAGCAGGGAACAGCCTTTCCTATAGTCCTCAGCTTGGCACGGCTTTCCATCATGAGCAGTTGAGTATGACTGGCCTACAGCTCTGATTCCTCTTTCTAGTGAATATGTTACTGTGCTGGGGTGAACGTTCATGCTACAGACTTTGCCCATTCCCCTCACACCCATTCACAGTGACAGTGCTCTCCTTCTCCCCTGTGATGCCCAGCACATTGTCCCCATGCTTTCCAGCAGCACTCCTGGCTCCAAGTGTGGGGGATGGAGGAGGGAGGCAGAGCAGTGACAATGATGTAATTCCTCATTTTGGGGAGACATCTCCTGTGCTTAGCTTTTGCCCATGCTCCAAACTCCTGGTCCCAGGTCTCGTCATGGTGCCAGGCTCCTCTTACTCTTCTCACTATTCAGTTTTGCTCTGTCAGGATTAAGTCTCATCCTGTAGTTCAGCCCTAACTTGTTGCACCTCTTAGTTCTGCTTTGGGACAGATGTATCTGACCACGGCCAACCTTGTGAGGGATGCTTGAAGTGGACAAAGCCTCAAGAGGCAAAGCTGAGTTCTCTCTAAACTCATGGTACCTGAGGGTCAAAAGTGCAAAATTCAAAGCCAACCAGAGCAGGGGAAAGGGGCAGGACCAGTCCTTCCTCCCAGTGGAGGAGGGTAGATATGCCAGGAGAAGGAGGAAAGCACTTTAAATGGCGGAAAACACCCACACTGGATGATGGTGAGGCGAGGGAGAGAATCATGCTTCTCTCCAGCCCTGTCTATGGCTCCTTCTACATTCGGATCTATGAGAGTCACTGATTTGCTTGCTCTGATTTCTGCAGTGCAAAATCTCACAGGCCTTTTATATCTCCACAGGATTTGCCTGCAAATATATTAACTCTAAGTTTTTGGTTGGTTGTTGGGGGTTTTTTCCCTCCAGAATCAATCCTCCCCAAAGGTGCCATATCAAATTTGTTGCTATTTCCTTTGTTTCATCCATAGAGCTGAGTATCAAGCTGTGTGCTGCACTTCAAAATCCCTTTCTTGTCTCTCTTCCCTCTGCCGTCCTTCTTCCTTTTCACATGCACAAACACAGCGACACACACTCCTGTGTTTGTACGTCTGGCTTATTTAATTTATACATTACACAGTTTCCTTCATTAAGCACCAGTGAGCTTTAATGCCTCTGGGTGTGGGGACACATCACCTCTGCATAAGTGATCCCTTGGGATAAACCCTGTGCAGCTGAGTCCAAGACTTTTTTGGTGCTTTTTACATTTAAAAAGCTACATCAAGACAGCAGCCTAGTATAGGATAATCCTGACAGTAAAGCAAATACATGAAAAAGTGAAAATTCCATTTATTTGTAACTACTTGTTCCCTTTGTGATCTCAGTGTAGATAGAAGAGATTGGTTAGGATATACCAGTGCTGAATATATACAGCCCCAGAACACAAAAATCTCTTATATATGCCCAGAACCACACCATATCAAAATAAAATCATGGGGACAAGCAAGTTGCTTTGTGAGAACCACACCAAATGCAGCTTAGCTTGGTTTTGTGCCATATGTACTCCAGGCTTCACTGCCCACTACCTTCCCCACATTTTCAACCTTTCAGCCTCCCACAGACCATTCATTCAGCTTCCCCCTCCCAAATCAAAAAATCCCTCAAAACACTAATTTTTTCATCCCTGGCCCCAGCAGAACTGGCTGGTGCCTGTGGGCTGGCAGACTGTCATGGGGGTCAAACTGAAAAGACAAGTCAGTGTCAGCTCTCCCTTTTGTAAGGACCCTAAACTGACATATTTTTCTGCACTGGTGCCACCAGTGTTCATGGACCATGTAGGAATTTCTTGTCTTCAAGATCTCTACCTTCAGTCATATCTGCAGTGAGCCAAGGGCCTGCCAAAATTTTCAAGGGGGCCTTCACTCCTCTAGTTTATTCTCTCAGCAAGGACAACTTGAAGAACTTTTCCACTGCCCTGTTAGTGGATATATTCAGAGTAAGCTACGAAAAGATGTGTAGGAATCAAGTGGGAAATAAGCAAACAAGCTTTCATAGCGGATTTTCACTTACAAGCATGCCTTCAGGTTGATGGAGAAAGGTGCTTATCTTGTGTTTACAGAGCTTCCAGATCTACAGTGAGAAAAGCGTCACAGAAGAGCTTGGTGCAGCTGCAGCCTTGCCATAGTGCTGCTCCAAATCTGCCTAGAACAAATTTATGTCTATCTCTGTAGCCATTTATCTCTATGGTAAAAGTTAGCAGTGAAAAGCCCCCACTGAATTTATATTTGCTGAAACTATTTTGGAGACTTATTAAGACCTTGCTGAGCTCTAGCAGTTACCTCAGGTAACTTCAGTGGGACTCTCCTGTTGGTGCCGCTTGAGAGACTCTCTGCAAAATGTTTTGGATCTTGTTTTGCCTCCTGCCTAAGCATGCTGGACATGTTTTCAAAGATAGTTTTGTTAGGTTTTTTTGTGGACATTCCCTGCTCATTTATTCCAGTGAGATAAATTGGCCCTGATCGTTTTACTGTCTGAACGTGATTTTTTCTATAGTGCCTTCTGGTTTTCTTTGGCCACATTATTGACACTGGGTAATATAACATGAAAGGATTTTGGATGGGTTTTTACAAAGAAATCAGCTAAATAGCTATTAGAGGATTAAAAGCAATCCCATGGCCAGGATTACACGTCTTTAAAATGCTGATAATATCAAGAAGCAAATGGATTTGTAATTTAATGGCAGAAGTGGGAAGACTTCAGACTCTGGTTTTTCCACATTTGATAGAAAGATGTGTCTGTATTTGGTGTGCCAGAGCTGGGTAATTCTGTAGCATGGTTGTCTACAGATATCAGTATCTTCAGTATTCAGATATCTTGTAAATAGTAATTGTTCCACAGGGAGAGATTTCTTTCGGTCAATATTTTTATTAAAACTTTAATTTTCACGGTGACAAGTTGGATCACTGTCTGCTTTAAAAGTCTGATAATGATACACTTTAGAAGCCTTGAATAAAACCTTTGTCTAGACAGATACAGCTTAATAAAACATTTGAAATGTGGCATTCACTTTAAACCTTTGTTGATGCCTGTAGGAAGCACTGATCCATATTTGGGAAATCTTGTTTTCCACTTGTACTCAAATTGTGCAAGAGGTTTGCGTGACAGCAGGAACCGTGAGAAATAAAAAAGTACAACTTTCCTCAGGAGACTGGTTCAATCTGTGACAGATTTTTCCCACAGAAAGAATTTTCTTTTCATCCAGAAATTAATTTTTCTATAAAATTTAATTAAAATACATGTGACATTCTGGTTTTTGGATCTTCAGCATTGAGGTTGGAATGGGAGGTATTTTAAGGACATCTACAGAGCTGTTAAAGATGTATAATCTTTAAAAACAGTAGCTACACTTGAATGTAGACTTGACTTGATGTTTAGAGGCCTTTTCCAGAATATTTCACAAAATCCAGGTTTGGTTCTGACTGCAGAATATTTAGGATATGCAACAAATAAACCAGGCCCATGTAGTTGTGCAGCCGGCCAACCTGTGCCTCACATGGGAAGAGACACCCTGATACAGTGACAGTCAAGCACAGGCCAGGGGTGGGATGCTTTCCACTCCCTTTGACTCCCATTGAGGAACATTCCACATGAGAGATGGAGCTGAAAGGGGGCAGAGTCACAGCCTAGTCCACTTCTCTGGACTGCTGACCATGGAAAAGGTGGCACACTGCACCATCTCTCCAATATTTGAGAATTATATTATAATGATAATATAATAGTATTATAATATTTTTCTGTAGGGGTCAAACCACTGGGATAATGATCTGACCTAAAAATTTGTTTGTAGCATCATCTGATAAATCCTGCCCAAAAAGTAACAGTCATTTTGGCAATTTTTTATTTTTAGTGGTTTGATTTGATTTCGTTATTTATTGTCATTATATGTACTATATTGACTGCTTTTCCTCTTCAGAGTGCTTTGCAAAAAACTGTTTCACAGAATTTGCCCCTAGTATTGTGAGGAAGCGTATGTTTTTCATAGATAACAAAGATTTAATCTCTGCTTTGGGGGAGAAATTCAATTCAGGCTTACTGACAGAATTACCAGCAGCAGTATCACTTTTCCAGGAATCTCAAAACTGAGTCAGAAAGAGAGGTTGAATCTCTCATCAGAGATTGCAAAGAAAAGAAAAAAAGCCAAAAAGCATCGGAACTCAGTCACACATTTGGACCTCTACCTTGCCATCATTTCCCTTTGTGAGTAAGAAACACAAACACCTGTGCACCTAGAAATGAGTGCATTGGCTCTGGATCTGAGCTGTCCAGGTAACTAGACCTTACATTTTTGAGTCTTGGAAACAGCCTCTGCAAAAGTAACAGCCCATAGAGAAACAAAGTAGTCATTAAAAAAGGGAGATGGATACCACGCAAAGAATAAAGAAAACAGGTTTGACTGCCATGGACCCAGCAGGAAAAAAGTGTACAACTGTTGAGAGCAGTCTTCTAGAAAGCAGCAGAGTATTTTTATGCCAGATAATTTTTATTAGATGCCTACAACACAAACCTGCTATTTACCTAGATTTAAAAATCTAGATTAAAAATTTAGTTACATAGGCAGCGGTTCATATTTGCTTCCTTTCCATTGCCTCTATTTTTTTCATGAGAATGCATTGTTCCTGCAAACCAGTGCAGTCCCTTTTGTTATTAATTGAAAATGTAAAAGACGCAGCCAAGATTATTTACATTTTTTATTTAAATGAAATTTAAATGGACACATTTTCAGGTATTTGATCAGCATTTGTTCTTATTTATACACAAGTATTTTTTCAGGTGTTCAGTCAGCATGACATGAAGGAAAGATAAAAAGATAAAAAACCATTTCATCAACACGAGTCCAAAAAAGCAGAAGTCTGAAAGGTCTGTGGAAAGCACATGGGTGAGAGGTTTACCCCATATTCAGAATGGTATCTAAGCACATAACTAGATGATTTTGAAATCTGGCCTTGGAGAAAAGAAGCTTTTAGAGCAGTTTGGAGATAAATTCCCATTTTAAGTAGACACAGTCCAGATTAAAGGTATCCAATAGATTTTAGGATATTAATTTTAAAAGGTGTATTCTTTGACAAAGTAATCCAATATTCCAAACAAAAGGGGAAATACATACATTTTCGTGCAGATGTAAACTGATATATTCGATATTTCCCTTTTTGTACACACAAGTGTCTAACCACTACAGGTTATATTTCTAAGTACACATATAATTTATGACCTGCCAAAAAGACACAATCAAGACTATTTTGTCCATGAACTCAGATTTCTGAAAAGTAGGGAAAAGGCTGGGAACATTTTTTCAGTGTGGTAAGTGAAGCTTTGCTTTCGAAGATGCAGTTTTACAGAAGTCTGTTTCCCTCTTCCTGCATTGATTAGAATGAAAGTGTCTGACTTTTTTTTTCCTGAAAATAATTCATAGAATAATCACCAAATACCCAGTGTCCAAAGTATGAGCTGCTTCTTCCACTTTAGTAGATGCTTTACAAAAAATTAATTCCTAAATATATAGACTTATTTAAAAAAAAAATAAAATTGTAATTTCAGAAATAGAAGTATTTCTGTGAGTTTTCTAAAATATTTAGGGAAAGACATTTTATCTAAATCTTACCTTTCCTAGTCCAAGTGTTTGCAATGCAGTGCATCTCAGGTTAGCAGTCAGGAAAAACAGACAATAAAACCTATCAGATAGAGAAGAAGAAAGGAGAGCGGAATTTCCTGAAATGGGTTTATCTGGTTTTACTGTTTCAAGTGAAAAGTAAAAGAACCTGAATGAAAAGTAGGATGCAAACATGTCTCCAATTTTACAGTCCAAAGGAAGCTTAGTAACACAGCTGAAGCAACCTGAGAGATATCTGTTTGCTTACAAATCATCTCTAAGTTTTGTATAGTAAACATTAAAAGTCCTTTGATGGAATGAGAATACCTTTTTTTCTTTCTCCCTAGCTGTTTTTCCTTTCCCTGGGATTAATTTTCATCTGTAGAAAAATCCCCAGGGTTTTAACTTCTTTTTTTCAGCTGAACTTGAAGCCTTCTGTTTCCAGAGAGGAAACCTAGCTGCCCATCTCCTCAAATTCACTATAGGGAGATGAAGCTGAAGAAGTTTTAGACTCTCCATCACTGTTGCATTCCTGGGGGGGACCAGGACTGGGAGCTTCTGGGAGCTCCTTGGCAGAGAGTGTTTCCTTATTGTTAGAGCCTAAGGGATGGCAGTCCAGCAAGCTCTGCAGGTGTTTGATATAGCTTATTGCAGCTCTCAGGGTCTCCACTTTGCTGAGGCGCTTGTCACCAAACTCCTTGGGCAGGTGCTGTCTCAGGCGTGTGTAGCCCTCGTTCACGCAGCGCACTCGCTGCCGCTCCCTCTCGTTCCTCTTTCGAATGAAGGCAGGCTCAAAGCAATAGTCATAGATGCCCATGTAGCCAGGGAATGGGATGTAGGAGATGGGACCTGTGTGCCCACTATAGGCTTGCTCCCAGTAAGATGGGGCCAGATGGAAGGGAACCCCAAAGGGTTCTCTCAGCGGTATCCCAGGGGGATGCACATGGCTGTTAGCCAGGGACACAGCTCCTGGAAATGCAATCCTGTTCAATAGTCTATTGTCATCTTTGCTGCTGTCCATGCTTCTTTTTTTTCTCACCAGTGGAATGCTAGTTCCTGAATTTGGCTTCCAGTGTATTAATCCATTTGTATCGGTACTTGGCTCTGCAGGGTGCAGTTTCCTCCTGTGGTGTATAAAAATTCAGATCTCAAAGCACAACTTTTGAGGTCCACTTCGTGCCTGGAAATCAGCCCTAAGCCTTGTTGTTTTTATAGACGTAGGATGCCAGCTAATGTACAGACAGGTTTTGAGGACCATCGCTCCACACTTTAAACCCTTCTTTTCCTCTGATCTTCATATTTCAAAAGATAATAAGAGGGTTCCTTTGTATTCCTTTTCTCACCACTTGAAATTATGACCATAAGAGTTAATGCCAAACATAAATAATCTTCCAGGCTCTAAACACTTCTCATGTATTGTAATCCATGATATCGTTTGATATAATTGTCTCCAAAAGATGGGTAATTTGCAAAGTTTACAGGGATCTTCAAAGTTTTGGCAGAACTCCTCCCTTTCAGGAACCAAGGATCTTCTGTCATCTGAAAACTACCCAAAGGCTTTTAACAATGAAATCCAAAGGACGACTGCAAGCTTTGTTGTTTCGGCTGCTCTGGTCTAACTGAAACAGCTCACAAGCAGTTTGCAAAACTTATACGGCATGTCTCTAGCTTTCTGTGGAAGCTGAGAAATCTTCAAAGGAAAGAGTGCTCTCTTGTGGTTGCAAGTCATGTCAGATCAAGAATGCAATTCGTGCAAGCCTAAGGAAAACTGCTTTCTTTGCCTTAAGAGAGGTTTTTTTCAAGAGGCGTGAGTTTCACAAATTGAACCATAAGTATTTACAAAAAATCTTCAACATTTTGAGTGTTTTCATGGTAGGAATGTCCTGGTCATCACTATGAGGCACTTGCCTCATATAAACAAATATAAAGCCCCATGTGTAGCTGTTACTATATGTTTACACAGATATTGGCTTACCTGATGGATCCTATACTCTGCTTTAATGAGGGAGCTGAAAATCCCTCTTGAGTCTGCCAGATCTCTGCTGTGTCCTCCAGTTTGCCTGCAGCTTGCCAAAGAAAAGAGGTGGATAAAAGACAAGGACTTTTGGCAGTATAAAGTCATAATGTCCTTGCCTGTCCCTTTCCTCTGAGATGTCTAATTTGTGTTAGAATCATCTTCTGCAGCAACTTGATGGTCTTTGACTTCTCCCACGTTGTTGTTCAAGAGCTCCACAGTTACAATTTTTGCTGAAAACACATCTTCACAGTTAACTGAATTTCCTTTTTTCGGCCACTATCAGTTGCACCTTTGGTGTGGGAGAGGTGTGGAAAGGAACAGCCACAAAAAGGTACAGGAATGTAGACTCTGTTAAAACTGTTCTTTTGCTCAAAGTGAAAGTTTCCACCCTGTTCAGTCTTTCATGCCAAACTGTCTCAGAAGTGTGAGTAACTGAAACAACATCCTCCACTCTGAGAAAAACATTTATGTCTCTGCTGAGTTAGAAACGAGCAGCAATGATGTGAGCATGCATTTTCAAATCAGCTGTTGTGTCTTTGCTGACCTATTTTGCAGCTTCAAGAAACAATGGTAACCTTCAAAGTATGATGAATGAATAGACAGACCATTCCAGAGAGACATGAGTGAGCACAATCTTGGGCTCTGGTTTATGCCAGGGGCAGAATCAGCACCAAAAAGGCTCAAAACGCAGGACAATCACCCATTAACTTTCACTTCTGTCACTAACATTACCTAGCAAGAGTTGGCATTTGAAGCTGTAGGCTTTGTAGCACCACCTCAGAGGGAGCCAATGGTTTTCACGAGGAATTGAGATCTTTTCCAGTCACAGCTTATCTTTCTAAGATAAGTGCCAAAGCTCGGATGGAATGTGTGAGTGTGAGGCAAAAATTACTGGGGAATGTTTCATGGTATGTACAACTCATTTCATATCAAATAATTGAGTGTCTTTCTTACTTCTAAAAAGTCTTTGGAAACAGTTGATCAGTATGGACTTTTCAGTATCACTTGTACTATTAACTCCATTGTCCAGAACAAATCTTTTCAGAAATGAATGCTTAAAGGAAAATAACTCCTTCACTGTAGCACTAAGGTTGGCCAGGACTTTAAGTTTCCCTAAAACAAAGAGGATGTTGACCTCTAAATAAATACCTGAAGTAGGATAAAGACATCTGATCTGTGTTACCATTAGATTTAAAACACTGCTCTCTGGCAGTACTCCTGAAACATGCCTCCTGGGGGGCTCACCTGCCAGATCATTTCACATGACCTTGCCAGCAGTCTAGCCATGTTCAAAAGGCAGGGTCATGTTTCAGTTCTGTCATGCAAATGTACTATGCCCTGCCACCAGACCTCTTTGCTATGTTTACTGTAAATGCACTTCCCAGAGTGTTAGAAGTGCACCTGTGCTAAACAGACATCTGCTCTTCTGACAGAAAAATTCACATTGCAAATCCTTTAGAGAAATACATGGAGAAAAATTACAGGCAAATATTAATTGTTAATCTGAGTGATTGAAGTTGATGTCATATCAAATGAACTCTGAAGCCTGAATTTGTGTGCGAGATAAATAAGAAAATAGGACACAGGCTTTTGATGAATGTGGCATCTTGTTGACAATCTAATGTCACTTGCTTGGAAAGGGATTTGCCCCTGATCAGAGGGCCAGAGCAAGGCCAGTGCACCTTGCATCCCCCTAAAGGCCCTTGTTAAGAGTTTGAGCTGCACCAAGCAGGTCCTTCTCAGCATGTCTGCACATGCAGACACAGTGAAAGTGGCAGGACAGGCCTACCAAAGGGAAAGGCTAACACAAATTCTTTTCAATTTTAAGAGTAGGTTGAGACTACATGGATAATGTTCCTCTTCTAAGATAAGCCTTTGATCTTCTTTCTTACACTGTTTTTCCAATTAACTCCTCTTCACACCTTTGTCTGGGTGATGCTTTGACTCCAGAATACAATATCCTCCATGAGGATATAAAGCAGATGGCCTGGTTTGCTTTCCAGGTGGTACCAGTCAGGTGTTCGCTGCTGTGTAATGGCAGAGGTTGTACTGTTTCTAAGCCTATTGTATGTTCTGCTTTGGTTTGGTTTTGAGGCTGTTTGTTTGTTTGTGGGTTTGTTGTTGTTTGGCTTGGATTTATAATACAAAGCCTAAATGGGGATGCTAGGAGATTTCTTACACACTCCATTGTCTACAGCATTTCAATAGATTCCCTTCCTTCTCTCTTTCCTTTTACTTCACTATAAACACTTACAGCCAAAACAAATAGAAAACATTTCTGACATATCTACAAATAAAACATTAAGACATCTTCCTTCTAGATATAACTTAGTTGTGGTTTTAATTGCATATATCTTAACACATTATCTATAAGCATGTAAACATTGTACAAAAGCGTCACCACACACAAGAACCATGAATAACACTATTGACATTACACAGCAATTGCTTTGAATTAATTTGAATTACTCAAAGAAACAGATCCTCCTTGACCCTCTGCCCCTCTGTGTCTGAAAAGAAAATCATTGGTGGAAATATTGTAGTAGAAACTCAAGAGTCAGCTGAACTCCTTCTGCAAGTCCACCTATTTCCCAAAAGATGATGTCTGAACTATTTTATCTCTGGACACACTACACAGAAGGAAGAAGTAGAAAATACACGGGAAATTTAAAAAGAAACTCTCACAACATTGTGCATTTGTTATAGTTTACTGTGCTGTAACTATACTAAATTGTAATATTTATATACATATATCATAATTTGTCAGGGGGGCTGCAATTTATTAACAGATATAAAAGTATGCAATTAAAAGATGCTCTTGTTAACTGCATGCCACAGAATCATAGCAATAACTTCACTTGAGACTGAGATACAGGAATAAAAGATTGAATAGGTTTGTGTGACTCTAATCCTGTTCTACCCTTAAGCATTGGTCATCTCTTTCCAGCTTTATAGCTACAAGTGAGAGCTGCACACGAACTACCCAGGTTTCATAACGGGACAACCACCAAAACACAGGCCTGCAAAGTGCTGACAAGCCAGCAAAAGGTAGTGAGAAATTTGGATTTTTGATGTTAAAAAGTTGGCTTCAACCACTACTTTTTGCAGTGTAATTCTGTTTGCTCTGGGGAAGAACCCAAGGGCAGACTTGCAATAGCAGAAGAGAGCTGATCGTACCGCGATGCGGGCATGGTGCAGCAGGGACTTTGTCTTTCTACAGGGGAGGACTGAAACATGCTTACTGCATCTTTTTCCTCTGTGGTTTCATGAATCCCCCTTATCTTTCAGTATGTCTCCAGGATCTTAAGACGACTTGAAAAATAGCTTGGCAATTTGTTCCTTACACAGCAAGTACCACTATAAATGCCAATAAACCAAGCTTTCAGGACACATAGTGTAGTTGTCTTATCAAAACACTTCACATACAATAAAAGTGTTTGTTATATAAAATAAATATCTTTCCTTGCAGAAGAAACAGTTCCCAAATGTGTTTTATCACAGTACCTTGGGCATGCAGCATACATCTCTGTAGACACAGATTAATTTTTCATTCAGTGACACTTCATATTATCACTGGCTTCCTTTGATACTTGTGCTTTAAACTGGTAGTTAAGATATCATTCTTTCAATGGTGTAAAGTGACTACAATAAAAAGCTGAAATCTCAGAGGACTCATGTTTGACAGTAGGAAAAAACCACTCTTATCTGCGTATGACTACATCCAATCTGGCTCATAGGCTCAAAGTATTACTTTCAGCTCAGACAGTTGAAATAGCACGAGGATTTCAGCACTGGGGCACATCTGCAGTAGAATTACACTATCATAATTGGGCTTAAGACAAGCTGAGGGCTTGGGATAACCTACGATGAGATGCACTGAGTATAACTGCGGAGTTGTAAGGATGAGAACTGAAAACGGAAGGTCTCCTGTCATCTCCTATGTACATATTAGAGAATGCAAAGCAAAGAGAGAGACTTTCAGGGTTGTAATCATTCACTGTAGTTTCTAAAAATATGTGAAGTATTAGCACCAACCATGTGAATATGTGGTACTATCCACATGAAAATTAAACACACATAAAGCTGCCATCACAAGATTAGCTGTTCCTAAAAACCTGAGGACTTGATGAGTACTTTCTTGACATGATGAAATTATGTTTATGGGCCAATTCAGACACAGTTAGTTATGGGTAGGGTAAAGATTATCTGGCTTAGTGGAAGAGAGGTTGTGGGATATGTGGTAAACTAAATGAGGTCATTCCTTTGGTCACAAATGACAGAGGCCTGGATTTATTTACCTAAATGTCCTCCTTTGGATGTTACATATTTAGACTAAACCAGTTGCACAGGTCTCAGTTACAGGCCATACACATAGAAAGGCAGCTCCAAAGGCAATTCTTCTCACACATCTCAGACACGGGATGGGACAAAGCACTCTCTGCAACAGACTGTTTTCAGCTGCAGACAGAGCTTGAAGAACAAGTGTATACAAGGTGTTTAACTTTCTGACAGGTAAAGCCAAATGAGGAGAGCATGTTTCTACCCCTAGCAGAACCAATAGGTTTGTACTGAACTGGAATGACCCTTCCAGATCATACACGTAGGCCCTTTAGAACATGGAGTGACTCTTACAGATCCCACATTTATGTTCTTTAGATCAAAAGAGAGAAGACAGAAAAATACTGACAGGTTCCTCCTGTGCAGACATCTTAACAAGGGATGTCTCATTTAATGAGGCGTCATTTAAGTGTCAGGCACAATCAAATTACCCAACCACATTACGGTGTTTCGGGAAACAGCTGTTCGCCCCGGCACTTAGGGAAGGTGTAGATTGATTTGAACTGCGTATGTGATGACTATCCACGTGTGAGACGAAAAGCAAACCACAGTATCACACATCAAAAGATTCCTTTGCAGCGTTGCCTTGGCCGGCATTGTACATATGAGCCATAAATCACGCGTAACCAAAGGACAACACCCAGAAGGTAGCTGGGGGTGTATACGCTGACGGTACCGGAGGACGATAACGACAGCAAATACCAGGGTGTAACGGGAAAGCAGTGAGACATGAGGGAGTACCGTGTGTGGATATGGTGTGGGAACAACCGCGCGGAAAGCCAGGGCGAGCACTGCTCCCTTCCGAGAGCGGCGGCCCGGGTGCCCTCAGCGGCGGGGCCGGGGCGGCGGCGCCGTTTCCTGGCCGNCCGAGGCTCGGCCCCGGCACTTCGCCGCCGCTCCCGGGGGGAGGGCGAGTGGGTGCTTCTGGCCTTCAGGCATCACAGCCGCTTGGGCCGGGGGGGATGTGCCCTGCCCCGGCGGGCGGCCGGAGCCCCGGGTACCGTCCCTGCGGAGCCGCCTCTGGAGGTTGGTGGGGCGGGTGGCAGCGCTGGGAGTGGTGGTGCCCCAGCTGGGCACAAGCGATGTGGAAGTCGGCGGCTCCGTTTGCGCGGCTCAGCCCGAGGGATGTCAGGTGTTCTGCGAGCAGCTGGGGGAGGACTCGATAGTCCGTGTGGGCCCCGTCCAAACTGCGATGTTCTGCTGTTAACTTGCTCGAGTTTGGTGGGTCTGGCTGTTTTTCCTGGGCGAGTGTCAGTCCAAGCTCCAGCTCCATCAGTACTGCAGCACCCGGGCCTGCTGCTCGCCCAGGCCGTGCGAGAGGCCTTGGGTCAGGCAGGAGGATGTTGTGTCTCGCTGCCCGGGTTGTGGCTGGTGTGTGTCGCCCTACGAGCTGCTGGTTCGAGCTGGTGTGCGGGCAGGAGGGCCAGGATGGGCAGAGCACGGGCCGGGCAGAGCTTGCTGTGTTGTGACAAGTGTGAGTTGACCGTGTCTCCCTGGTGTCCCCATCCCCTTGGGCTGGTTTGGGCTGCATGTGCAGCTTGATACCCCAGGGGACAGATGTGCCCGGAGCTGACAGCCCGGTGGTTCCTGGAGCTCTCCAGTGTAGTGTGTGCCCACTTGGTTGGTTGATTGCTCTAAAATAGTGTCATCCATAGCGCCAGTTTCTAATGGGGTAGGAGCATGCAGATCCAGGCTGAGACAGGCTATTAAAACTCTATGTTATGGCTGTTCTGCAGTGGTAACTCTTGTCACTATTGGCCTGGTTTGAACTGATGAGGAATTACAGTGTTTGTGTCCATTGCCAGTTTGAAGTGATCTTTCCCCCTCGTTCCTCTGACTTTGGTTTTCACATGTGGATGTAGTGTCCAGAAGTCATGAAATTTAAATCAGGTGCTGTTGCCTGAGTGATATTCAGCTTGCAAATTGATCTGTGCTGACAATACTTTAATCACAGTGGCTTTGACTGCTTGGAGTGAGATTTTGTTTTCTGGGAAAAGCTTTGAACTGTTTTTTAATCCAAATTATTACCATCTAGTATGTATTGATCATGATGTGATGACTGAGTGGCTGATGTGCTTTATGCTTAGCTTTTTGAGGCAGAATATTTATGTGCCAATATCTGATTTTGAGGTTTTTCCTTCAGCCCTTCCTCACCAGAGTATAATCAGTAACCAGGAATGCTCTTACATCTATTTGTTTTCCCCCCTCCCCTCTCTGTTCCTTGGCTCCAGAATGAATGAAATGAACTTGAGTCCTGTAGGGATGGACCAGCTGACCTCATCCTCTGTGAGCAATGCCCTGCCAGTCTCTGGGAGTCACTTGGGATTGGCAGCGTCACCCACTCACAACGCCATACCAGCACCAGGTAATGGGGAAAGGTCCCACAAAGATTGTTGCAGCTTATGCTCTGTGTTTTACTGTCACAGGAATGGTCATTACTGGGTAGCAGGTAGTGAGATTGTGTAGAGCTGGGGAAGAGGAGTCCAAAAATCGTTGCTTATGTGGGCAGAGCAGAAGGCATGAGTGGTTATCAGGCTTACACCTTAGTGGCAGTCTTAATTTTGTTCTCATGGGGAGGTTTGCACTGTGAGTGAGTAGTAGCAGAATCCTTTGAAACTGGAACTGTAGCTGAGTACGTATCTGTCTCCATTTCTAATATCTAATTTCTATCAGGTGAAAATTATGATTTTTCACTTGTAAAGCAAAAATGTCTTCCTAGCTCTTCTTTTCAGTGGGCTGCACAGACAGCACTCCATTTCAATTGTAAAGTAGAAGCAGCCTCTACAAAGCATATCCCAAAAAACATTTAGCCATATTCAGGCATGCCCCTCAGTGTTGTGATAACCGATTCCATCTTTGAAGCTTTCCATATCTGACAGTACCATGCTCCTGAGGAATTAGTAACCTCTTTATTAGCTTTTGTGTTCATAAATTCAAGTAGTTCCATTGAATTTAAATGGGCATTTTCTCTTGCAGGCTTGCCTGTTGCAATTCCAAACTTGGGCCCCTCCTTGAGTTCCTTGCCCTCTGCTCTGTCTCTGATGCTCCCAATGGGTATTGGGGATCGAGGGGTGATGTGTGGTATACCAGAGAGAAACTACACCCTACCTCCGCCACCATACCCTCACCTGGAGAGCAGCTATTTCAGACACATTCTACCTGGTAAGTGCTCTGGTGCTGATGGATGGAAACAGAAACTGTTTTAAGAGCCACCTGTTTCTGTCCTGAAGCAGGCAAGACTGACTGTTTTTGCAGAGATGTTGCTGAGGTTGTCTGAAGAAAACTGTGTCATTTACATACTTTTATTTTCAGGTATCTATTGCTCTACTTGTGAATGAAGAGAATTGCAGGGCATTTTCTCTTTAAACCAAACCTTTGATTGCTAGTCTTGCTTTGGTTTTTAGATTAACGAAAAACAAAGCATGCCTGGCTTCTGCCTCCAATGGCTTGTAGTTTGAAAGCTGCTTCTATTTTTCTTCTCCTGTAGTCTGAAGCAGTACTTAATATGTGTGCAATGGTCGGTCAGAAAGGGCAAGTCATCAGCTGAGGAGTTTGGGCTCTTTTCCACCTGGTTAGCCTATGGCACATTTTTTCTTCTTTTTTGTTCAGGGTTGATTTCCAAAGGCCTAACATTCTGACTTCTATCTTGATTCCTCTCTCACATGTGCTTTAGAGTATAAATGTAGAATTTTACATGTTAGTATATGAAGACACAGAAATTGGAGCTTTAAATACAGTCCTTGTTTTGTTTTGTAGCTGAGATTGACAGGATGGAAGAGGTAGTTAAACTTCTTCAAGGTGGCCCAGTGGGTGTTGTTGGTTTTAGCTAGGTTAGGGAAAAAACTGTAGCAGCCCAGATCTCATCCAGCTTCCTGTTGACTAATGGCTGAATTTTCCAGCTGCTTAGGAGTAACCTTTCCTACTGCAGTACCTGCCTGTCCATTTGGTGGGCAAAGAGTAGACGAGGAGACTGTGCATTAGGACCAAAGGTATTCAGCATTCTTCTGAGCTGGAATAATTCTTCTAGTTCCTGTGATGTTCAGTCTGATGTTTCATAGGGCTCTTCTGTTGGTCATCTTGCTGCCTTCAGGGATCCTTCTTGTTCAAGCCACAAGGCAGCATTGCATGCAGAAATATTTGATCCAGCTGACGAAATTGAACTGTCCATTTCTTGGCTTAGTCATTTGTATTTGGGTTATGCCGCAGAAGGAGTATGCGTGCTTGCATCCTTGTAATAACAGACATACTTGGATGGGAAACTCTTGCAGAAAAAATGGCTCATAGGGCTGAAGGGCGAAAACAAACATGCTGACTCAGATCTTGCAGAATCCACAAAATCTACCTCCCTCTCTGCTGAAAATACTGTTTACTTGAATGTGCTGATGTATTCCTTCCAAAGATATATTTTTTGTTTATGTAGTATGAAAATACAGGTTAGTGTTTTTTCGTATCTTAAATTCCAAGGTTGTTTGATTTCCAGAGCTATCAGAAGATGTTAGGGTTTCTGATTTAAATTTAACCAAGCTGTTGTTTCAGGAGAAACAACATACTTTCCAGGTAAGGAAAGAGAGCTGACAACTCATGATATCTCTGAGAGAACTTGCCTTTGTCCTTCAGAATTGCAGTTGATGATCTCTGAGATGGACAGTTGTGCCACTTAGTCTTAGAGGAAGGAAGTAGTAATTTTTAAAGCTTAAATGCCTAAACAAAATTATGTATCTTGGGGAATTGTTTCTTCTTCTAGTGAAGATGAACCAGGAATTATCATCCTTTGCAACCTATTTCTTGAGAATGAAAAATTAAGCCAAAAATGTGAATATGTAACCTCTTTCTGATTCAGTCTTTGTACTGAGGAGCCAAGTTGAATTCTGCCAGAAACAGCTGTTCTGAGTTTGAGAAATAACTAGAGACTTGCTCTGTTGGATGGAAGTTCTGAATTTGTTGTCAAATGATAATTTGACAAGAGTGTTGGGCTGGCATATGTTTGTGAGCCATATTTTAGAATTAGTGGGTTTTAATTGCAGATAATGTAGACAGCATGTCTTCAGGGATCTGGGTCTCGATGTACTATGCCGTGATTGATTTTTGTTCAAGATTTGAAAACTGATGCAAACTCACTCTCCTTTTTCTCTCTCTGTCTGCCTATCAGGTATCTTATCTTACTTGGCTGACAGACCTCCACCGCAATACATCCATCCCAACACCATAAATGTTGACAGCAACCCAGCATTATCAGTCTCCAGCAATCCCTCAGCCCTGGATCCCTACCAGCCCAGTGGAACTGTGGGCCTAGAACCAGGGATTGTCTCCATGGACTCCCGTACAGTGAACACACATGGTCCTCAGAATTTGCATCCTAGTGACAGCCATGAGGTGTCACTGGATACTACAATCACCATGGAGAGCGTTTCGAGGGTAACCAGCCCCATCTCTACAGATGGGATGGCAGAGGAGCTTACGATGGATGATGTAGCCGGGGATCATTCACAGATCCCAAACGGCTCCCGGAGCCATGAACCTTTAGCCGTAGACACAGTGGGGAGTAACTTGACATCGGACACTGTGGGACACGGTGGTGTCATTCCCATTCACGGTAGCACTTTGGAACTCCCTGTCGTCATGGAGCCCGACCACATTGCCGGGCGGGTGACAGGGATATCGGACAGCACACTAAATGACTCCATTCATACTGTGGCCATGAGCACCAACTCCGTGAGTGTGGCGCTCTCTACCTCACACAACCTCGCTTCCCTGGACTCAGTAGCCTTGCATGAAGTAGGCCTCAGCCTCGAGCCAGTGGCAGTGTCTTCCATAAATCAGGAAGTAGCCATGGGGCCAAGTCATGTGGATGTGTCTGCAGACAATCTTGCCTTTGTACCATCCTCTCTACAAATGGAAGACTCCAATTCGAACAAGGAAAACATGGCAACCTTGTTTACCATATGTGAGTGGACATTTCCTGCTTTCTTGGGGTAGGGTTTGGCATGTGGCTGTTGTCTGGTGGGATGATAGAACTCTTGTTACTAGTCTTATTTATGGTGAAAGAAACATCTAATACGTCCATGGAACTTGGGACATCTGCAGTGCCAGATTAAGTGTGCTGAACGAAACAGCAGTAGTTGGAAGTAAAAACAGTTGGATGTTTAGCTTAATTTTCTTTGTATCCTTTTCCTGTGTTGCCTTGAGGTGGAAAGCTGAGTCTTTATGAACTTCTTACTTTTGTGGATATGTTGGTACTATCCTTTGCACTAAGCCATGCAGTCAGTCAAGTAGGTGTAGTTTTTGAGTATGACGTTATGTGATTTTGCAAGATCTTTGTTAAAACATGAACAGTCATCATGAAAATGTTCTCAACAGGACCTGCTGTGAAAAAAGAGCAGAAGGGAGGAACTTCTTAATATTTCAAATATTCTCATCAAAGGACTTTAGTCCAGAGGTTAGTTGATCTCGTAGAAGCAGGGGAGCACTGGGTATTGCACTCTCAGTCCTGTTATCATTCAAGGAGTGGTGTTTGAGAACTGTGACATTCTCATTTGCTGGGACAGAGATTTGAACTTTCACCTGTCTGGATTCCTGCCAGTGAAGCATAAGGCCAGCTTTTATATTCATTTTTATTAGCTGTGATAGCATTGCTGAGGGCTGCTTTTCATGCAGTCTGGCCCTTCTGGGTGGCTTTGCCTTCAGAGTGTGTATTAAGAAATGGAAAGATACAGTGCCTTGGTTAGTGATGGGAGAGGTGCAGTTTAGTGCGCAGTGTTCAGTCAAACATTTGAATTAACACTTGTAATCAGGTGGGAATAGAACTATGATGAAGTTACAACTCCTAGAGGAAGAGTTTGATAGTTAATGCACTCAGAAGTTCCTACAAGCATCTGTTACTTGCTGAACAAATACGGATCAAAATATCCAACATGCTTGTGGTGAAATCACTTCTCTTATTCTAAGTGAGATTGGATGTGCCAGCTTATTGTCACTGTATTTGCATAGTCCTAAACTGTTTCCCAGATGATGCTTCCTTTTGGTAGGATAGTAAAGTGGCTATTGCATGCCTAGTGCTTTCATGTGATTTGCAAAACAGATTCTTGACTTGGGAAGGTTTAAATTTTAACTTTGTGTTGTTGCTTTTAAACTTCTGAATAAAACATGAATTTGTGTCCAGACAGGTGACAGCAGGGACGAGGAGTTGGTTGAGAGCCCCTTAGTGGTTTTTCCTGACCATGAAGACAGGAGTCAGGCAGGGCCTTTCTCAGAAAGATTTTACACTGTTCCTAAGCAGGATATAAAAAGTGTGCCTTTGCTGCAGTCTTGAATGTTTGTGAAACTTTCAAGTAGCTCCTTTTATGGTCATCTTTGTTGACAGTTCTGGGTATCCAAGTCAGAGAAGTAATCACTGATTTTTTTTTTTAGGGTTTTTTTGTTGCATTATTTGACAAGGGTAAGAATGGAAAAGTATATTTCACTTTCTGTAGAATATGAGCTTGGGTTTTTTTTTTTTCCCCAGCATCTTAAAAATGTATGAATCCCTGAGCCTTTCCAAGTGGAAGTGTCACATGCCTAGAACTTTTCTTCCTCTGCCTCTCCTTGGAGCTAGTCCACAGACCCATGGTGGGTGTGTGCTAGGCAATGCTTAAAAGCAGCTATTCCAACTGGGAGTTCTTTTTAGTCAGTTCTGGCAGTTGTCATTGCTGTACTGCTACATGTCACCTGTGCACATGAAGCAATGCTTACATAGGCTCTACCTAATTTTTTTTTTTTTTTTTAGTTCCTTCCTGTCTCTAACTCTGTAGTTGCTCAGAGTGTCCTTTTTTGGAGTCAGATTCTGGTACCCTGATACTGTATATGAAGGCAATGTCTGAAAGTGATCTTTAAACATGGAAGAATGGAGCTGCTGTTTAGGCCTGTCTGTGATGGGTCTTTTACACTGGAGTTGGGTCATCAAGAGACTAATCAGGGTCTCCACAAAGACCTTCTTTGGTTAGCTGAGCTTCTTTCTTCAGAAGAAGGATTCATCAGGAGGGTGGTTGCTGAGTAGGTGTTGGTTGCTCCATCTGTAGAGAATTAACATGACATAGTTTTTCCTAGATGAAATAATAATTTTGTAGGGAGCATTTTATGATGTACTTTTTCCCTAATTTATCCAGTTGAAGGTTTTTGCAGATCTCCTTTTCAACAGTACTTTTGCATGACAGATTGGGAAAGCAATGGTACTGATCCTTGTTGGGCTTTTATTTTTGTTCCGTTCAGTGGCGTGCTCATACTGTGTGAGTTTATTAGAGTGAGCCCTTCAAAAGCGACAGCGAGGTGAGGTTTTTCTTGTTGTTAAGATTTGCACGTTGTCTGAATTCAAATGGATGTAAGGGGATTTGTGGATTCAAATGAGAAATATTTTAGATAGAAGACCTTACTGTCCCTTTGCATGGATATCCTTGAGGTTCTACATGCAAGAAGTGTTTCTGGTAAATTCCAAAAATGCGGCCAGTTGGAAAGTATTTGGTTTGGTATGTCTTAGATTGTTCTGTCAATAGAGTTCACTTCACTTGTGGTCAGAGTGAAAATGGCTCCTCCATCCTCAGCCTTCCTGGCAGATCTGGGGAGACTGCCGTCCATTTTGCAGTAGCTTTGATGAAGAACGGCCTCTGTCCCATTGCAAGATTCCCCTGTAGGGATAGTCTGGAGTCTAGGTAATAAATTTACCATCAGGAAGGTAGGTGGATATTCTCAGTTTTGATCTGAATTAGGTAGGAATAGTGGCATGTATGTCATTGCCCATCTGACTAGAAACATAGTTTGTACTCTTCTGAGCAGAAGCTATGAAGTGGGTAAGTTGAATCTGATAGAAACAGCCTTTGGCAGGAACTGAGCTGAAGCACACTGATAGGGAGCTGACTGCACTGTGGGAGCTGTTGCATCTTTTTAATCCCTGTTGTCCCTTCCCCTCTCCGCAGGGTGCACACTGTGTGACAAGGCGTATCCATCGGACTGCCCAGATCACGGGCCCGTCACCTTTGTCCCTGACACCCCGATAGAGAGCCGAGCCAGGCTTTCCCTCCCCAAGCAGCTTGTCCTCCGGCAGTCGATCATGGGAGCTGAGGCGGGTAAGGATCAGATTACTGCGCATTTCTCTGCAGCAGTTTGAAATACACCCACTGCCTGAAACCCAAAACTGTAGGGATATTAATGTGGGAAAGAAACACTGCAATAGAGAGGTGCTTCCCTCTTCTGTAATCACCCTGACTTTTGTTGTCCAAGAGCTTCTTGTGCTCCAGTTACTGCTTAGACTTCCGCTCTACTGTAGGGCTGCTGCCACAGTGTGCGGTGCTTCATGAAGGCAAGCACAAGCAAGGTATGGTGTTTTATTTTTTTGTCATGGTAAGCAGCCCAGGCAGAGCTTTGGTGAGAAAATATTGCAGCAATTGCAGTTTGGGAGAAGGTAATGATTAGAAATAATAGAGGACATTTCTGTCTGCTCATTCACCAGCTTGGTTTGCTACCTGTGGGTCTACTGGATGTTCTCATTGGAGTATTGATCATGAGTGCCTCTGGTTTTTTCCCCCCTCTTATTTACATTTGGCATGTAGATTGTGACCTTGTCATTGGATGTGGACCTTGTTACTGTATTTCACACCATTGTCACCTGGAAATCGAAGAGTAGAGTGCAATACCTTAAGGATCTGAAGGCTAGAGAAGAATGTGATTATTGGCTTGCTTAGTGATGCTGCCTGTTGAGAGTAGATGACATCTGTTCTTTTCAAGCTGCACTAGTTTCCAGTTTATTCCTAAAAGCTATTCAGTGTATTCATGTAGACCTATATATATATGTAAATGTTTAATAATAAATAATATACACGCAGGAATCCCTCTGCCCATGACAGAAATACAGCTGCCTCTGGGGAGAAATGCAGAACAATGCCCAGCAACAGTTCTGGAAATTCCTGGGGATTAGGTAGGCAAAACGTAGTTACTGAAACTAGTATTTTCTGCTTCTGCAGAAAGTGCCATGAAAACTTTTAATTGGTACAAGTGGCTAGGATGTTAGTTTTCTAGCTTACTGAAAAGTAAATTACTTGCTTTTGACAAAATAAATGTTTTTAATTAGAGCAAAGCGGCTCCCAGTAGTGTCATGTGGTGGTGGTGGTTCTTGTCTCTGGCTTAGGTGTGTTTCACATGTGAAGTAGAAGCTTTGATGATCCTATGCCTAGATACTACCCCTGGAGCATTATCTCATAAAACTCCCGCTTTATTTTGCATGATTAGTTGTTTAAACAATTGATTTCTTGAAGTTTTGGATTTCTACTTATAGGTGTGTGGACACGAGAAACCATTCCTGTGCGGACTTGTTTTGGCCCTTTGATTGGGCAGCAGAGCCATTCTCTGGAGGTGGCTGACTGGACAGACAAAGCAGCAAGTCACATCTGGAAGGTCAGTGGGTGTTATGGCTCGCAGACTCTGCCAGCATGCCTTGATCTGGCAAAAGCTGCCACATGGCACAGCAACTTTATCATTCTTGCCAAAAGTAAAAGCAATTTGGTTGTTTAATGCTTTATATCAACATATACATACATATACATAACTGTATACTATGTAATATGCTGGTAATCAATCCTGAAGTACCAAAAGCTTCTTTAATTCCTATTCTTTTAGAGGGCTGAATGCAGTTTCCACTATTTGTGTGGAGTTGCAACAGAGAATTGTTTATGATTTCCTAGGCAGCACTCCTTTGTTTGTTTTATATCACTGTTTATTGGAAGTTCTCTTAAGTGATGAATGATCTGTAGTAGGAAAGACGCTTTAAAGCTTTCCTTTCCCCATCACTGCATGTTCATAAAGTTAATCTGATCTATAGAAATAAAACGTGCTGTGCCCAGATATTATTATTCACAAGACTTGGTTTGTAAGAAAAGCAGTCAAATAACCTCCTGGGTAGCAGAGAGGTCAAGATTCCCATTTCAAGAGGCAAGTGAGTAGTAAAAACAGGGCTGTAGTACTGGCAATGGCAACGGAGATTTCCCAGCTTGTTCTAAGTAAACATCCTCTCTTAAAGTAAGAAGCTGGCTTTCACTGCATTTATTGCTGTGTTTTGTCCTAAGACTTCATTTTTTTCCCCTGGTAGATCTATCATAATGGTGTCCTGGAGTTCTGCATCATTACAACTGATGAAAATGAATGTAACTGGATGATGTTTGTACACAAAGCCAGGTGAGAATCACCTGTACTGTGCTAAATAGCTTTTAATCTGAGCTGCAGGCTCATAGCAGGCTGTACTGCAACGACAAGGATCACAGGATATTCTGAGTTGGAAGGAACCCAACGAGGATCATCGAGTCCAACGCTTAAGTGAATGGCCTGTATGGGGACCACACCCATGACCTTGGCATTATTAACCCATGCTCTAATCCACTGAGCTCATCTCAGCCTGTACTGGAGAATGTGCAGTGCTGCCCTGCCTGCCCAGGCGGGTGATGATCTCGGGACCAAGGGGCCTTCAGGAGTAACCTGGACACCTTGGGCTGGTGTGGACAATGAAACAGAACCCACAGTGGAGAGTTAGTACACACACTGTCCTAAAACAGCGCCAAACCTGCGCGTGTACTTTGTTTCCCTTGCTCTAAAGCTTTAAACTAGGTTCTTTATACAGTAACTTACTCTATATTAGGTTGTTTTTTCCTTCCCCTCTGCCCCCTTCCTTTTGGATACATCTGTGAAGTTGACATTGATTGTCCTTTTCATTGTAATACTTTGATAGCAAAGTGTGCCTGGGTTCTTTTGGCCAAGTTCCAAGCTCTTACAGTTTCCAAAAGCTGTCGTTTTCAGCCTTTCTGGAGCCTGCAGTGAAAACTATTCAGTCTGGCTTAAGTACATGTTGCTCCATCCGTGGTGAAGGCTGTACCTTTCCTATTGCTCTGTGACACAAAGTAGGTTTCTGCTGCCGTTCATTTCATTGCTCCCATATGCAGGAGTCAAGAAGTTTAATGCTTGATCTCCCACTGCAGTGGGGTAGAGCTTTTGCTGCTTTCAGATACTAGGAACAAACATACACAAGATACTGCTTCAAAACATGAAGGACCATGTCTTGGAAATGCTCTTGAAGAGGGTTTTTTTTGAGATAATTTTGCTCTAAGATATTACTGATATTTTCTCCCTCACACGTTATCTATTTCCCAAGGGACTTAATATGAAAAATACATAGATTTCCTGTAGTTTGTTAGATGATAAACTCTCTTCTCTCAACCCACTCCAATGTGTATTAATAATTTTCTTGGCAGTGGTGTGAAAAATGCATCATTTGGTGGAGCAGATTGGCTCTCAAAGTCCAGTTTTCTTTTCCTTTAATAAAGAAGGACAGAAGTGACAGACATGAACATTTTTATAATGTGCTGACAAGCACTGAGGTTCTCTCATTACCTGTTTATAGGAATTTCCTTCTTTTCTTTTCTCTCTCAAAAAGTCAGTACTTCTTTTAAGGGCTTCTATTCATAACTCTTTCTATTGCTATAGGAACCGGGAAGAGCAGAATCTCGTAGCTTATCCTCATGATGGAAAAATTTACTTCTGCACCTCTCGGGACATCCCACCTGAGCACGAGCTTCTCTTCTATTACAGTCGGGACTATGCACGACAGCTTGGTAAGTAAGCTCTCATTTTTGTTGGCTTTGCAAGGAGTACTCAATTTGAATTCCCTGTCAGTGCCACCTCTAGGCACTGTGACTTGGGTGTGCATGTCATTGTTTCCTTTTATATTTCGTGACTAGAGAGTGCTGTCATTGAAAAGAAACATTTCCCTATCTAATTCCACTGCTCAGGAGTAAAATAACAGTTTCAAAGTAAAAGCATTGTTTTTCTTCTGTTCATCCATCTGGTGCTAAGGGAGTGTCGCTAGCTGAAGATATTTCTATCTTCCCCCACCTTTGGTTGTGATAATTTCGATTTGTTGGAGCTGTGCTCAAAACAGTTTCAAAGTTTAGCACCTCCAAACATTTGAAATGACCTGCCTGAAAGAGTTGAAAAGCAAGCACTGCAGCTGAAAGGAACAAAGGTGAAAATCTTTGCTTCCACAGCCAAAATGTTAACATGGAACTTGCTTACGCTGTTAGGCCTTACTGTGCCTCTTTAAAAGTGATACTTTTGTGCCCAAAGGTGTCCCTGAACATCCAGATGTGCACATCTGCCACTGCGGAAAGGAATGTGCTTCCTATGCGGACTTCAAGGCCCATTTGAGCAGCCATATTCACAGCCACCTCCCCAGCCAGGGGCACAGCAGCAGCCATGGGCCAGGCCACGGCAAGGAAAGGAAGTGGAAGTGCTCCATGTGCCCCCAGGCTTTCATCTCCCCGTCCAAGCTCCACGTCCACTTCATGGGTCACATGGGCATGAAGCCACACAAGTGCGATTTCTGTAGCAAAGCTTTCAGTGATCCCAGCAACTTAAGGACACACCTCAAGATACACACAGGTAAGGGTTGGGGGCTTTATAGAGCTGCCTGTGCTAGGAAATCTTTGGGGCAGGGTCTGTTTTCTCTGATTCCATGACCAATTGGCAGAGCAGAGCTTGTGTCTATAAATCTAAGCTCTTAGAAACATACAATCATAGAATGTTTTGGATTGAAAGGGGCCCTTAAAAGTAGTAGTCCAACCTCCCCTGCCATGGACAGGGGCATCTTCTGTTAGATCAGGTTAGTTCAAGCCAAATCCAACCTACCTTTGAACAGTTCCAATGGTGGGGCATCTGCAACTTCTCTGGGGAACCTCTTCTAGTGCCTCACCACACTCATTGTAAAAAGTCTTCTTTATGTCCAGTTTAGACTTACCTTTTTTCAGTTTGAACCCATTGCTCCTTGTGCTGTTACCACAGGCCTTGGTAAAGTCTCCCTTTCTTATAAGCCCCCTTTAATATTGAAAGGCTGCAATAAGGTCTCCCCAGAGCCTTCTCTTCTTGCTGAACAGCCCCAGCTGTCTCAGGAGAGGTGCTTCAGCCCTCTGATTACCTTCATGGCCCTCCTTCAGACTTGCTCTAACATTCTTTCTTATGCTGGATACCCTAGAACTGGATGCAATACTCCAGGTGGAGTCTCAAGCAGAGGGAAATCACCTGCCTCGACCTGCCTGTCTAAGAATGGCAGCTTCCTGCTTGTCTACGGGGATGATCTCTAGTCCATGCTGACCCCAGTTAATGCCTGGGCAGTGCCTGAGAGAGCAATGTTTGGCATGGAATAGGACTGAGCTGGGTTCAGGGGGGTGGGTGCTTACAGAGCAGTGTGTATGTGTTATCTTTGATTGTGCCATGTCTAAAAACATTTGATGCTTGCATCTAATTGACTGCAGTTGGGAAGAAGTGTTGGCCTTCATCTGGGAGACAGAAAAACTTGGTTGCCACATAGCAGGTCCAGTGCAGGTAGCTGTGATGGAACACGAGTTCCCTTCTGCTCATGAAGCACGCTGGGTTTGAGAGATATTAATGTCCAGTTGTCCACTTAAATATGGGCCTGAGATCTTTCCTACTTGAATTGTTTTTTGTCTTAAGGCAATAGCACAAACCCGAAATTGGTGACTGTGAGGGTCAGACTGATGTGGATAAGGCTGTGAGGATAAGGCTCTGTCACTCATCAAAACTGAAGTCTGAACAAGCTGTTGACTTCCCTGGGCATTTGGGTATCACTGGAGTATTTGAGGATAAAGGGGGAATTGCCAGCAGATCAGTGACCACTAACAGAGGCAAGCAAAATAGTGGAAGATTTTTCAGCTGTATAAGCAGAGGGGAAATACAAAAAAGCATGGATTTAACACTGAGTTAAATCAGGGGAGAAGGTGAAGGTCAAGTTACAGGCCAACAATAGACAGTGTGGATATTTTTGCCTCTTTTTTTCTTTTTTCCCCAGTAAGATTGGAATACTTGTTGGGAATCATGGAACACAAGTCACAGAGGTGGAAAAGGAATAAAACTGCTGAGGGCTTGGTGCCCGAAAGTCAAGCATAGGCTTGACTACTGTAGGCTCAGTAGTCAGGAATTTAAATAAAGCAATCAAGTACAAATGTGAATACACAACCTCGGAATACTCAGTGGGGTGGGATTCAAGTGGTATTCAAACTTCCTCGGAATTCAGTGGCATGCAGGCGTTTTGAACTATTTCTGCTGAAGAATAATGGAAGAACTACAGATAAGTGGAGAAATGGGATAAAACAGAAGTTATCAAAGGGCCAGGGAGCTTTGTAGCTGTGTATTTTTTAGATAAGAGAACTTGGTTTTGTAGACAAAGGCAATGCAGTGCATCAAATGTGGCTGGGCTCCGGTAAGGCATCAGATATGGTTCCTGTGGGAAATCAGTGGGGATGGGGATGTACTAATGTGCAGTAACTAGATGGTTACCATGGTTACTATTAGAAAGGAAGCTAACATTGTTTTTACTGAAGAATTTGTCTTGGATAAGTCCTGTTAAGTGTTTGCCTGAATGTCTTTGCTGAAAGATTTACCTGCTGGGGATGTTTTGATGCACAGAACAGGGAGGCACAGTTGGCATGGAAGAAGCAGAAAGCCTATCTCACAGGAAAGGCTGACTGTCCATAAGCACTGGATTCAATGGGGTTTAGCAGGTCAAGGTGCAGAAACATGCATCACATGAGGGGCTCAGGGGTTTTGGTTTGGGGGCATGGGATGGAGGATAAAAAGCGTTGGGAATGATGAAGTCAGATGCCTCTTTTTTCTGTTGCTAAATCTGGACTAGAACTCAGTAGGCCTTTATGCTGAGTCTGAAGAAACTGCAGGAGGAAGCAGGTCCTGTTCACAAAGAATCTGCCTTTCTTCAGGGTAAAATGTCATTTTTCAGTAGCGGTCAGGCTTGTTTGTATCCTGTATTTTTTGGGCCACTGACTGTCCATTTGTGGGTGTCTGTATGTAATCCCAGGTCAGAAGAATTACCGCTGTACCCTGTGTGACAAATCGTTCACCCAGAAGGCTCACCTGGAGTCGCACATGGTCATCCACACCGGGGAGAAGAACCTGAAGTGCGATTACTGTGAAAAGCTCTTCATGCGGAGGCAGGACCTCAAGCAGCACGTGCTCACTCACACACAGTAAGTGATCTCACAGCGTGTGCTGGACTGGACACTGCAATAAGTAATGAAGCTGAACAAGAGGGAACCTCCAGTTTGCAAATAGTTTGGGTTCAGCCTCAAAAATGACAGAGAAGTCAGTTCCACAAAGTTCTTGATTTACTGGCTGCAGTTGTCCAGTTCTAGTGTTTGAAATATTATAATGACACAGTAAATTCTAAGCGGTGGTCCTTGTCTTGTGAAATGGCTGGCTGGAGTGTTCATCTTCTGGAGAGAGGGGGTGGTTTGATTTACATTTTATTCCTTGCTGAGACCTGCTTACACATCCCAGTGTGACCACAGAAGACCATAAACTCCTCAGTGCTGTTCTCACCCAGTAGCTTGTTAGTGAATTCTGCCTCGCAGTTTGCCCTAGGGGTGGGGTGCAGCCATTCCCAGCCCTTTCCTCCCCACAGGTTTCACTCAAACACTTGGTCTCCTGCTCCTCCTGTAGGTGGATCCCTACTCACAGCCCTCTGCCAGGCCAGGTCTTTAGCTCTGAGAATCCACCCTGTATATTTACTCCCAATCCAAGGTCATCCCTTAAAAGCTTATTTGCCCCAAACTAATCCATTTGCTTATTTTGTTTTTGGCACCTGGTTCTCGTAGTCACTTGGAATCCGTTGCTGCTTCTGTTATGCTGCCTAGGAGACAGCATAGTGCGGGAAGCATGAGCAGGAGAGGCAGACAGACCTGCTTTGCTGCTTGTTCCTGCGGCCAGAGCCAGGAGCACTACTGCTGGGAGGTATTTTGCACTGTCAGGTACAGAATTTGTTGAGTCTGAGCATCTCAAGCTTAGCATTTACAGACTGAGGGTTATGAACACTCTGCAGCTTTGTCTTGTCTTCCCTCACCCCCTATTTATGCAGGGGGGGGAAGAAGGGAGACTGACCTTTCCATCAGGACAACATCTCTGCCCTTGCCAAAACATGGACCTTAACCAGTATTTTAATACTGTATCAGCTGCCCTGCAGGAGCAAACTCAATTTTTGTCTTGCAGAGAACGGCAGATCAAGTGCCCCAAGTGTGACAAGCTGTTTCTGAGGACAAATCACCTGAAGAAGCATCTCAATTCACATGAAGGAAAGAGGGACTATGTCTGTGAAAAATGCTCCAAGGCTTATCTAACCAAATACCACCTCACTCGCCACCTAAAAATATGTAAAGGCCCCACCTCCAGCCTGTCAGCCCCAGAGGAGGAAGAGGAGGAGGATTCAGAGGAAGAATTAATAGACTCTATGAGCACTGAAGACTGTAGGATTAACAATGGAGTGTATTCAACAGGTGATGCCCTGTCTGGACACAAATGAAGAAGAGAGAGAAACTTTCTTGGATGTTATAACTAGCGAAGGAAAATACCCTCTTCCTTGTTTCTCCAGTCAACAGTGTATGTCAGGTGAGGAGCTTTCCTTCTCTTTCGGTCTCCACACTACCACCACTTCATATACTCTAGCCAAAACACTGAATGAGACTGGATCATGCACGTGCAAGTGAGAGTTGCTAAGAAGGAAATGTGAGGCAAGGAGATTCTTTCACACATGCTGTGCATACTTCCCCAAGTCACTCAGATTAATGTATCCAGTGTTGGGACATATGACACACCTTGTGTAGCACTTCAAGCAAAGAGCCACAAACCAGAAATGTAGTTGAGTGATTGCAGTGACCTGTAAGCCAGCTGTCCTTTACTGCCCAAAACATAAACAGAAACAAACAAAAAGTGGTGGTGGAAGGTGATGTACATATTTTGGTTTTTAAAACCTTTTAACTGAAGGATGGGGTTTGGCACAAAGCAACGATTTTAACAATGCTCAGGTTTTCTTCTTGAAACAAAACCCTTTGGTTTAAAAAAAAAAAAAGGCCAGTGAAATCAGCACTGGAGAATATCAAAGATTGGCTTTTGGAGAACATTATTGGCTCCTCTCACTTGAGTTCACTAGAACATGTAAGCAGGTGAAAAGATAAAGACTGTATAGAAGCTTACAGACGATCAGGCATTGTTTACAGTCTGTATTACTCCTTGTGCTGTAAACTTTTTGCCACCTGGAATGATGGGTTTGCTGCTAATATTATTTATGGAATGAAGATTATTACATTTGGTTGTTTTGAAATAATTAAAAATGTGGCTCTTCTCTAATGTTTTTTAATATTTATATATCCTGAAAAAAAAGGTCCTATTTCAATCCCTTTTTAATCATTTGCCTCTCCTAAGTTTTCCTGGAACAGTGTGTGGGAAGGAGCAACTCCATGATTTTGTGTGTCACTCCTCTGGCTGTGCTGGAAAAGGAGAGTCAGCTGAGCTCTGTTTACTGACAAGGTGATTGGAAGTGCTCTTGTGAAAGAGGATCTGCTTCTTGCCCAAAATGGCCCAAGCTCAGTTCTATGTCTCCCTATCCACTGTATTTCCTTTAAGAGCTCATGAGGTTCCTTAAGACCTGGAATTACTTGCCCTCAGATCAGTGTGTGACTAAGAAGTCCCAGAGAGCCAAGTTGTGGGATCTTTAAGTCAAGGGAAAGAGGTGTTGCTTCCAGTAATGCAATGAAGCAATTTCTGCCTAAAATAAAAAGCAACTCCTAGAGCTCCAGTGCCAATTATAATACTAGTGCTACAGGTAAGAGAAATCACTACCCTCAAAAAGTTTAACACAAAGCATTTATTTCAAACTAAAGCTCTGAAAAACTTGAAGCTTTTCAATGGAGAGAACTTCAACAGAGGATGGTTCTGATGATTTCACCATCTTAGGCTTTACAAAAATAGTTGGCCATTTCTTGTCCACAGAAAGTTGTTCACTACTACTTGGCAGAGACAGGTGCTGAAATCCCAACCCTCACTTTGTGTCCTCTTTGAGCAGCAGCTCCTTCTTTCAGTTCCAATTCAGTTGGAGCTTGAAGAAAAACCCAGTGCCACGTGCAACAGTGATAGGCTTCAGGTGCCCTGGAACCTCAAAGAAGAAACCTCCTTCTTGATGGGCTAGAGCTATTTCGGGTTTGATATTGGTGATCTCAGTGTTAGAAATACATTTCAAGATTCTCCTTGGGGACTTCAATATTTTGCTTGAGAACTACTTGTTAAGACTTAAAATTTACAACGAAGAGCTTTTAAAATCTGTGTTAGAAATCTTTAATCCTAGCCTCAAATTAATGATAAATTATCTCTTTACACAGGACACTTAATTCAGCTTTTATATTTATTTATTACACAACTGTTGTGTAAAGTATTTCTCCTTATGCCCTTGGGAGACAGAAGACCAAAATCTTCTTTGCAGCACTGAACAAACGTTTTGTAGCCACAGAATGCTTTTCTAGTGGCTGTTTGATTTTCTTTATCAGCTTTATGTATGGCAGTCCCTGTTTCAGGGATCATGATCTCAGGCAAAAGCAAGTGATTTAATCTTCCAAAGCCTGTAACAGATGTAGAGCTTAACCACAGGGCCCTGTTTTCCCTTGTCTGAGCTGAAGAAGCCTGCAGACTGCAAGACACTAGAGCCACTGCCATGAACTCTCCCTCTCTCGTGAAGGGGGATTTGTAGAATACCCATTAGTCATAGTCCCATAATCACTCCAAGATTTTGAGGTTTGGTCCATCATGACTCCATTGCTGTCTCCAAGTCATCGCTGCTCCTGCTGGCCGTGGCAGAGTTGGCACTAGCCAGAACGAGTCTCTCTCTGTTTCCAAAAACTTCATTCACTGCAACACAGACATGATTGTTTACATGTTACTCTCCCAGAGACAAGAGAAGAGCAGGGTGAGCATCACGGAATGGAAATCCTAACCTGATGTGGTTTGAAAGCTTTTCCCCTTGACCCAAGTAGGGAGTTGAAGGTTACAGTGTCAGAACAATCGCCTGCATATGATACTTTAATTACAAATCCTGTTACTTTTCCCCCAGAGCATCTAAAGGTTTCCCTCTGCATAAAGTCCTGTACCTAAGTACTGTGAAATGGATGAGGTTTGAACAGCACAACATAAAGTTTAAATAATTTATTTCTGGTTTTAGTCTCTCTGGTTTACACCAAGCTCTTAAAAGCCCTCTCCAAACATTCATGGCGGTTAGTTACATGTAGCTACAATAATTGACCAGAACCAGTCCTTACTCTTATGCCCTCAAGTACTCAATGTGATACCTGATTACACCAGGAACATCAATAAAAAACCAAACCATATCTATTATAAGAAATCAGGTGTTGTTATGCTTCAGCTACCAGAAAATAAATCATGTCAAACAGTTCCCCAATTTAGAAAAAAATCCCACACTTTTTGAAGCTGAAAATGTGAACACACATGCAGTCCTGGGGTATGTAAAAATACTAACCTACACTTTCTCTCAGAGCCACAATATATTAATGAATACAAATACACCCTGCAGGCAAGGAGAGAACCACAAGATTCAAAGAAATGAGAACATTACCTGCAGAAATCTTGCTTATATCCCAAACACGCAGCCCTTCTCGCTCTCCTCCGAAGGCAAAAACAAACGGGAAGTCAGGGCAGCAAGCGGCACAGAAGAGAACACCCTGGGAGGGTGGGAAAGAAGAGGATTTGGGTTTTCTAAGTACTACCACGCTAAAATGAACTTGTCATCTGAAAATACTTTCACCAAGCAAGTTTTAACAAATGTAATCCCTCTCCAAGTTCTTGAAACTCCTTTTGTAAAGGACCAAAATGAAAGTCAAGAGCTGCTTATTTTAAACAGTAAATCACATCTTTGTCTTGAACGTGGCAGATGCAGGTTGGACCACCTATAGTTCTACTGAGAACATTTTATCTGGAATTCAGGTCTGAGTCTTTGAAGTAGTCTGCCAGTTCCACATTGAATACTGGTCTGTAATGGGAGTGATTTACCCAGCATATGTCATATTTTTTTTTCCCCCTAAAAGATGTTAGGTAAAACAAGATTCAAAGTGGACAAAAAAAAAGAGTAAGTAGATGTAGTTTATATATAAAACTTATTTGAATCAAGAAATAAATATTACTATACCATTTTCATATCCCTGGAATGGACTAAACTTGGTCTGTCTCCCAGGATATCCCAAATTTTCACGTATTTGTCAGCAGATGATGTCACGAGGCACCCTCTGATCTGACTGCTTAGTTGTAGCCCTGGAAGATTAAGAGGCAGCAGTGTGAGAACCACAGTTTCACAGAGATGAGCATACATTCTGAAGTCATGAGAACAAGCCCCAAATTCTCCTCACACTAAACTCTGTTCCTGCACAAAGGAACAAAACATTAATGGACGTTCCATGCTGCTACTGCTCCCAGTAGTGAGAGCAAAGAGACTCATGAAGGCCTGTTTTGTCTCTCAATCCAACAGCAGTAACAGTGCAAAACCACACTTGTTTTCCTTCTTACTTCACATAATCTGTTTCCCTGGTAGCTTTCTTCATTCATTGGCTACAAACCATCTTGTTTGCTGTCTAAGATGATGGGGCATATTCATATGATCGCATTTTAGACACGTGACCAGGGACTTCAAGCTGCTTTCTGGAAGCTCCTACACTGATGAAATTAAAGTAACCTAAAGGAGGCAGTGTGAAAGCCTTCCCATGTGCCATAACTTAGTCATCTCAGAGTAAATGTCAGTATAAAAAAATTACAAAGAGAGGAGCTAAACATCATAGTTCATAATCCTAGACCAGATTTCATAGTTTTTGTAATTCCTCATCCAAAAAACCCCACCCACAAGGAGTGTGTCCCAAGTGAATTAGTCAGTTTTGACATGCTTTACTCATTACATTCACTGAGAAAAGTTCACTGTTGGCAAAGTACTTTGCTTACAATGGCTTCTCAGCAGAGATCTGTTAAACAAAGCATCACTACCCCCTCAGTCCTGCAGGCATCTTCCAGATGTGAGTGCCACTGGGGACAAACAGGACACACAGGAGATGATTTACCTGACACCTCTTCATCGTGAGCTTTCAGAGTAAACAGGGGCTTATCAGAACGAGCATCCAGACAGTACACAAAGCCATCCTCTGTGCTCGCCTAAGGAAACCACAACATTTACAAAACAAACAGCCATAGTCATTCACTTGGGAAAAAACCCTCCTATGAAATACCCGCCCACCCTCCAGTAAACCCCTGTGATCTGAGGCAGACACTGTTCTGTAGGTGATGTTACACTGTCTCCAGGCCTGCACCCCCGAACTCCACCCAGCTGGTGCCCGAGCTACACTATGTCCCTAAACTGTGCTGCACTGACTTAGATGGAAGATTTAATCATATGTAGATTTCTTAAAGTGTATTTTGGAGATAGTTGCCCTGCTAAGCTTGGCTCTCATGTCAGGCAATGAAATACAGAGCCTTTAGCCACGTCACTGTCACTTCAATGTTTTTGGAGCCACCCAGTGGCTCTACACCAGTCCAGGGCAAAGCTAAGTCTGTGCTGAGAGATCCACATAATAAACCCAAGAGAAGTGGAGCAACCACTGCTGCTGGCTGTATAAACAGGGCAACAAAGCCGCTGAGATAATAAAAAAGATTTGTTTCCAACATAATTTTAAAAGTTTTACTATTAAAATCTTGACAAAACCAAGGTATTTTTATTCAATCCTCTGGGTGGGGGGTTGGTCTCTTGTCCCAAATAACAAGCAACAGGATAACAGAAAACAGCCTCAAGCTGCACCAGGGGAGGTTTAGATTGGATATTAGGAAAAACCCGCTGAAAGGGTTGTCAAGCACTAGCACAGGCTGTCCAGGTAAGTGGTGGAATCCCAGCCCTGGAGGTATTTAAAAACCTTGTAAACGAGGCACTTAGGAACATGATTTAGGGGTGGCCTTGGCAGTGCTGGGTTAAGGGTTGAACTGATCTCTGAGGCTCCTCCGACGGAAACAAGTGGATCATTCCCTACAACCGGGAGAACGGTGCCCTCTAGCGATGTCATGAAACAATTAATAGTCAGGATCTTGGAGCTAATTAGCTACTTCTCAGCTCCAATTACCTCATTACGTGAAATACAACCGCAAGTAGGCAAAGAAAAATATATCCCAGCCACTGAACACTAACAACATGACAAAGATGACACTTCTGGAGTGAAAAATCACCAGCTTTTCTACCGTCACGATGATACCAAATAAGTAGCTTGTCTAGATAGACTTGCTGAAAAGCTACCTAAAAACATCTTCCCCTGGACTGCATTTTTATAATAGGCATCCAGCTGTCCATCAGCTCCATTATGACTCAGAAACATTATGAAATCAAAAATACAGGCTCAAACAGCCCGAGAATAGAAGAACATGTACTCACTAAGAAATGACAAGGTGAGAAATGATTCCAAATGACTCTCTCAACCTGGCCACTAAACCTCCACATTCGATGGTTATCTTGTGGGTTTCTGCAATCATACAGCACCGCTGATCTATGGGGAAAAGGGACGGGAAACAGAGTAAAAAAATCAGGGCAGAACACTTTCTGACATAGTTTGCTTCACCGCCGGCATCTATTGAAGCTCCATGGAAGCTATAATTAAAAAATGAAAATGGAAACAACTTCATTACTTAAGTGTTCCAATTCAGTAACAGATTAAAATCTCAAAGATAAGCACAAGCTTTTTCCATATGTTTCAAAGTAAGTTTCATCTTGGTTATGAACATCTATTGAAACTAAGCAAACAGAGCTTGAATTTACTCAATACATAAGATACTTATCACATAGGAGACCATAATTATGCAAATATATCACTCAATTATGAACTAACTTCAGCAAAGTCTAGTAATGATGCACTAATTAGGAAATCATTTTGAGATAGATATGCATACATTTTCAAATATGCTTTAATAAAAAGAAATTTAAAAAAAAATCAGTCTTTACAAGTAGTTAAGAGAAACATTGCTCCAAAAAGGAGAAAGAGTGGATGGGTCCTCTGGGATTATTGACAGGCATGTGCTCAGCCCAGTGGCTGCAGAATCTGGGTGCACATACAAGGGAGGAGTGATCATGTCACTGCAGCAGCATTTCACCAGTCAACATCCACAGTGTAACCCACTCACACTCTATTCTGTAAGTAAAGCCAGAGAAATGTGACATGTAGGTTTCCCAGCTCTTTTACCAGGCACATTACACAGCAGTTGTTTTTTAACAGTCTGATTTGCAGGCTATGAAGGCATCTGCCAATATTCACTGAGTGGCCTGTGGTCCTGGCAAGGCTTCCCAGGAGCAATCCACAAAGGCAGTCCACTGGTTTGTAGGTGTCCATGGTACCGAGGGCATAGCTAAGGAGGGATCGAGTAGCTGGTCTCAGTATTTGGACTTTAGACTTCTTTTTATCTAAGGAAGTTGATGGGGAGGAAATAGAAGCAACTTCCTAACAGCAGCAAAAGGTTTTCCCCAATACTTCCACTTAAGCAGATGTAGGAAGAGTGTCAGAGAAGCCACAGAACACAAAGTCTTGGCTAAAGATTGACAAGTCTATAAATATTTTGAAGTCTTAAAAGCAGAATAAAAAAAATCAACATAAGAAAATCATGGTTATAAAAATCAAAATCTAAAAGTTACCCATTGAGATGGGAGAACAAAGAGGAAGTTTTTTGGTTGGCAGGGTTTATAAGAACAGGCAGGTACAGAGCTAGTCCAAGTGTGCAGATACAAACATTTTCTGAGCATCTCCAGGCTGCAATCACAGGAGACACCCTGTTACCCTGTGCATATGGCATGGCTATGGAGGCTGCAGGGAGCACACTGGGATTTTAAAATCCCTCACACTCCCACCCTGGCCTAACACATTGGCAAAACCTGGGCAGGTTTTCACAGGAATAAAAAGCGACACTTTTCCAATGCAGAAAATGCCATAAGGCCAAATTAAGAAATAAATTCAGTTTGGAGCAGACAGACACCTGGCACAGAAAATGTCAGTCCAGATGGTTAAAGCATTTGGCTACCTCTGGAAAGAGAGGTAAGGAAAACTACATTTTGGCCACATACAAACCTGGCTAGCTTGCTGGAAAAAAATAACAGCATTACTTGAATTGGCACAGTTATAAGAAAATGAAAAAGAAAACAAAAGACAACTTAACAGGCTTAATTGAATAACACCCTCCCTTCATGCAACATTTGTAAATATTACTCTGACATACTTATCGAAGGATCCAGAAATCAGGGTCTGAGTTTCAAATGGATGAAATTGCAATGTCTGCACCTAGATAATGGAAGATTTTATATAACACACAGATTAAGGAACTTTCTTGGAACAAAGCACAACCCCTAACCCCTAACCCCTTGCCTAAGCCATCCCATTTTCCCCCCTTAACTCCCCTCTTATTGAGCTTCTTGATACTCAGATTGCTCATAAGAGAGTGGAAGAGATGCACATTCCTTCAAACACCCCCATCTGGTGGAAACAAGGTATTTTCCAATATAATTTAATATATTTAATATCATTTAAGTGAATGGAAACTCATGCCCCCTTTCTGCCCTAGATATAAAAAAGATGGAGGAGGTATAAGAATATCTGCTTCCAGTTTGGGGAGAAAAACAGATACTAACGAAAAATGAAAATCAGGAGTTTGTCAAGGGCAGTGACTTTGTTAGCAGCAAAATAAGGTTACAGCTATTAATAACTACCTTTCACATTTTAATTACTATGAGATTAATCCATTCCTGAAGCACCCAGCACTATGGTATTTTAGTATCATTTATTTTAAACCTTTTTCACCTAGAACAAACTGTAACTGACACTCACTGTTCCCTTAAGAGAGAGTTACAGTCTGACCTATGCTCAGACATCTAATTTTGTACCTTATACTGTACCAGCATTATTAGATTCCTCACCATTAGGGCATTCACACAAAGGGCATTTTAAAAACAGCTGCAAGTCATTGTTAACTTTCTAAAGGATAAGTTAAATAACATTTCAAAAAGCAAAAGCAACTAATTCAGAAATTTAAACAATTCTGCAGATGTTAGAAAGTTACAGAATTGTTGTTCTAAGGGCTCAATACTAAGCACCTAATGAAAAGCTGCAGTTCTTTTTTTCCTCTGTATCTTACAGTGGAAGAAATATAACAGTTACTCCATACCTTGTCTGTGTGTAGTGTCAGGCTGGCTGCTGGTTTACCCACAGACATGTCCCACAAAAGCACAGTATTGTCAGCAGATGCACTTGCTAAAACATTCCTGATAATGGATAAAAAAATCACTTTAAAAGATCTTTCTACAGATACAAAAAACCCCAAAAGGTCAGAGACCTGTCAAATACACAGTGCAATTCCTACCATTGCCTCATTGCTCTTAAACCCAGATCTATCAGCTCAACATGTTGTTTCTGATTGAAACAGCTTCCACCTCCCCTTTTTACATTAACCAAGTGTTCCTGACTGAAAGAGTTAACATTCTCCTGGAAACCCTGCTTTCCCAAGCAATGTTACAAGGGAAAGTTAAGAAAATCACAGCGAAGGCTGTAAGAACACTTTACAGTAACACCACTGTGAGGTGCAGGCAGAAAGTTATTTGTAGAGAGCTGTCACAATATGCTTTGCTTAAAGAAACAATAATGAAAGATTTAAAATATAAGCTGCTCCAAGGAGTTCCTTGTTTTGCCCATAAGCTTCCCACTTCAAGGCTGTTTTTATTTCCTGAAAGACCTACCAATATCAATGAATTCTTAAATCAGCACATTACACAATTATGCATTTCAGACACAGCTACTGAAGCCATAATTTTTTTAGACTTCTCTCTATATTCTCAGACAACCATTTCTAGGTACACTGAAGTCCTTGACCTCTGTCCCACGATGGGCCAGCTCTGTGGTGCTTCTATAGCAGCACTTCTTTGACAGTTTATTCGGGCCACAAGGAAATCTCTCTGCCCAGGAAAACCCGAAGGCCAGAGGCATTTCATTTCTGTAACTGTGCTATTAGGGCTTTTACACTCTCTTTTCTGTTCACAGCTCTGGGGTGAAAGCCAGAGGGAAAAAACAGAATAGCAAGGACTTTCGTCTATAAATCTACTTGTAACTGTTGAAATGGTGTTTTAGGTCACTGGCAGACCAGCATAGCTCAGGGCAGCCCTTCTGCTTCTCCAGGTTATAAATGTGACATTGTGAACGATTTATCAAATGGCTCGGATCCACCTTTGCCCTGCCTTTATCTGGACAACCTGTAAATAAAAAGTGATCTGCAGCAATATATAAGTATTTTAAAAAAATTAAAAATCAAGAGTTGTAGTTAAAAAAAAGGAAAGAAGGAGGCATGTATTTTTGAGAATGTATTAATTTCAGCAGTGCTTTCAAGATTTTGAATTTTGAGTGAAAATTGTATGCCTAATTAAGAATGCAAATCTGTAACATCCATTGTTATTGAAGTCTTCTTTTACCTGCTTTGTTTATTCCATGAAAGATCAAGCACAGCATCAGTATGTCCTTCCACAGTCCCTTCTGAAGATAAACTCTGCGTATGCACATACAACATAAAGACTTGAAAATTCCAGCTTCAATGCAAATCAAGCATTACTCCACCTTAGCATGAATTCCTCAATGTCTTCACAATTCCATACTAAATTACTCTCACTTGCTGCAACACAGCTTTGGAGAGAACTGTCTCTGCACGACCTGCACTTTGCCTTCTACCCCAAATCTCAGATTGCTCCATTCACATGGGAAGGCCTACAGAACTGCTTACTCCCTTCAGGCCAGTAAAAGAAATCTCCTTGTTTCCAGCTAATGTTTCTAAACACTGCTGGCAGTTCCCTCTCTTTCCTCCCAGTTAACTGGGCTTCAGGTCCTTGTAACTGCCAGCTCCTAGAAATTCTAAATTAACTGGTTAAGATTCAAAGTTTACTGTGACAGCAACTGGAAATCAACCTTAAGCCACCCCATTCCTCTTCTGCACTTAATTCCAGGCTTTAACTATTCAGAGAACAATCAGCATTTCAAATATTGTAGGGAAGAAAAAAAAAAAGGCATTCTGTCTGCTCTAAGTTTCCTTCATCCAACCAGACAAAACCATTTAGCAACACATACTTACTTTCTTTCCTTTCTTTTTCTTCTTTTTCTCTTTCTTGCCTCCAAGAGAAAAGACTGGTTCTAAGGATTCTACTACATCAAGGTCCCAAATGTCAATAACTGGGGTCATGTTACCCACTGCAACGTAATTCCCTACAAGCAGAAGCCCAAATGCAACCACATTTATTTAGAGTTATGAAACAGCACATTTGGCAATCCAGTCGTTGCTTCTTTGGTTAAGTAAAACTTAAATGCCACAATCTTCAATTTGAACATATTTGATGCTTATAACTGACAAAAATCAATTTAAAAATACCAGCTGACAGCAGAATTTGCCAGAAAAAATGTACTTGCTCTCTTTCCCCTTCAGTATTAAGTAACTGTTCAAAGAAGTTGTATAAAGTTCCATACTTTGTTTGTTTTAGAAAGAAAAAACCAAACCCAAACAAAGCCACATTGCCTGTACTATGAGGAAAAAAAGCATCTGTAAAACACAGGGAAAATATGTAAATGCATATAAATTTTGCTGTGGTTTACAATTAATCAACTCCATTGGACATAATGAATCTGAAGAAAAGCAACCTTGAATTTGCAAACGGAAAATAAAGTAGATTAGAGAAGAGCTTGCTCTGGTCTGCTAATTGACAGTAACTTAATGATTTGTAATAAACCCAGTAGGTTAGTCAAATCACTTGTCACAGCACCATCACTAAGATGACTGTATCACTTCTTGACATCATTGTTCTATTTCTCTTTGTACTGCTGGAGAAATTATTCAGTGATAACATTACACTTATATACTTTGAAAGTAAAAATCCCTTAACTGGACATTTATAGTATTCTTTGGAATTTACCTGTTGATGCATCTGGACTAGGATCAAAATTCAGCCACTCCAGACTCAGGGGGTAAGCAGGCAAGATAATATCATGATGGACATAAAATGAGTCCTCTTCATGATTGTAAACTGAAAAGAGTTATATGTACAAGACATCAGTGAAGAGGAAAGACAAACAACTATAAACATTTCACTTCTACAAAAGGCTGATGTGGCAAAGACTAAATTGTCAAGTAGATCTAGAATGTAAATTTGCAGTGTGTTCAGAGTTCTAGTGGGGAGGCCAGACTCTCCAACTACGAATGTTCTACTTCATAAAATTACACAAAATGAACGTTCTCCTGTGTACCTTGGATAAAGAAGTGACAAGTTCAGCAAAGGTTCAATACTTTATTCCTAGCATACCACACTATTTTGTTTATAAGATGACGGCAAAAGAGATGCTCCATATCCAGCACCTTCCACATCAGCACACATTAATGAAGGTTTAGACACCCATTTTACAGAATTAGCAATAAAAAAAAAAAATCATTCCAGGTGAAATTTAAGGAGAAATTTAAGGCAAAAGGCAGTTCTCAGATGAGAGGAAGCTGAAGAAGTCAGAAGTTGCCTTTAGCAGGTTGTAACTGAGATACAGGAAGAGTTTTGATAAACTAACCATATACTGGGCACAGCATTCTCTGTAGCCAGCTATTTTTCTCATAATAAATAACTTACTAACTGGATAGCAAAGAAAACATGATCTTAAAATAATTAATGGCTTATCATCACACACATACAACATCACTGCCCCAGTTTTAAGTGCATGTACCAGACGTTCAGACACTGAAGTCTTTGGTTAACGAAGACAGGGTTATCCAATGTTAGAAACTGCGGAAGCCTTTGCCATTGTTTTGTAAGTTTATACTGGGGAAAATAACGCCATTAGCAAAATTTGTAAACACTTCTAGATACAAAAAATGGCAGATGTTGGTATCTGAAGAGATGTTCCTTGCTTAAAATGAAATACTTTGCTTGCAGAAACGTGGACCACTGCTTAAGTAGCCAGAAGCATTCCCTCAAAGAATCATGGCAGGAAAAGATAATGATTTCAGCACACCCAGTAGTACTCCTTACTAAAACAGGAAAAAATATCTTAGACACTAGAATTAATACGTTGCTAGAACAAGCAGGATTCAGGCCATACTAAGGACCATCTCTTCTAAAACTATGATGATAAAGGTGCTGGTTCTTCTGCTCCCAGCACTAGAAAGCCTATTTAAAGAACCAAGGAGAAAGCTGAAGGAAAAAAAAAAATCCCCAAACAACAAACCGCTAGAGGATGCTTGCAGGATGTGGAAAGTAAGACTGGAAGAGAGAGTGTATGTTCACAGAAGAAAAGGGCCATGGTATTTTCTAAGTGTCACAAAGAATGAAATGAGGAAATGCTATACAGAAACAGGCAAGCTATCCTCTAAATCACAGTAACTCCACATGAAATATTCTAGTTCTGGAAAGTGACTAAAGGACAAAACACAGGGCAGAAGGGGAGGAAAAACCTTCCAAAACCCAACCCACTCCCTCTTTAACATACCCACATGGCACAGGCTATGCAAGACACATTCACTAAGTCCACTTGAAGGAACATACCCTGTGTTTACTTACCATGGACCTCCAAACTACAGCAGTCTTTATCAACTCTGCCACAAAGGACAAGATTGTCAGTGGGCTTAATCAAAAAGTCCTCCTGTTCATATTGCTCCTGAACAGCAAAAAGGAGAGGACATAATGCACATAAATGCACAAAATTACACATGTTCAAAAGGTTGAATCAGTATATAATTGTGAACCATAACTGAAAACACCCAAAATCCAACACCCATCCACGTAAAATGATCTTATGGTAGTACAAAAGAGAAAGGCAGGAACCAGATCTGCTCACAGGGAGACTGAGTAGTCATAAAATAGATTTAAAGGACTTTTTATGTGGACCTGGGTGGATTTGTAAAATTGTTTAATTACCAAATATGAAACAGTAGTTTATAGTTATCATGATACATCCCGTTGCTGAAAAGCACCATCAGGAGAACAAAACCAGCTTATTTCCCTTGTGCTCCTGTGCCTTGAGCATTTATACAAAACAGCACTTTACCCAGTAAGGATACTGCAACTGCTCCTCACAGCATTAAAGCACTGTCTACTTCTTGAAAAATATTTCCCCAAAAGTATTGGCTACAGCTCTACTGGATGCTCAGCTGTACCAGAAGAGATGTAAGATCTCTTCTAATTTTCATTGTTACTGAGGAATGGAAGGCGTTTGGGAATTCTTGTCAGTGAAAAAAATCAGGACTGTACATAGTCAACAGTCTTACAGAGTACCATCCTTCAAATATACAACACATACAAGACTTTTTGGACTTCTCGTTGCAAGCTTTTAATTTACTTTTTATTGACTACAAGTATATTTCAATACTTGAATTCTATCAAGTCCTGCAATTCTTAGAATTAATTAACTGAATGTTACACAATACTTAGTCTACAACAGTACTAGCAGTAAATACCAAAAGACAACACAAAATACATTCTGACACAGAATAAATGCAGGTCGTATTCTCTGTGAATCCCTCTTTGTCTATAAAAATCACTTCTAAAGTGATTGCTCACACAGGAGCAAGAAGAATTACTAGTCAGTGGGACACAGAGAAAACATACAGTGCCCCACAGTGCACATAACAAGTGAACTCTTCTTAAAGATAAGATGTGCCCCTTCATCCTTGAGCTCTGTTCAGTATGTGAAGTCACATAACTCCTGGTCTGACACCCCACGTCTGACAGAGTTCCCTGACATCAAAACTAGACACTGTGGTAGAAGACTATGGCTAATTTTTTCTTTCAGTCTTACTAGGTTTGTAAAGAAGCCAAAATACTGTAGCAAGGAAGCACTCAGAAAAATCTCAGAACCTTTATACTTGGAAGAGGTGACAAACATTCACCTACTCCCATCACCCTGCCCTGGATGATCAGAGTCTCTCCTGTTTGCTCTCTAGATTCTCTCTTCTCACACAACCTCACCTTAATTCTATCTGATTTCTGTAACCTTTTCACACAAATTAAGTCAATCACAAACTGCAGTCTAGCTTTCTGAACTACACTTAGTGATATTCTCTGGAACCTCTCCATACCCCAGTGTTCCAGCCAAGGCAATACAGTTATACCCCCGCATTAGTGAGAAACGGGTCATGTCAGAGGTCTCGCGAAATGCCAAACTCACCAATACGTGCAGGTCATTAATATGCATGCAGGCCATGCCCTTCACACCCCCCCCAGCCAATCAGGAGCACTGGGGAGCCTCTTCAACTCCTTCCCATGGGCTTTTGTAGCACAGGGGAGGGAAGGGAAGTGTTTCTGTGCCCTGTCTGCCTGGGGAGAGCCCCCCGACAATCCTTAGATTTCTCTTAGGCCGCACTGCCACTTCTGCAGCTGCTGACCGGGCATACTCGCAGCCCAAACCCCGCGCCGCTGCTCCTGCCCCCTCCCCAGCCCCGGTGCTCATGCCCACTGCGCCACTGGCTCCACGCCACGCAGTGGCCCAGCAGCACCACATGGTGCAGGGGGTTCAGCAGTTGAAGCAAAACTGCAAGAAATTCTCCTCGCAAATGGGCGGGGTCGTAATGGAGAGGTTGCAGCAGGGATTCGCTTTAGTACCAATGTCAAGCAGAGTACCTTGCATGCTGCATGCCTGCCCACCAGAAAAAGGCAAACAGCCTGAATAACAGGGCAGCACTCCTGACACAGCTCGTGTTGGGCTGCAGTCAGAGACTTTTTCACCCACAGCAGAGCCCCTACAAGCCCAGCTCTTGCAAAAATGTTCCCATCTGACAGGTGCAAACTTACACAGGCAGAAGCAGTCAGTGACACACAACCTGGCTGCACCCAGCCTGGTTTCTTACACAAACCGGGAAAAGGTCCGAGAGTCTTGCCATCTGGGAAATTTTCTCCTTTGGGCCACTAGTGGCCTGAGATTTGTTATTTCTTCAAGCATTTTCTGTGTCCTACCAGACAGGTGAGAAACTACTCCACACATAGAAGCACATGGTTTAAACAACAAGCAAGTTTGCCTTAACCTCAGACTTAAATGCAAAAGGCACACAAAGAAGGGACTGCAAAAAGCAAGCTTAAAGGAATGAGAGTTCAGTCTCATCAAAAATCTGGCACACCTGTAAAAAGGGACTGCAAGCATGCACAGACCCTAAGGCAGCATGGAAAATTTAACTGATTTATTTTTAAGTTTATGCTGTTTAAGATATTTAACATTTTTAAAGTACTTACAGTGGTTTTCAGAGTGATGTAAGGATCATTCTCATTACTCCCATACACTGCCAGAGTAGCCAGAGTGTCTCCAAGTTTTAAATCACCTGGATGGGAATTCCAAAACACTTTTTTACATGTCAGTGACAGGTGAAGTTAAAGACTCCTGTACTAATACCTGTATTACCTATATTGCAAAACATTAGGAGAGGGCTAAATGAACTTCCAAGTTCCAAATGTAAATATCCTGGTAAACTAAACTGATTACTGCTTTCAGGGACTTCTGCTCTGCTCCAGCAGAGGCAGTGACCATCTTCCAACATGTTCTCAGTTTTAGTATCAGGAAGAGGGACACTGAATTGTTTCCCTCACTAAATGACTTCGACGCTGGGACAAGCAAATCATTAAAAATCTCAATTTCCAGTATCTGAAACTTAACACGGTGTAGTTTTAGGATATTCAGGTCTTAAGCACAACAAGAAGTGGAAAATTTCTTCACTTACACTGCACATCTGATGTATGAATTTTTCTTACCTGTGTATTCCTCTTTATCGTAATTTTCCAAATCATATTCATCCAGTTCATGATCAGACGGGTGTTCATTGTTACGGGAAGACTCAGAGCTGCCAGGAACGGCCACATTCCCATCACCTGCTGCCTGGCCTTCACCACTGCCACCAGCATCATCCCTGGAAAGAGACACACATTCCTGGGAAACTGTGACAGGCACGTGCCGTGTCTGTTCCAGGGAACTGCTCTGAGGATTTCAGCACACAGTCCTGGCTGTTCACATGGGCTTCAAGTCTTTATGCAAATAATTTGGAAATCCATTCAGTCCTTCCTGATCTTTTCCCCAAACAGAAGGCAATGTTATTCTCAGGCTTTCAGAGGAAGTTTTCCATAAAAGTTCTCATGACAAAACGTGGCATAAATTCTGTTCAACAAGCTGAACTGTGTGCCTAAAGCCCTTTCACTTACACATTTTCTTTTGTGGATACAATGATCTCAACCCCACTTCTGTGCACTCACATGTGTCCAATTCCTTCCCTTCCCTTTTTCCCCCTACCCACAGGCCCTGCCATGTGTGAGGACTCTTACATTTCTTCAAGATTTTTAAGACCTCATTTCCTCACATTTCCCATATTTACAGTAGAAGGAAAAAAAAAACCAACATAAAATTCATTCATTAGGGACATATTGTGAATTACCTTATGGGGTAAACTAAGCAACATTTAGAAACCTTTGGAAACTTTGTGGCAACAACTCTGTATGCAGGGAATTCAGCAAAAGCAAAGGTACTTTAAAAACTGGCTGAGAACCTGACAGGCATCTGAGGTGTCTCAATGGAGCAGCTCCACAGAAACTCACCCCTGTGGAATACACTGTATTTCTGCCCTTCTGCACGCAAAATTCCCAAGCAACAATAAGCCAAGGCAGTTCTCTGACACAATCTCTAAATCAAACATCAGAAAACTATTTTTCTAATTTTTTTCAGTAAAAGAAACACTCCACATTAACTAGAGACAAGTAATAAGATACATAATTAGAGACTCTAAACCTGAGTTTGCTTTGTGATCTTTGCGCAGTGGAAAAAAAAGTGATGTAAAAAATTTTATAAAGTCCAGCAGTTCTAAACAGATCATAACACCTTTGGTTGTTTCAGACAATCATTTCCATCCTGAAGTTTTACAGAACACGTAGCTGACAGCACCTCAAATATTTCCACGCTTTTGAAATTGCAAGAGAAAGGAAACCAGTCAAACCCCCAGAAGTTCACACACATAAAGGGAAAACAAGTAACACCACGGATAACAGAAATATTAAACTTACTCAGTTAAGAAACTAACATAAAGTGAGGCTCTTCCAAACCTTTAAGACGACTTTGGAACCATTAGAAAACAAAACCAGAACAAAACACCTTCTGGGATGATAGTGCTCTGCTCAGCATTAAAGTCACTGATTCATCCAAGAGGAATGGGCTGGACAGTATCTGCTTTTACTGCTTCCTATTGCATCTGCTCAACCACACACACTGTGGTACCACCACAGCCCCTACACAGCTGAAACACAATCAGAAACCTAAATCTGTGAAAAGAGAAGAGATCTAACAGAACAAGGCCAGAAAATGGAATAATACCTCAGTCTTTTCCTAGACAAAACAGAGCCATTTCTTTCTTGTCTTCCATAAATCACGTTTCACAAATATGTCACTTCTGTCATTCTTTTCACAAATACCTTTTTCTTAAAAGTTGAGCAACAAAACACAGCAACCTAAACAAGAACTTTCAGTGCCGAGGGGAGAGCTGTGATGTCTCCAATTTAACTTGTGAACCATGAACACATCCCTGGAGTGACGTTTTGCCTTTTTTGCCACAGCATTCTGAGCCCCCCTGTGGCCTCCAGATTTGCTTAGGTTGTCACGTCACACTCTCAGCATCAACTTCTTCAGTCACTCTGCGACTTCCACCTCGGTGTGCCGCACCTCCGCAGCGCCCATGGCTGCAAACTCCACTTACTCCTCACTCTGGGCAGGAACGGCAGCAGGACCCCGAGCACCACAGGCACCAGAGGAGCCTGACAGAGCTGACTACAGGGGAACCTCGTGGGAAGGCAGCCCACGCTCCCTCCAGCTGCTCCCAGGGCGGCTCTGCCCTTCGCTCCCCGCACCGCCAGCCCTCCCGGCACGACACGATCGCGGCGCCTCCAGGCCGCTCCGACCCCGCATCCCCCGGCGCCCCTCCCGCCGCCCCGGCTCACCCCAGCCTGTCCTGCGCCTCCTCGATGAGACCCTTCAGCTCCTCCTCGCTGAGCTGCACCTGCGGGGCGGACACAGAGAGGGGTGAGGACGGCGGCGGGGGCGGGCGGAGGTCTCCGGGCCCGGCCGCGGCCTCACCTTGTCGGGCGTCTCCTTGGCCACGCGCCGCGCCGCACCCAGGCAGCGCAGGGCACCGGGCAGCTCATGGCGGCACCGCCACGCACGTGCCACCGGCCCCGGCGCGCCCGAGTGACGTCACCGGGGAGAGCGGCCCGTCCGCAACGGCGAAGGACGAGGGGGGCGGAGACAACAGGAAACGTCATCTCCGAGCGACGGGGTGGCCGGGGGTGTGGCTACGGGAGGGGGCGGAGCCTGCGGGCGGGGCGTGAGTGGGACTCCACAGACTCGGGTTTTACAGACTGCCAGGATGAGTTAGGTTGGGAAAGACCACTGAGATCACCGGGCCCAACCTTCAAGCCTTCCACTTCCCCTTCCCACACTGGTGGTCCCCTCACTTGCTGGCAGACACCTGGTATCCGCTGCCGTCCCAGGGAAATATCCCAGCGGCAGCCGACTGAAATGAAAAGTTTGGAAAAGCCTTTTCTGTTGCTGATCTCTCAGTTTTATCCAAGGAAAATATCCCAGTGTGCAGAGTGAACGGCAACAGGGAGGTGCAGGAAGCTGGGAGGGACTGGTATTGCTTTTGACCCTCCCAAACGTCAGTGTCCTACACCAGCTGACTCATTAAATCCGAGGGAATGCGTAAAATGTCAGCTAGGATGTACAGGAAGGTGCTTTCTTACTAACATGCCGAATTCACTGCGGTTTCCATCACTGAAGTCTTAATTCAGGGGTTAACTGCAAAGTACATGAATGGGAACCTCGCGTTAGGAGGAGGAGGGCTTCTCCTGGTAAAGCTCATGGACTTGGCAGCAGAACTTCAGCCTGGCAGATAGAATGGCCACATTATTTCATCCACATGTCACCAAACAATGCCACTGTAGCATTTTCAATATTTTTATCCTGGTTATTTTGTGATTCTAGCATGAGAAATAAACACCAATTAAATATTACCACCTCTACCCTGTTCATTTCACCCATATGCAGTGTTTCGTCCTAACACAGACATAAACAAGACGTAAGGCAAGAGTTGTACCTTTACAGCTCTTCCTTGTGGTATGGGAATCCTAGTGCTGCTTGGGATCTAAGTAATTACCAATCCTGCATTTTGGTGAGCTTGCCTTTTTTGCTTTGTTTGGTAACCTTGTCTTAAACTATACAGAAAATCCTTCTTGTCCTCCCATGCATGAGTTGGCTGCAGTTTGAGTCACTCCTCCTCCAGATTCCGAGGGAAGTTCTGTGAAAGTGGATGCTATTCTCAAGGGACAGGCAGAAGGGAGTGTTATGCAGCCAAAGGGAAGAAAGCAAGCTTACTTTCCAGTGGCTGTGATTCCTGGATATGGTTTGGTTTGGGGGGAGGTGGGGTTGGGTTAGGTTTTTTTCTTTTTTTTTCAGACATGTACATTTACAGTGTGGAGGTTTGCAGAACGAACAGCTGACCCGGGCTTGTTTTTACTGAAGTAATACCCAGAGGGGGCACACATGCTCTACCTTCCCTCCCACTGTGTACGTGATCACAAAATAGCAGTGTACTGTGCTGAGGCTCAACAGTACAAGTACAAAAAAATCCAGGAGTGCTAAAAAAGGAGGAAGGAAGGAAGGAAAATAGGTAGCAATCGTGCATGATGGATATTATAGCTTAGAGAACTGCAGTTAGTAGCAATACTTTTTCTTCTGAGACCCAGTCCATAAATGCTGGGTGATGCCGATATTTCTCTCCATCATACATTTGCTAGGTGTGCACAGCTGGGTCTCTGGATCTTCTTAAAAGAAACACCATTCTATAAAATACATTAGTGTTCCATGGTGCCCTGGCAATCACAGAGATGCAGTTGAAAGAGTGGTGCCCTAGGCAGGAAGATCCCTGCAGACAACTGTAGTAACTGAGATCTAGTGCAGTCCAACCCACTCACACCAAGGAATCTGCCAGGATGACTTAGGGGTCATAACGGACCAATAAAAAATTGTCCTCTTCATATTTCGTGTCCAAAGATGACCCAGCCACATAAGTGTTAAGATTAGCAAATAAACTATATATTAATTCCTTAATTTGGATGGAATTCTGACACAACCATTGGAGGAGCTGTCCTCATCGGGAACAAGGCTGTATCGCTGACAGAAGTATCTCTGAATCTCTGCTAGGTGGAAAAAATGGCCATGAAGAAATATATGTGCCACAGGAGACAAGGACTCAAATGGCTGTCCTGGGAAGGGTGTGAGGACCAAGCTCAGATCCAGTGGAAATTAAAGGTCTTTGAACAGAAGAATTATCATCAAGCAATTTCATGACACAGCCTGTTCTGAACTGGCCCTGAACATTTCCTAAAAATGATCTTCTAGAATTTAAAGGATTCACTTCCACTCTTCTGGCCCCAATCAGAGATCAGACCCAGCAGTGCTGGAATCTCTTAGACTCTCTTCTTATCCCCTCATGAGGAGAGCTGAGTTCCTTTTTATCCCCATGAATATCCACAAAGGAAGGCAAGATTCGACAGTAGAGATTTTCACTGTTTCAGTTTAGTCACTGATTCTGGTGTCAGCAACTTCTGAAGTGAAAACCACTAAAACTTGTCCCTGTTTATGGATCTGCATTTGACCCATCCCAACCTACCACTTTTCACCAGAGGATGCATTGCTGGATACTTCTCATCAGCAGGAAGTATGTGCCTGTATCATCTTATTCAAGGTGTTGTCATAAACATTCAGAAAGGCTCAGTTGGATTAAGTTTCCTAGCAAAGCAGAGCAAACTTTTATTCTGGAGTGAATTTACCAGGTGAATAAAAGGGGATCAGTGGGAAAAGTTAGTGCCTTCTTGAAAGCAAAAGGTCAGTGGCTCCTTGAAAGGGAAGGTCCAGCTTCTTTTTCAGGGGACACATCCAGGTGCCCAGAGAGCACCCACAGTATTTCTCTTCACATTAATCAGGATGGAAGACAGAAGAGAGCTGGCTGGCAAAGGAGTGATGTTGAAGCAGCTGGTTCCATCAGGCTCTCAAATAACTACTGGAAAACTTTAAGAGCTCCCAAGGCTCTGTGAGGACCTTGATATACCTTGAATCACGAACCTCTCACAGACACTGTAAACATTTCTACTATGACAGCTGGAAGGTACTGGAAGGCCATGGAAAGATTCATACTGCAAATCATATGGGCTGTAAACAAGAAAACAAAGGGAATTTTAAGTGTTTTGAGAGAAGTTATTCTGCAGGGTTATGGCAGTGGCTCAGTTGACCTCTTTCAGATGGATCAATACACTACCATGGCATCACACAATTTTTTTCCCCGTTTTCTCAAATGAGCTGTAGAATACCAGTGTTACAGTCCCAGAGATACCAAACTGATAAAAGTAAAGTCACCTAATCAAGAAATCCTCTATCTTAGGAAAGAAAGAAAGGAGTACTTAGGAGTGACTTTGAAACACCAATGGCAGCCATCTAAGTCCTCAAGGTTACCTTTTGATTTTCTATTTGCATTCCCTGTGTGTTTCTGTGAAACACAGAGCATGAATAGTGGGAAGAAACCAAAGAAATATCAGATCTCAGTAGGGCAGCATCTCATCCAGGGAGATGACATACCCTGTTTGCACACAGCAGCATAGCCTGGAGGGAAGAACTCTTGAACTCATAGCTAAGCAGAAAGTTAAGTTTTCAGGTAGTTAAAACAAGGCTGCTTTGGTTTTCTTTCATCCATGGTCTCCTTAAGGAGTTCTTTAGGAAAGCATAAATCTCCTCACTTTGAAAGATAAAACATCCTTGCACTAAGGCTTATTCTCCCAGATCTTACTGCTTTCAGTGCCCTTCACTTTAACTTATGGAAAAATTAGGTCTGTCACTTATCTTTTAGCTATGTCTGGTAAGAAGTGTGATCTCAATGTGAACCAGATAGATGTGAAAAACACTAAAACCTTATTGTGATACAGTAAATGTATTATCAGGGCAGACAGGTGTTTTTATGGAGCAGCTGCTTCCCCAAAGTGCATGCTGAGAGCTGGGGAGTGAGGATCCCATCATCGCTGCAAAGATTGCTGTCAGATAGTGTGGGAACAAACATAAAGGAAGGAAACAATTTCATCAGTGCCCATCCAGCACACTGGAGAAAAGATGGCTGGATATAGAGAATAGTCACATTTGCTACATACAGTCAATAGAGAAAAATAAATGCCTCATTCTACCAAGACTCAGGAGTAGAGAGTTGAAAGGAAGAGGTACCTGTATATGGGGGAGGAAGAACGAAGATACACATGAGGGCAGAAAACAAGCCATTCTCAGCCAGCTTACAAAGAGAAAATGAAGGAAGTTGAAAAGAAGCACAGAGTGATATAAAATGCTTGAGGATTTACTAGTAAAGCAGTCAGTAAATGTATGGGTATGGGAAAAAAATCCCACAAAACGAGTGGCAGTGCTACCCATACTGGAACTGATCCAAGTGATGTGAGTTGTGCCCCATAACCTTGTTCTCACAGCAGGTGGAAGTGGGGCCTGTGTGCATTCCCCAGACATCACTACAGCTTCCAGCTCCAGGCTCTGCCAACCAGAGGCCCATAGTGTCAGCCTATACTTGGGTGAGCACTGGGAGAAGTGGCTCAAGTCTCCGAGGGCAGCTGGACACCTCAAAACACCCGAGGACTCTCCCCTCTGCAGCACCATGGGAATGATAGGGGATATTAGGGCCAATATTTGTCTCAATGGTGGCACATCTTTACTTCCTCCGTGTCTGAGCATATTGCTCAATACTGGTTGCTTCAAATATTTGTTACTTCAGGAGACTATCACTTCTTACACAAGGCACTGGGCTTGTAGAGCAGGGGGGTTGCTAAGCTCTAAGAAGATAGGCAGGTGGTACGGTTGTACGGGGTATGGTGGTCTCCCACTCTGCAAGGATATGTGCCCAGGTTCTCAGACAGCCTTTACCTTGCAGTCTTATGTCTTCATAGCAAAGCTTAGAGATAGCCAGCCCACATGCCTACTCTGGAACAACATTTTCTTTCAATGACTCATGTTCATTAAAATATAAGGCTCTGTCAACACAGAAAAACCCAGCTGATACTGCTCCACACCGAGAAATAAGTCTATACAAGCCATTCTGTACATTTAGGAAAAAATATTATTTCTGCATGGTTTAAATGTTACTTCTGAGTAGTCAAACTGAGACATACAATAATCTTTTTTATGTTACACACACGCCTCTGCTACTGATTCCACCAGCAGATCCACATCAAGAACTTCTGACAGTGCTTTAGCCTCAGGTTAAAAGCTGAGGCTGCTCTATGTGAGCTCTAAGATGTTGCAGAGGTGGCTTAGACATCACTGCTCATTTCTACCCTATGGAGGAGAAAACACAGCAATGGGCAATACTATCCTAAACCTTAACTAGCCCAGTGAACACGTGCAATAACCTTCATCCTCTACACGTCTGTCCAGAAAAACCTCAAAGACACAACTATGAACTGAATGTAGCAAACACAGATAAGTTTACTGAGAACCCAGACAAATGGTGTTAACAATTATAGCTAACTTCACTATTTTTCTCAGTGAAGAGTTAAGTCAGACGCCCAGAAATAATGGTTTTAAATTGGTTTGGTATCACTGCTTGGGAAAGGAGACAAATCATTCCACATTGCGACACGTGAAACTTGCTTTTTGCCCCCCTCCCTCAAATACTGTGGAGGCAGGCAAGGGATACATCTCTTAGAAAATTCTGACAACTGTAAAGTTTCCTATGAGCTGCTTTTCAAACCCTGCTCCTGCATAGTTGAGTTTGCAGAGCACAAAGGCACCTGACAGAGGCACGATCCTGGTTTGGGCAGTCACCCACTCTGGTGTGAGTGGTGTCTCACTCACACAAATTAAAAGTAAGGATGTTATCATCTTTTCTCTCCTGAACCAACCTGTTTCTTAATAATCTGGTACATTGTGAAGAAAGAACTTGACTTACAAATTCACTAAAACATACTAGACAAAACCATTGTAAATTAATTTCAAAAGTAAAAAAGTAAAAACAATGCTAAAACATTTTTTTAAATCTTATTTTTATGTTCATGCCAAATTTCATCAAGTCTCTCCATTTAAATCTGACTTCTCTTTTTTAATCTTATTTGTACACTCTTGCTGCAATGCTCTGTCACAAAGCAAGCTTCCAGCTTCCTGTACCTCCATGCATCCAAACTGTCTGGCTATAATCCGTTTGCAGATGCCTTATTTTAAGCACCACAGATCTTCATTCCTGGGTCTTAAGTGCAGGGCAGATCAGCACCTGGAGAAAGGTTTTGGGGAGCCAACTCATTTTTTTCTCATACACAGTAAGCATCCTGACAACAGTGCATGGGGGAAAACAGCACCAGGACTTCCAGATGTAAAATCCCAAACATAAGTGGTTTCTGGGAGATGGTTCCTGGGAGGAGCCCAGTCTCTGCTGGTCTCTGAAGTACATTGGGAAACACCTGAAGAGGAGAAGAAACAACAAAAACACTCACAGCAGCCATTTCCTAGGCTAGAAAACAATGGAATTTTTATTGAACAGAGATGGCTCATAAACACACTCAAAGGAGTTCCACCTGCTGTTCAGCAATATTCATTGCCATCTGACAATAACCTATGGGGGCAGCTGTATAAAATAGGAATAAAATACCAAATTGCTATATTCATTAATAACTTTGCCTTCCAAATACAGAACCGTAAGTATTTCAAGTCTGAAAATAGACCACAATTGTTAGCATTTAAACCAAACCTTTATGATAACAAATATACAAAAAAAGGCAGTCAATATATTAAACATTTAAATCAATAGCATACATTTCTCAGAGGTAAACATTGAGCAAACAAAGCCACCAATGATGTTCAGAAATCAGGTAAAAATGTCAAGGTCAAGCTCCAAACACTGTAGCTTCTCCTAAAGCCATACTGGCATTACACTTTTATCTAGGCCCTAAATTGAAAACTATGTAGCATGAACATTTGAAAATACGTATAACATTGGCAGGGAATTGGAAGTTCCTTAAGTCCTCGTTGTGTTTATATTGAAGCACCTGTGGAGACGGAGGGCAGTAGGAGTTAAGCATTTTTGTTTGGCAAGGTTGGGGTTTTAGTTCTGTTACAGATGAGCGCAACACTGTCCTCATACCAAACACGAATTCCAGCACTGACAAAAGAGAAGTATTGGCCTGACAAACCGCATGAAGAATCAGCCTTGCAACTTGCATTAAACAGAATAGGACTTGCACACTTGCCTACTTACTGAAAGCCTGTGCTATTTCTATTGCACAGAAAAAGTCTCCTTCAGTAGTTGATCTAATGCCTGAGTTTGAAAGCTTGGGATACATACATACGCTCAAAAATAAGGTGACAGATTTACTATCAACAGCTAATAAAAGTTTGTATTGCAATATTGCTCACAACATAAATGTACAATTTGCACAAAACATGGCTCTTCAACATGAATATTTTGCAAGCTACAATATATATATATAATATGTATAATTTCTTTTCTTAAAGAATTATATGCCAGACTGCATGCAAAGAATTTCAAAGCAGTAACACAACAGGAGCAATCACTTGTTTACAGGTTACTGAAACCATTCAATACAGAAACACTGGAAGATTAGATAACAGACAGACAGATAGGTAGATGTATGTACACACTGCTTCCTTAGGAACCTTCTCATGTGGCACCCAGAGTGTGGGTTCCTTACAAACTCAGAACACTATGAAAGACAGCTCCAAAGATGCCTCTAAAGATCCTCTGCACTTTTTGACCATAACTAACTTCTGTTGGAGGTGACAGAGAAGGAGGCACTTGTCCTTTAGCCAGGAGCAGAGGCAAGCAATCTTCTCCAAGCCAACGTCTGTTCCAAATCCTGCTCCTTCATTTCTAAGCAGTGGGTGGTGAGCATCTATCCGTCCAATGTTTTGGCTGGTCCCAAGCCATCTCCTGCAGACTTTACAGCTGGAAATCCAAGACTGGAGAACCTGGGTCTCCTAAACACCAGTGCACAGCACTGCCATCATTCTAATCAGATATGTACAAGGAATGACATGTATCCTCTGGTTTAAAATGTACATAGAGTATATACAAATAAAGCTATTCTATCAAGGTGCAAGTTTATTATTCTCTGATGTGTTCCAATGAAGATTTCTTACAAAACCTTTACACAGACCTACCAGCAGAGTTTACACAAAGTTTACATTTTGTCATTGTTCAATATGTAGGCTTTGTTCTGTCAATTCCATAATGGAAACTCCTTTTATTTTCCCTTGGAATTCTGCCTACACACAGGACTGGACTTGGTAGTCTACAGTCATATCTAATAGAATTTCCTTGACTTCAATATATTTTAAACTGGGGTGAAGTGGCATCATGTTGTTTTGGGTTTTTTCCAGGAAGTCATCAATCTCTACGAAATGAAGCAGGGGATGTAACTGGACATCTGGGGGGAGTTGCAATTCCTGTCCCCAGTCCAGCTTTCCTTGCTTTTGATGGGACTGTAGCAAGTGGAGCTAACACAGCCTGGGCCTAAGGGTATATCTGGAAGTCCTTGGCACTCTTTTACACTAGCTGATGACAGGCAATTCCCTCAAAGAAATAAAAAAAGACCAAATGCAATTTACTGAACAGTAAACATCAGACTGATCCACTAAACAGATGGATAAGGAATGTAACTTCTCTAAAATTAGAATGGTTGATGTTTTCTTAGGCAGGCCTAAATTCATAAAAGTTTTCCCCACCCCACAGAGGCCTCATTCTGCAGCATGTAAATATATGATGTTTCTAATAAAGTCACTGGAAAAGCAAAGCCTGTGATCAACGGGCAGAAGGAAAGCCCACCCTCTTCCATTTCTCTTCAGCAAAAACCTCAAGGAACAGAAGTACATGTTTATGATCCCCGCAGAAGTAGAGGAGCTGTGTGCAGTGACAGCAGGATTTGGCCTTCAGCCTTTCTGGTGCACCAACCACAACTGTGCAGATGACTGGATGGGAAATTACATCTGCTGGTGCATTAAAAAACCATACAGCCTTGCAGTAACTCCCATTAAAGATTCCCACTGACTTTATGAGAGAGAGAGCGAGCACAAGAGAGCAGGCTTTAACAAGTGCATGTTCTGCTCCACTGGAGTTACGTTTCTCAAAAATCCTTCTCTAATACTATTTTCCTCCATTTTGTAACTTGATTATATCAAGGCATTCAGAGCAAAGGCTTTGCAGAGCAGAGTGTCCTCTCAGGCTAAAGGGAGCATTTCACACTAGAAACAAAGATGTGGTTGGGTTTTCTCTTTTTTGGAGTAATACAATAATAACAAATCAACTTGCTGGTTTCACATGCTGTCGTGCCTTTGTACAGCCCTAAGAAAATAACATCTAGCCCTGACATCTAGCAATGACAAATGAATTGTAATCTCACCGGAGATTTTAAGAGGATCAGTATCAGACAAAAGGGGTTTAAGATAATCTAAACTGCACTTGGAGAAGATGTTGTGAGTGTGCTGCAGCAATTAAAAAAAATCTAAAGAAATGAAACACCAACACACTCTTTAAAATAATGTTCAAGTTGTGCACACAGTGGACAAAAGCTGCTGCCTCAAATTATGGCTGAGCTCCTTTATTTTTAAGACATTCCCTTCCGAGTGCCCTCAGTTAGTGTCTTCAGTGGAAGGGCTTGCTCTGAAACATTAACAGCACAAACCAGGCAAATTTCAAAAGCATCTAACAGACTTGAGAGACTGGCATCTTTGAATGACCTACAGGTATCTATCCCTCTTTTTGAGGAAAAATATTTGGTTCCAGAAACATTTGTCTTCCTTAGCTATAATCTTTCTCTATTGAAAAATGTCTGCCATCCTCTTGTCTACACTGACTCTTTGTTATTTTATTTCTGTCCACCATAAATGGATAAGCAAGGGCAAGAACTTTCACCTGTGTTGTTACTTATAGATGACCTCAAACATGCCTGTGAAACCACAAACCAGTATTCAAGCTACAATTGTGGGATGGAGGACAGTATTTCTGTGTTTGTTACTGATTACTGTTGGGTTATGTGATCTTTCATTTCCTTCCCAATAAAAAGGTAAATGAAACCTTCCAATGACCCCCAACAATAGATGGCAGCAAACAAAAAGTCAACCCCAAATTCCTAACAACTGTAACAAATGCAAAACAATCACACACATCATAACTATTCGTGTGTTTATATTACACATACTAGGAGTCTGCCTAAAACCAGCAGAAAATCAAGATCAACTCGATGGTTCGGTACTGTTGGGAAAACTGTCTTATTTCTAGCACTTCCTTTCCTCTTGTTTTCACTCTTCTTTCCTAGCTTTAAGTTCAAAGACATCTCAGGGACAGTAGGGAGGGTATGTGAAGAGGGAGAAAGGAAGCGAGGAGTTGTCCCCCACACATCCAGCTCTTCTGTGTTTTCAGGATGCTCATGCTGGGATTTCCCCATTTAGCTGTTGCTTTCATTGCTAAACATAAAGACACAAAACCAGCCCTTTAGAAGTGGATCACTTCTCCATCTAAAGATAGAGATTGTGCTTTCTAATTACAGATATGCATTTGGCTTGGAAAGTGTGCGACACAGACTTCAAAGGTGATACAGTATGAGAGAGATGGAAAACAGACCTAATCCACAGACTAGAAAAATCAATGAAAAGGCTTCCAGCAATTTAAATGGGGCAAATTTCATCATGCTTTCATGTTTGGTTTGAGAATGATGTTACAGGAGAATCTTAACTTGTATTTTTCCTAGAACATTCATATATTCTTAACATGTAGATCACTTCTTGTACCCTGTATCAAATATTTATAAATGCTAAACTAGGTACAAAGTGAAACTCATTTGGGAAAGTGGAGCAGAGGGAGGTTTAGCTGCACTAATGGATATTGCAGTAATGCTTAGCATCAAGGAAGGCTAACTGCTATTAACAAGAAATCTCATTACAAACATGATTTCACGCCTCATAACATATCCTGTAGATCTATTTACTGTCCATCTCTCTCTGTCTCTCATACACACAAAGATAACGATAGACAAAAAATCCAAAGCTTTGCATACACGTAGTGTTTTCTTCACAATATAAAAAAAATAAAAATCAATACCAACACAAACCCCCAAACACAACACCAAAAAATCACAAAGAAGCAGAAAATTCACAGCATGGTTCATTAGAACTAAATTATTTTACAAACTCCCTTCTGTTTTGAAGGACTTAAGTTTCCAGCCTAATCAAAAGTCTGCTCTGAGGATAACTAATGCACAAATGGCATTACAACAAGCTTCCAAAGAAAAAGAAGTGAGGCTGAGGGACACTCAACAGCCCACCTATTAATGGGGGTTAAGGGGGTGCTGCTGAGAGAATGTGGTATCCTGGGTTTTTTTCTCTGCTGCTCTTCAAAAAATGCAGGATCCTGACCCCTCTTCTTTGTGATACTTGGCCGAAGAGTGGGGGAAAAAGACCACTGACCTTATCTTGTGGCTCTAAACAGCAGAGATGCATTATTCAATCTTTCACATAATGCTGAAGAGACCAGTGCAAGGAATATCCTCCATCACAGAGAGTGGGATTTACTTATTTATTGTATGCATGCTCCCCACCGGTACAGCACATATGGCTGTACAACAGCTGCAATGCTCAAGAGAAATTTGGACAGGAAGCAACATACTGGTTGAAATGCACTGATGGGACTTAAATAGGTCAGGAATTTAGCCAGAAACATGAGGACAAAAAACTCTGAGATACTTCTGTGTAGTCCTTGTATTCCTCAATGGATAAACGCACAACCTAAGTAAGACTGCACATTTTACCATGTCCCCAAATGGCACAATTAGTTACTGGCTCAACAACTGCAAGGCAGAAATCGGTTTCCAAGGTGACTGTCCCAAATCGGTCTATCAGTCTAGACAGGCTTGAGCAGGTTAAGCAGGGTATTTGACCAAGTGAATGCTTGGATGCTTTCACTCTGATGAAGCTCTAGAGGCTTTCTGGAGGCTCCTTCCTACTTTCTGCCCCATGAAGGCGCAACCAACACTGGGGCAAAGGGTGCTTTTGGCCACGCTGAGGGGCAAATCTCAGCCTGTAGATGTGCTGTGAGCTCTTTAAATGCTAGGCAGAACAGAGAGAACCAGATTTTGGAAAGGCTCATTTGAAAGCCTCTCAGGCAGTAAGCTACAGGCTTGTAAATTCACTGCTGGGAAGGGGAAAGGGTAAGGCTGGACTCTCTTGAACCTGTAGCTTGAAGAAGTCCAGATGTTAATCTGTCCGTGACAGAATATATGAGGTGTTGAGGCTTTGACCTTAATTAATTCAAATTACTCCCTAGCACATTGGATTTTTCAAAAGTGGCAGTCTGGTTTTTTGTTTCTGAGCATCTCTATTTTCTAATGTGGCTTACTGTAAACCATAAACAAATTCTGATTAAGTATTTCAGAGTTTTTTTCTCCTGTCTTCGTTTGCTTTAGAAAGGCAGTAAGAACCAAGATTGCTTCTCACTGCGCTGGGCCAAGAGAGTAATGGAAGTTTTAATGAAAATACAGCAGCAGACATGATGGGAAGTAGAAAGACCAAAGCTAGTCACAAGCAAAGAGGGTCAGGCAAATTCAGCCTTGCAGCTGCAGCAGTGGAGATATGAGGACAAAGAAACCTCTACCAATTGCTAGAGCTCCATGGTTATATCTGAATATGGGACCAAGAAAACCCTCTGTGTGAGCACTGAAGAGACTGGAGGCAAATGAGCGGGTTGGGAATGCCAAGCAAGGGGTGAGACATGGGACTGCTTCCACCCTTCCTGCCCTCTCCTCCCTTTTGATTTCATGGAAACTCTGAGGTGGAGAAAATCAGAAAACAGTGAACACTATAGCTCTGGAATCCAAGGCAAAGATCTGGAGTTATACATTTAAACACTTGTTTGTACCTAGTTCTCTTTCCTTACTGAGAATCCTTCATTAGTGTGTGAACAGAAACCTGTGCCAAAGCTAAGCATGTCCATTCACGCAGTGTCATCACCTCTACAAGATAAAAAACCAAAACTACACGTCTAAAGAAGGGTGAAAAATGCCTCTCCAGAGGAAAAGAAACAACAGAATTTCTGCATACAATCAGGTGGACAGATTTAGTCAACTAAACAACACAGCATGTAAACAAGATGTTGTAGAATTTAACCTATCCAGCCAATGCAACCTCTCTTTTAAGTTGCTGCCATGTCTTGTGTTTTAGTGAAAAAGCATCACTCACTAAGACTATGGATATTGAGGAGGGGACATACCACATTCTAAGCCCTCTACACTCGTCCAAGATAAATACATACTATGCCATCCATGGTTGTTCCATGCAAAAAGCCTTGAACAGAGTTGAAAGAATGAGTTTAATGGCAATAAATAGAAACTGAATACCCTCCTCCTATCCACATCGAGTTTGCTTCCTCAGCTGTTACGCTCACTGAAGGCAGCTGAGAATTTCCATTGGTCTCTGCAGGTTCCCAGATTTTCCTTCTGCTTTGGGTACCACATGCATAACGTTTTCAGCAGAGGTCTCACTGAAGTCATGGATCATTGGGCCACAGTTGAACGCTTGTCTTTGCTGGTTTTTGTCCTTGGAGGCCAGTTACAAATGGTAGGTCAGGTGTACTACTACTGAAATGGGATAATCTGGTCAGAGCAGGCAGCCTCAGTTTTGACCCACAGACGATAACAGGCCTTACCTCAAAATAAATGTTAAAAAATAACGTAACATTAATTTTGCTATAAATGTATGGAAGATGTGATTGGAAGTGCCACAAGTTAGAGATATAAACGTTCTTGTAGGTAGACATCTAAAATTAGTGATGTTCTCATCTGTGGGTTTCAGACATTATTTCAGGGCTATTTCAAGGCTAACATCCTCCAAATTAGTTTGTTAAATATTAGGGCAATTCCTAAGCAGCTCTTTTAATACTTATATATTTCAGCATCTCTGGGCCAGAGGATGAAAGCAGTATCAGGCCCTTCATTTCTGTAAAGCACTTTAAGAGCCTCACATGAAAAACATTTTGTCAAACAAACTAACTTGAAGTCTTTGACTTCTGGTAACTCTCATTCATCAAAAAAAAAAAAAAAAATTCCAGTGGCTTCAGAGACAACTTTAGTGAATGCAGTCTTCAGGCTGTCATCTTTCAGCAATATTTTTAAGACAGATCCAGCTCCTGAGGGTCACTGAATACCTGCAACTGACCCTGACTAGTTCTGTAGGTTCCCAGCTTCTCCCATGACTTAACTCATATATAAGAATGGCTTTTTTCTTCTAGGATGCCCTAATCCTTGCCTTGAGTATGGGAATGTGTTACCACCAGCTGTATTTTTCTGGAACTTAAAATTCCCCATTTAAACAGGGTCCTGCATGCCTGAGTCCCCACAGACCTGGTTGCATTGCATGCCGTAACAGAATCCTCTTCTGAATTTAGACAGGTTCAGATGGAAAGAATCACAGAATATTCTGAGTTGAAAGGGACCTACAAGGATCATTGAGCCCAACTCTTAAACGGCACCACTGCCTCCCTGGTGGGAATAGAACCCCGGTCTCCCACGTGAGAGGCAGGGACACTCACCACTGTACTGAAGTGGAGAAGAGATGCTTTTTCTTCTTTCTTAACTGCAGCACCTCAGAGCAGTTTATTTCAGTACAAGCTGAGGATTTCCCTTTTTCTTCTAGTCTTTATAGAGCAGCACATGGTGCTATGCTTTGAAACAGAATCAGAACTTGAGAAAGCCCTCAGCGTACCATACACAACAGCCCATCCAGGACTTGTGCAATGTTTGGTATGAAGCCAGTGGATATTCAGTGGAAAAAGGTTCAGTGTCAAAAGCAGCACGTGGAGGATTCAGCAAGCAACTCTCATTAATGCTGATAGAAGCTTGGCTACTAAGCCTTCACACCTTTTTAAAGATGCTTCCCCTGTCTTCAATAGACATTTGCACAAATCTTCTCCAGAGCTGAAACCAAGCTGGCAAAAGTTTCAGCTGGGGAAAAAGTAGTCTTAGCCATTAGAAAGCTGGCCCTTTTCCACAACAGAGAGCGTCTGGCCACCAGCTGTGTTTAGAGGACAGCAGGCATAAGGAATAGATCAGGGGAAAATCTGAGAAACAAGTAGACAGTGCTGAAAATTGTAATGAAAAGAATACCAGCCTTCATCTATGATGTCCCAAACCTTTGCCCTCCTACATTCCATATGCTTTTCTCTTCCCAGCTCTTGAGCCCGTTATGGGAAAATTGTCCACTCAGGAGAACATGGATAACCTTTCTGAGCTCTATAAGGGATCCAGCAGGGCTCTAGAGTAAAAAGAAAATTAGGAAGTGTGGAAACTGATAGCACATGAGGCAAAGTAGAAATGTGAGGAAATTCTGGAACCTAAGCGAGGACCATGTAGAGACAGAAGGAAAGATCTGCCATGAGGCAGGGACAGGATGTCTGTAAGTCCTCAAGTACCGCAGCAGTGGGTTAGAATAAAAAAGACAAATGGAAAGGCAACTTCACTCATTATAGGCTGGAAAGTTATTATTAAAAAAGAAAATTACAAGTTTTTTCTGAGGATGTTGTATTTTTTTCCCATTTCACCAGAACTGTTGGCAGTATTTTGCCTCAAAATTTGTAAATTACTGCAACTCATATGAAGACTAAAATAACAGAAGACTTTTTAGTTTCTAAAATGATAACATCATGTCTCAAAAAAATGCTAATAAAACACTCTGTTGGAAAGAGCCTTATCTGATAGGGATGGTATTCATGGGCACCCACTGAAACTCACACTGCTTTTTAGATTAAATTCACAACAGAGCCCTTCCCCCCAGCCCCAGATTAATGGAATGAAGAATCCATGCATGAAGCCACGTATAATAAAGCTTGGAGATTATGAAATAGGCTAGAAGACAGGATCAGAATTGCAATTGATCTTGATGAAGTGGGAAAATTGCCCCCGATTAGAGCAGAAAAAATTTGATAAAGAGAAGTTGAAAGTGTTATACTTCGAAAGGTGTATTAAACAAATGCACAAATGAAGATGGAACTCCTGGGAAGGCAGCAGTGAATCCCTCAGGAAGACAGACTGGATCGAAGTCAGTCATGGGATGTTCTTGTAGAAAATATCACAGGATATATTTTATGATATGCTTTATAAAAAACACAGGAAAATTACTCTGCTTTGCTTCTTACTGTATAAAGCTCTTGCTGAAGTACTGAATTTTGGGGAAAATGGCGAGTCATGAGGGGAATGACAGCAAAAATCAGAGATCTGGGAAATATGAGCAAATGACTTAGCAGTAATTGTACTAGTAAGGCAAATAGGATAATTCCTTTCATACCTAGAATAATCTTTTAAAAAGATCTTGTAAGATCATCTGGTTTTCCTGTTAATCAGGGCTTGAAGGAAAAGTCGCTCGATTTGCAGTTAAGAAATTCTGAACAGTCTCTTACGAAAACCTGATTATGAGATTGATGAAGATCATGGACGTCTGTGACTGGATGTTTTAGAGTCTGCAAGCTGCATATCGTCTGACACAGTTCAGCTAGACCTCACCCAGCCTCACCTCAGAAGCGGCAGACCAGAATTGCATTTTCCAAACTCTGATTTGTGGATTCACAATGGTTTGCTGGCTGCTTCCAGAAGAAATGAATGCTATGGTTACACAGACTGGCTCTTCTGCTGGCAAAGGTGATGGGGATCACTGGCTGAAACAGAACTGAAAGTGGTGGAGGGGGGGAGTTAAGGTTTCTTTCAGCTATACATCTATGATGGGATTTACCAGTGTTTTGAAGGGAAAAAGTTATCCCTGTATAAGTCCATAGCTGCAATCCCTTCCTGTAAGAGCTTTGAATGACAGCCACTTGGGGTTTATTCTCTCCTACCATTTGCCAGACTCCAGCAAAGCAGATCTCTGGGCAGCATTGAGTGCCACACTCTCTGCTGTGCTGATCCACAGGCCTACAAAGGAGCACACAGCTTTGCTGCAGCCCAGCGCTGTGTGTGTTTGGAGGCAGCTGCACTCTGTCACATCTGCCTCTGAGTGCCTGAACATGGTGACCATTCCACATTCAGCCACCAAAGGCCCTTTCAAGCCCTTTATCATGGAAAGAAGACTAGTGAATGGTACCACAGATACTCTCAACTCATCAAAAGAAGGACTAGCATAGAGATATTGGTGTTTCCTTCCTATTTAATATCATCACTATTATTGCTTGAAAAACTTTGCTATTTTAAACCATGAAGCTGCAGGGTGAGATCTGCTCCTACCTAGTTATTATTGGCATGGAAGATGTGTTTCCAGGGATGAGGAAGTACATCAAACAACAACAAGCACCCCTGTATGTTGCTGTTGCAACAACGATGGTCTCACTTCTCTAGGACTGCAACATTCACACAGAACTTGCCATTACTTAAACGTTCCGAACAATGTCTTGTGTGAACATCTACCATGCAGGAAAAAAAAGCCTAATTGACTGAAATGTTGTGTCTCTGCAACATTAGCGGCAGTATACATACTTTGTAGTTTGTTGCAAAAAACTGCAGAGGCATTAGAAGACCAAGCACAAAGGAGCGTTTACACCTCAGTCACAAAATAGCTTCCTACTGTGGTGATAAATAAGCCAAAACTATGTTTTCTGAGCATGTCAAAAGACATCAACATGGAAGGCCACTTGATGTAGATGATTCAACAAAAAGAGATTAACACGCACCATCAAAATAAAACTTCTAACTTTTCTCAATGACATGCTAGAAAATAAGTATATTAATGTCACTTCATCAGGGAGAAGGCGACATCTTTGCCTACTTCTTGCTGTGGTTTTCAGAGACAGAGCATCAGGAATGTTGTGGCACACAGCAGATTTGTCTTGCTAAGAATATGCTGCAAAACAAACAAAGCTTTGATATTTAAATCACACCCCCCATACCATCCCATCCCATCCCATCCCGTCCCACCCAAGCCCTGCATTTCTAGATAACCTACACATTCTCGGGATACAGTGACAAATCATTCTATAGTATATATTTAATTATAATTTAAAAAAGTCTAACTCAGACAACAATCTCTGGCTGGTATCAAAATATCCACACATTACTCAAGTAAAGATCTGTTATTATCCCTTCACCACAACAAGCAGAAATCACCATCTCGAGAAGGAGCTCCAGAGGTATCATATCACAACCAATCGCACCAAATAAAAACATGTGCTAATTTCACAAATTAAATTTGACACAAAGTGACATTGCATTTGTCCTGGCGAAATGAAGCACGAAAGTAGCATTTCACAGGTACAGTTACCATGCAAATGCATGTTTGTTGAGTTTGTAATTGTTTTGCACCCCAAATCACGAGTAGCATGCAGTTCTTCTGCCCCCCTAACTACTGTATTAGAGATAGTCTGGGTAATGTACCTCTTTGGTGTAACCATAGCCTGTTAGGCAAGATTATACCACCCTAAGAAAGAATACAAGCAAAACTTGATCATATGTATGTTTACACAATGTACATTTTACCATTTAAAAAACCAAAACATGTTACATAGATTCTCAAACACAGCTCTGTTGAAAATGAAATTTTAAGCTTAAGAAACAGGTTTTAAACTACAAGGCCACCCCATTTTTTATGAACAATTTAAAAAGTTCCCACCCCTAAAAATCTGCCAGTATATTTCTTCAACTGTAACAGTCTTACCCACTCTCTAATACAGTTGATCTTTGCTCAACAGCAAAAGTTCTTATATTTCTTAAATGGATGAGATAATGGACTCTGGGATAGATCAAGTTCTTAAATGTGTAACACTGGAACAAATCAGACTTAAATGATTAATTGGTCAATTCAGGTGTTCCCCAGCACTACCCTTCAGCCAGGGGCTCGTGCTGTTCACTGACGTGAGTTCTGGCTTGTGCTGGCATCAAGCTCCACAAACAGGCATGTGTTCAGAATTGAGTACAACAGCAATTCATTGGATACTCTTGTACCCAGTTTGCTCAAAACCATGGAGGAACTTGTTTCCTGTATTCTCTCATCCAAACGGGGTCAGAGCCCCAGCGCAGCATTTTTGGCCGAAACAGAACGATTTGGATGCGAAGTAGAATTTTTTGAATTTTCTTTTTTGTAGTCGTTTAAGCAACTGCAACAGGTTTAAGCAACTGCAACAGCAGACTTAACTTGCAGGATCTTTTATTAGAGGTTGACCATCTTCCTCAGCTTTACACAACGGAGCCCTTTGAAGAAGACAAATGAATTGACTGAATCCTTGTGGCCAACGTCCTCTGCAAGTCCTCTAGTACATTTTGACCAGATGTTTCTCCATTCTTGTCATACAACAGCTGTTTGAAAGCTTCATTTTCAATGAGGACCATCATATTTTTTAGAAAGTAGCCTTCACAATAGGAAGATAGTTCTGTGACGCCGAGAAACTACAAGAAGTGAAATTAGAGAAAGATAACCAATCTGATAAAACCCAATCAGCAAATACAGTGCATAAGAGCTGCACACAAATACACAAGCTAAGCCTTTCAGACAGGCACAGTAACACTTATAGATACGCATGCATGGGAGGTGGAAGGAGTTACCCAAGCACTATTTTATGCTGATAATTCTCATAGTAATTTCATGTTAAAATACTCTGTTTGTTGGGAAAAAGCCATTTCCAAGGGCTGAAGTTTTGCTCCCTTGAAAGTGATGGGAGTTTTACTGAAGATTTGACCCGATCCATGATTTTATGCTAGAAGTTACACCCTAAAACTACAGGTTTGGGAAAACATTACAGAGTAGGTTTCAAGAATGCCAGCCTTAGCAAGGATGGGACATATGAGTGCAGTAAGCTGTCATGCAAAATTTCATGCTTTGAGGTATCTTTGGAGGAAAAATTGAGGTTTGTAGAGCATGTGGTTTGGGGTTGTCAATATCTCTCTTAGGTGGGACACTGCATCAGGGTAATAGGCAGTGACATTGTAATGTATGAGCAAACCTTAAATGTGTGAGTGAAAATAAATGAGGAAACCTAAAATTTCCCACCACCACCTTATCACATTCAAAACTAAGAACGGAAATGGATTAAAAAAACCCCAAGCAGACTAAGGCTAGGTAGGACTTGTCTTCCCCAGGAAAATTAATTAATTTGATTCTACGTATGTATTTCAGTCCATGCAAGTTTTCATCAAATTATAGGTGCATTATTTAGCACCTAGTTGTGACAGCATTTGTGTGAATCTGTTCTTTTCTGAAACACCATTCATCCTTATTCACTACTTCAATATATTCATGAGACTGAGAAAATTATGTACTTTTCTTTTTCAGATTGTACTTCAGGGCCAGGTTGTAAATCTGCACAAGGGCTGAGTGTTTGAGAAAATATATTACAGATCAAGTTTCAAGAATGCCATCCTTAGCAAGGATGGGGCTTGCGACTGAAGAAAACTGTCATATGAGATTTCATGCTTTGGGGAATCTTTGGAGGAGAAATGAAAACACTCAGACATTGCAAGAATCTTCCCAGTAGTGGTCGATGTCCCATAATTGGACACTTCTAAGATTCAGCTGGACAGGGTGCTGGGCCATCTTGTCTAGACCAGACAAAAACCTACTTTTGACAAGAAAGGTTGGATCAGATGATCCTTGAAGTCCCTTCCAACCTGGTATTCTACAACTGATGACTAATTTTAAAAATGGAAAGTGCACAGGGATATTAATGATAATAAGACTCTCAATTCAGTCTTTATTTGTAAATGTGACCAAATCCACATTGTCTCAAGTTCCTACCAGTTCTTCACCTGTTTAATCCAGGGCTTCAAACTCCTATTCCTGCAGCTTCTGCTACACAGCTCATCACCTTGCTGAACATTGTTCTACAACCCAGGCCCTGCCACAGATAGCTTCCCAAATCTGCACTCACTTCATGTTTTGCTTCCACCAAATCATCTTTCTCTCAATCATGATGAGAAAGTCTGTGTTCCATGTGTCTCTGGAATAACCTGCAAGAACACCCCCATCTGGAAAGGCAGGTCTCAGCATTGCCTGAGTTGGTGCAGGTGCAGATGAGCTTGCAAAGTGGCAAGGACAGGAAAGGTGTCCCTGATCATGGCAGGGTGGCGGCAACTAGGTGATCTGTAAGTGTCCCTTCCAACCCAAACCATTCTATGGTTCCATGGAATCATGGTGATGATCCTATGAAGGACTAGAAGTGGTACCTATAACAACAGCACGTCACTCGAAACCTGCTCCTGGCTGATGTGGTGGTTCCTGGCTTTGGTGCCTGCTCACCTTATTCCCATCCTCACTATGGTCTAACACAAGCTTTTCCACACTTCAGAGAGCAACATGGAAAGGCAGACGTCTGGCTGGCAAGCTGTGCTTGAGCTGCGTGTGAGCTCCCCTGGCTCATCAGGACCATCTGGCCTCTTCCACCACATAACATTATCTCACATTCACATTACAAACAAATGAGGCTACCTTGTGATGGGAGCACTGTGGGAAGAAGGATGTGTGCTCAGATTAATCACCTGCACATCACATAGGCTGGGAGCAAAAAATGAAGCATCTTCTACGCTCTGGAGACAGTGTAATAGAGAGGTGACTGAACTAGCCTTAAGTGTGCGAGTTCAGGCCCCAGAAACCTTTCAGGTATTGCAGTATGAAGCTTAGCCCTGGTAATTCACTGGAAGCAGGGTAAATAAGCCCATGCAGTGATTTAGGGTGATGTGGCTTAATTCCAGAAGTCAAAGTTTCACTCACAGCTAGCTTGGCTATCTCTGCAATGCCCTAACCACATGAGTGCAAACAGAGTCATCTGGCTGTAAAATCCTCTCAAATGCACCCTTTCCACTGCCTCCACTGGCAGATGCAGGCACAAGAAATTTGCAGGCTGGGACTCTTATGGGCAAACCAGAAGCTGATTTAGCCACTGGGTTTGTTCAGTCCCAGCACCAGCAGTGTACAAGTCACTCAAACAGGCCTAAAGCTCCACACAAGAATTTTCTTCCACCAGGATGTAAATAACAGCCACGTTACACAATTCAAAGAAAAAGGAATTTTAAACCAAAATTATTAGTTTTACTATCAGTAATACAAATTAAGAATTTCCCATATGAGCTAGAAGATAACAAATTTTTCAAAAGATTCCTGCACTGTAATTTTTTTTCCTATTACAATAAATGGACCTGCAGATATACCTTATTTCTTATTTTTATAGGTGAAACTTCGTGCAATTTCAAATACTGATTGCATGTCATCTGTACATCAAGACCTAACATTACTATTCTCTGTAGGAAACATCTGATTATGGGAATCGAGGTCAGATCTGCAGGGGTTTGGAGCAATCTGCAGGATTACTCTGTTCAATCAAACCCCCCAGTCACAATGCATCAGTGTATCTTTCCCATAGATCATGTAAGTTACAGAAAAAATATTTCATTGTACTTACTCTGGGTATCATTTCCATCTTCCAAGCTAAAGTCTAACTACTACACATGAGGAGGAGAAAAACTGAAACTAATCAATGTGGCAACCACGTCTATCAATGTGCGAAAATAGGTTTTCTAGGTCAAAAAATGCCATGCTTTTATGTCTAATAACGTAGGCCACCTCACAAGCTAAGTATACAATTTGACTCCAATAAGAAGCTCTCCGAGACACAAAATTCTCATTAACATCCTTGCAGGGCTCTGAGCCACTGCTCTTCCACAACATGGCATTTTTATATATTGACAAGCTGTCACCAGCATTGAATGCATCACTCCAGTGGGCTGCAGGCAGGAGGAAACAGGTAATTGTAATGGGAAAATGCAGCCTGGAAGGTGAAAGCAGAGGTGTCTTCTTCACTGAGGTGATTCTTATTGAATCAACTCAGTGGTTTGGGTTGCCATGAATAAGGGATAGGTCTTCTACACAGTGGGATGCTCAAATTGAGTTTGAACTGCTTAGGGAAGGGGGTGAGAAGGTGCCACCGTGTAGTCAGACTACGTGATTTAGGACTGTCACTACACTATGTACCTATTATCCAGTCAGTCCCAGTAAATGAATGACAAATTTTAAATGTGTACATAACAAACATACTAAGGATATGATAAATAAAACACTACCTATCATAAAACTGACCTATGTGTGACAGACACACAACATACAAGCATATGCAGTTATTTTTACCTTGGCATGATTATAAATATCCACGCAGTTTTCTGTGTTGATACTCTTTGCACAAATGATTTCACAGTGTCGTTGTAAAGCTTCAAGCTGGAAAAATTTAGCAGCAGAGAGAAGCTAAAAAAAAAACAAAAGGCACAGAAAAAATAGTCAAAAACTGCTGAGCGATAGAGAATCAGAGCTTGATTCTTTACTGTTTCTTTTTTTTTCTCTGCCCCTGCTTCATTTAGCATGAAAGTACTGACAAAAAGTCAGAATGAGAAGATTGCTTGGTTGCTTCAGCCCTTTACAGTCCCCGCTAGATCACACTATGGGAAGCTGTACATGGCACACGCTGCACAGATCCACATGCTGACTTTGGAATGGGGTGAGGATGTATGGGTGAAAAAAGAAACAGCGACTTGAAGAATATTTTGTCACTTTGCAAACATGATTCTGCAAAGAGGGACGTACAATCACATTCTCAAAAAACAAGGTTCCAGTTTAAAATAGAACACCTGGGCTGGATGTGGGGATGACAACAGAAGGGTCAGGACCAAGAGTGTAGAGGAATTCAAACCCCTGGGCAGTCTGACCAATCTAGAGAGGCAATAAACCTCAAATCTGTCACCTCAGCAGGCTCAAGGAAATGGAATCAGATCTCCATATGCTCCATGTTCTAGCCTGTGAGCGGCTGTAAGGTGATGTCTAGGCCACAGATGCTGAAACACTGTCTGGCTCCACGTTACTCCAAGGAGCGAGTGCAGGAGCCAGCTTGGTGTGAGGCTCTGCCTAGTTAACATTCATGTTAGTGTCATGTGTCTGTATCTCTGCTCTACCACGGCTCTCCTGATGCCAGCACTTAAGCTGAACCCTCCTCTTTGGCCCTGCATTCCCATTATGGCTATATTACTAGGATTTCTGCACCCCAGTGGGGTAAAAATGGCATGAATTTTGAGTCCTCCAACTACTTCAGTAATGCTAAGATTTTCTCATTCTTGCAAGGAAATCTTGCAGGGAAAAGGCATTTCATTTTATGGTTTTGCATGGTAGGTCATTGGCTCTGCTCTGCCTTAGGATGCAGGTGGGGGTTCTTCATTGCTTGACATCCACACAGACCTTAGGCCAAGCTGTTCAGGTGTTTAAATAGCACTTACTCAGGTATTCAGGCCTTTATACAGCCCTTATTATCGAGGACTGCATGACAAAAAGCTATCCTGTGAATCCAAAGAGGGCTCTCATGCTGCTAGTCAGAAGTGCTGGGGAACAAACAAACCCCAAAACTTCCATCCCATTATTTTGACTTCTCCTATACAGTCCGCTCAAGCTCTTCTTTAATACCATAAATAAATCCAAGTGCTGGAAATCTGCAGTGCTGATGTGATAGCAGCCAGCTGGCCCCAATTATGAATTGCAGCAAAGATTTCTGTGGAGTATTTCTGGTGCTTCTTGTTATCGTGTTTGTAATAAGGCAAGTTGCTAAATGCAGTTTTGAAAGATAAAGCCATAGCCTATTCCAGCTGCCTCTGTGGCTCAAGCAGTCATGTGGTGGTTTGTAATTACTTCAAACTGTGAGGAACCATCACCAGATCTGTTATCAACAGATCAATCAACCAGTCATACATTCTCGAGTCACAGAACTTTTTGAGATGTCACAAACGTAGAGCAAGCTGCCAGCTGAACTGCAGCACAAGCTTTTTAACAGCCTAGGTGATAACACACATCTCTATAAAGCTGCTGCACTGCCAAGTCTAAGATTCCTTATTTCAGAAATGGTTAGAAATTCAGGAGATCTTTCAAAAGTATGAGTGAAACAGAGAATTAGTGAACTTTTCCTATATAGCTCAGAAAGTCAATGTGAGTATGCCTAGTTAAAAATCCACTGCCTTCACTGGAGAGGGATAATTTCAGTCCTGACCAGTTCCATCCTCTGGCTGCCAGACAGTAGTGTCATTATTTAGTGTCGCTAACTAATATAGGCAACAATAAATCAGCAATAGGGGAAATGTTGATTTGATATTTAGGAGAAATTGGACATTTAGGCTGAGAGAGTAGTCAGTCACTGAACAGGTTCCTCAGGGAAGTGGTCATGGTACCAAGCTTGCCAGAGTTCAAGGTGCATCTGGATGACACTCTCATATGGTTTATTTTTACATAGTCTTGCAAGGAGCAGAGAGCTGGACTTGATGATCCTCATGGGTCCCTTCCACCTTGAGATATTCTATGACTAAGTGGCAGCAGACAGCACATTGATGATTACCAGCTGTTTAAGTAGCTCTGATTTTAGTATTTACTGACCTGCATTCTTTTTGGCTGCCATTATTTGGTGATTCAATAGGAAAACTGCCTGAATGACCATCAAGAATTTGCTCAAATATCTCTTAGTTCTATATAGTTGGAGTGGTTTGGCTTATCATAGCTGACAGTGATGACACGTGGCATTTGGAAGAGGATGAATTAACATCCATACAGGTTGTGGTGGTGTGACTACACTGAAGGCTCAGCCAGCTCCTGTTGGCTTGGTTTGGCATTTGCAAAAGGCCACAGTGGCACCTGAATGTTTTACAAAGCAGTAAAGAAGTCTCTGTATCTAAGGGAGCAGATTATGGTCGTATTCAGAAAATGTGACAATCACATGCTTGAAATTTAACTGAACTGTGTCTCCAGTGGGATTTCTCTCATGCTTAAAAACCAGCTATGTGCCCAAGATTTCTCCCATGTGAGGAACCAAACTGGATGTTCTTAATACTGCTGAGATAGGACTGAACATATAAGCCTGAGCTTTTAAGAATGTGGCAGAAGGCCTCTGACTGCCCAGCTGGAGTATGGTACCTCATCTGTCAGGCTGAGAGAGAGAGGATGGAACACTATGCTTCTGGGAACTGCTTCCAGATTGTGGTTACCAGTGAATTTTGCTGACCAGCAAAGAGAGAGACCGAGTGTTTCCCACAGGACTGCAGACAGCCCAGGCACTCCCGGTGAGGCACTGCTAGCTCTTACAGGAGCGCTCATGTCTTGCCCAATGGCCATGTGCCCTTGGGTTAATGGTACACAGATCATTTAGCATTGCTCTCACTTCAATTAAGATAAATGACTCTTACCTCCATAATTTCATTATTTTTAATCAAGAGTGACTCTGCACCTCCATAATAAAGATACTGCATAACCAGCTGTAATAAAACAAAAAGAGTGTTTATAAAAGTCAATCCAAGGCATCAGGGAACAGGGGGTGCTGTAAAGATTGCAGACAATACCTGAGGCTCTCCCAACATCACCAAGGATTTGTAGGTAAAACTGGCTCAGAGCTCCTGATTTCAAGATATACGTACTTGGTTAGTCTCTCTTTCTGCAAAGTTCCATGTTTCCTTCTCACAAGTAGTTTAATGTCTTAGCCCTCACCCTCAAATTATCTGGACTTTCTGGAGAGCTCCAAACGGTTTTCAGAGAAACTGCAGAACTCGTTCTGAATTTTCAGTGTCCTTCCCAGTACGTTAAGTACATCACTGATTCAGGCAAATATCGCATATACAATGGTTACTCCCTTATTCCTTCCCTGGCAATCTCACCCCCACCTTCACTCAGCTGTTTGTGGGCATGCATGGATGATGAGAAAGAGAGGAGGAGGCTTTGCACAGTAACAAAAGCCAGCTAAGATCGGTCTGCAGGGAGCTTTCAGCAAGCCTAAAGTTACTGTAGGCAGCTGGGAATTATTTGCAGCACTAACAGTCCATAGATGGAACTGTCTGAGCTCTGACTCAGCTAAAGGGAAGCATATCCATGTGCTACAGGTATGGAAAGCAAGTGTTTTCTCAGTGTTTTCACGGCAAAAAATTGACTGGAGAATACTGCTAAGGAAGGGAGTGAACTCTCTTCCAAGCCTGTCCATTAAGTACAAAAGGGTCAAGTAGAGAAAGAAGAATCATGTGCTTTACCTTGACATGCACTGCTTTGTCTGCATAACCCATGCAAGTGAAATGTATGTTGTTCTATCCACTCAGGCACAACGTTTGCAATCAATAGCACTCTGCAGCTTAGTGTATGAATGGAGATGAAGCCTGTGCTGCTGAAACCACTACTGTGAGCCATGTGTTTACAAAATACATATGTGCTAATTTGGACAGGGCATGTAAAATATTCCTCTTACAAATTCCATTTAAATTCAATGTGAGAAATGACTTTACCTGAAAGATGGGGTACTTCACGTAGTTGATCTCAATACAAGTACTATCAGATGATGGCTTGCTAGACAGCAATGCTTTAAATCTAAATAAAAAGGAGCAAAATTGAATAACCAGCCCAATTTTCTCTGTGACAAAGTACAGCAAAAACAGTACAAAAGTGCAGTGAAAGGATTGCATCAACTCTTGCAAAAACAGTACACTGAAATGAATGGATTTGTCACTAAAAAGCATCAAGATTTAGACACTGATGTAAGTTCAAAGCAAAAGCAAGAAGCAGCTCTCTCGGGGATTTCAATATGAAATTTCTGAAAAACACATCTAATGTAACAATAGAATAAAATGTATGTTGGAAATTCAGATTCTGCAACGATGCATATTACAAAACCAGATTTTTTTCTTCTTGGAGGCAACATGATCTTTTAGGAAGACTTGCCAACATTTAAAACCTGCACATTTTCCTTTTTTGAAGGACACAGATTTTGGCCTGTGTCAATTATGCTGCTTTAAAAAATGTTTTGGAACAAAATATTAAAACAACTATACTGACTTTTAATTTTTCTATGCAGGCTTGGTACAACCATGTAAGAAGAGACAGGAGAGAAAACTGGATAGACTGGTGTTCCCTGATTACCAAACCCAGAAATTTAGAGACAAATTTCAAGAAAAAAACATATTTTAAGTTAATAATTGCAGATTTTTTGAGATGTATACATATGTAACAATCTACTTTCCAAAACTTGATATTCTCATTGATCAGAAGGTGAAAATGGGAAATGTGCTGTCAGAAATATCTGCCCTTGTACTTCCTCTCTCTGATAATTCATCTGACCTTCCAGTGGTAGTTCAAAGCTTGGTTTATCTAGCAAGACCAGCATTTGCTGGATGGTTACCTCTTCCATATCATGACTGCATCTTGTTAATTAAAATATGGATTAAATTTATTTGCTTTCATTAGTGTCAAACTCTATTATGAACACAATTTAGTAGGCTTAAAGCTGGAGTTTGGAACATACTTGTACATCTACCAAGAAGCTCTAAACCAAAATACCCATTTCTTAATTGAAGACAGGGTCAGATACTGCAGCTGCTTTATGCAAATCTCTTTACTCTGTGCTGTGGGTTGGCAGCATGNATTCTCATTGATCAGAAGGTGAAAATGGGAAATGTGCTGTCAGAAATATCTGCCCTTGTACTTCCTCTCTCTGATAATTCATCTGACCTTCCAGTGGTAGTTCAAAGCTTGGTTTATCTAGCAAGACCAGCATTTGCTGGATGGTTACCTCTTCCATATCATGACTGCATCTTGTTAATTAAAATACGGATTAAATTTATTTGCTTTCATTAGTGTCAAACTCTATTATGAACACAATTTAGTAGGCTTAAAGCTGGAGTTTGGAACATACTTGTACATCTACCAAGAAGCTCTAAACCAAAATACCCATTTCTTAATTGAAGACAGGGTCAGATACTGCAGCTGCTTTATGCAAATCTCTTTACTCTGTGCTGTGGGTTGGCAGCATGACTAGCATCAATTCCCACATTGCTCAAATTAGCCAAACTCAGTGGTTTGTCTTTGCCACATCTTGTAATAAGCTTTTATGGAGGGACAGCTGAATTTGTTTAAAAGCACACCTTTAATTACACAGTTGCATACGAACAAGGTTTGTAAGTCATTTTAAGGTTGGATTAAACTGAGGCTGCGTAACCCACATTCAGCCTTCTGGGCACTGGGAACAGACTGTAAGTACTGCCTTTCAATATAGTATGATACATTCCATAGGTATTTAATTTGATTTAAAAACTGTCAAATGCTTTCAATGAATTGTGTGACAGTAGCTTGTTTTTCCTGGAGACTGTCTAAAGTGATGCAAAGCAGGATTTAGCTACTCACAGGATAAATTATTAAGAATCAAAACATTCAGACTCCGGCACAATTGAGAGCTGCTTGCAGCAACAAGCTCTGTGCAAATGTGCCTCAGTGGAATGAAGTCAGGTGCATGGCCAGAAGCATGGATTCACTTACTGAGTGGAAATCTAGTGATGGCAGCACTTGTTACATGTCTGGCAGATCAACCAGAAACAAGCTGTTGAGAAACTTCACTTAGGAAAAACTTGAAGATTGGGACACCAGTCTTTAAAGAATTGAAACAGCAGCAAAAATACCAACCCCCCTCCCCATCCCCAATAATTTTTTTTTTTAAAGATAAATGTGTATCTTACCTCGGTGATGCAGTAAATAGCAACACTCGATGTGCATAAAATGGTCTCCCTTCCACCAGAAATGTAACATCTGACATCTCTTTATTGTTAAGAAAATGCGGATCTAGAATCACAAAAAGAAGGAAGCAAAAAAGCCAATACTAACTTTAATTTGAAAGAGATCATGAACATTCTAAACATTTTCCTGTTTTGACAGGAGAAGACAATAGAATAGGAGGATATTGTTCTTAATGAGTAAAGCCCACAAAGCTATTTTGGACAGCCTGAGACACAAGCCCCTCAGACAACCACACGGAGTTCAGACAAAGGGAATTCAAAGCTTTGAAGTCCATGACGACCTTTGCTGAGATGACAGCCAGCCGTCCCTGCTGTGTGAAGCTGGCACAGCCTCCCAGATCTGCTACCCAAAGCAAACTGCAGCTGAACAGATGCTGGAGGCCGCTATGCACATTTATGTCGTATTATGCCCCTTTCCCTGTGCAGGGAAGCCTTTGTGTTGAAGGCAAAAGGGTCCTGGAAAATTTCTTGGGTTTCTCTAGGTCCCAGTAAAGCAGCCTGAGCTCTGTCAGCTGGGGAGTGAGGGCTGTGCATCACCTGCAACCAGCCACAGCAGTCTGAGATCCGGACAGACTCTTGGCTCCAGGCCCAAGGCTTGGATCCCAGCCTAATTAGCAACACAGGCAAATCTTTGCAGATTTACGGTCCCACTTTAACGCACCTGATGACCCTCCTCATTTCAGCATGAGTTTGAGGTCAGACTTTTCTAGTTCTGGCTTTCAAAGTCACATTTTCCTCTGACTTGTGGCTCTCTCAAGCACCTGGCCAGCAGCGCAGACTTCCCACAGCTCTCTTGGAGAGCCAACAAGTACCTGCAAGTCACACTTACCTAGGCGAGAGGTCTGCTTGCGCTTAATTTCAACAAGCTTTGGAATTGGGTAGGGTCCATAGCAATGAGTAAAAATGACAGAGAGCTGCTGGCTGATCACTTCATTCTAAGCAAAAGGAAACAAATATATGCAATGTAAGCTTAGTATGCAACATAAAATCAGTATGCAAAGGACATGTTATGTTGCTCTCAAGAGCTGACTCTTTTGAGGGTGAAAAATGTGATTGCTGAAGCTGTATTAAAAATCAGAGTTTAGGATTATCAGCATTTGTTAGAAACTGCAGTTCTCGTTTACTTGATTGCTGTGTTTCCTGAAGGAATCATCTAAAAGGAAAAAGTTCTCTTCTTGGATGGAAATCTTTTTCTAACAAACTCCAAAGACTCATTCCCTCCACTGGCACCAATGTGAACACCACTGTCCTGAGGAAACCACAGGACCTTCATGAAACCACGTCTGGTCCCTGGCCTTACCCATTTCTGCTCAAACTCTGGGGGCAAGGCAGACACAGCTTTCTTTCCTAAGCACCTTGAGTATTTGTATGCCTAAGCTGCAAGGGTAGTAAAATGGATTTAATGCTTAACTACCTAAGTCCCAGATGAAAGGAGGATTTAAAAGCTTTTGCAAATTTTATCCCACACTTCGCTGATACATGTAACTGGAGCAAGTCTAGACAAGTTCAACAGTGCCACACTGTTAATTCATGATGACATCTTTTAACTACCCTGTTGGTTGGTGATTCTGTTCCACACCAGAAAACTGTGAAAAGGCAAGATGTTTAGATATGAGAGGGTCAAAGGCCAAGGAAATAAGCAGATGAGAGAAAAAAAAAATCATAACATAAAAATCTGAGGGGTTTAGATGTTATACTAAAAATATCTCCTGGTCTTAGGAGCAGAAATTGAAGCCTTCCTCACTCTGGTCACATTTCAACACTGTTCCTTAAATCCCACGAGGGACAAGGAGGCGTGGCAGAGATGCTGTAATGACTTCCTCACTGAATCTAATCAAATAGGGTGGGAGAGGGTAGAGCTGTTCCCTCACAGGCACATACTGATGTCAAAGGAAATTACATGCACTCGCCTGCAGGCAGGAGTTGGCTCCTATTACTACGTCAGATGTAGCACTGAAAGACAGGCTAAGATAAGAGAAATACTAAGAGACATCATTTAGCACGGCGCAGGGACCAGCCCGCAGAGAGGGACCCACTGCTGTGGCTCTGAGATGAGGACGTCTCACCCCAGGAGCATCTCACTGCTCAGCATCTTCCCACTGGAGCTCAGCAAAGCACTTCACAAAGGGAGTGAATCACAGGGTGAAGAGAAAAAGAAAATTTAAGGCGAGATTTAAAGAAGGAAGTGACTCAGCTCTGGGAGGGTTGGGAGGGGAAGCTTTAAACAGGGCAGAAAGAGCAGTTTCTCCTCTGCTCGGAAGGGCTGTGACGAAGCGCCACAGACGACTGAGTCAGCCAGGGAGGAGTGTGTGTCCAGGGGGATGCTGATAACCAGCAGGGCAGCTCCTAGTTTGATCTGGCAGATGCTAAGAAGTAGGTAAATACAACAGAGGATGGGGACAATTCTATGGTTAGTGCAGAGGGAAGCTTCTGGAGAGGAGAAGCATAATCGGAAGAGCAATGGTCACCTTTACCTGCAGTGAATAGAAGCAGAGTAACTGCACTACAGAGGAGAAGTTCTGGCAGTTCCCTCATGAATCTGCCTGGGAGCATAGGTCCCGTCTATGTCACTGAGGTTTTGGTGGGTTCCATGAACTCATCAGTTCCAGCCACAGCTGGGCCTAGGGAACAGCTTTTCAAAAACACACATATGCATCAATAAAGACAATGCATCTCCTCCTTCCAGGGCGCCTGCGGGAATGTGCTGATGGAAAATCTGGGTATTGCCTTCTCAGTGCCTCATTAGGAGTTGGAGGCTTAACTCACCGGTCCACACTCCAGCCAACAGATGAACCAGTTGTGGATGCAGACAATCCCACAGGAGCTTGCCTATACAGGTGAAGTGCTGTCAGCTCCCTGGGTCACCAACACGGCACAAACCCTGTGGTGTGGCCTATTAAAAAGTCACTTGCCCACAAGCCTGTGAAAACAGTGGTACAAACTAAGCACTAATTAGCTCAAGATGTGGTACATTCACGTAAGACATGCTTAAAAATCCTGTGACCGGGAACAGAGATGTGACAAAGAAAAAGGATACCTTAGGATCAACACATCAGAGAAAGCAGGGCCATCAAACAGACAGTGACTTCAGACCTCCAGTGCAGAACACTGATCTCATTTGGCAGAGAGAAGGTTAAGACCTTTGGGTTCTGTCGATAACAGTAAATACGTACTTACATTGCATGACACCCAAAGGCCAAAAAAAGTGCTCAGAGAGAAAGCTGAAGCATGTGTTCATTTAGAGTTATCGCTAACAAGAAGCAGCAAGGGAGGGGAGTGGTAAGCCATTACGACAGACCAAGCTTGCTTCCCACACACCCCCGCACACAGCCAAGCTCACAGGGCTGTGGCCCTGGATCTGCTCCCCAGAGAGTCCCTGTGGGCTTTTAGCAATAAACCAGGCAGAAATAGTAGAGAGAAAAGGGATGCTTTGTCTGCAACTGGATGACTGAGGAAAAAACTGGCTTTTTTTAGCCAAATCCTGTTCTTGAAGCAGGCTGAACTGGGCTGTCTGTGAAGTAACTGGGAACAACTGCAAAAGTCCATTACCTGGGACACCAGAGAGAAAGATGTGTCCAGCCTACTCAACCTTCCCCTTTACACAGTGTCCTTATTGAGATGCTCAGAGACTCCCATTTAAGCACTGCGATGGATAATTCTTCACTGTTTATCTTATCGTCCTATCAACCTAACTGTGAAGGTCCAGCTTTAAAAGCTCCCTGCAGCAGTTGTGGGCAGTGGTTTTAACACTGGAGGAGCAAACCAATGTTTGTTTCCTTGCTACAATTTAATGCTGGAAAACATTGTGCCAGGATGTGTGAGGCTGACATTTGGAGCGAGGCCAGCTTCCTCTTAGACATGGGCGTTCATCTGCAGTCAAAGGGAGCTGATGTGCATCTTCTGTGGGAAGGGGGCAAGAAAGCTTGGCATAGGATATAAAAAAAATATTTACCTAGCCATGGGGTAGTTTACAGATAGGCAAGAGGGAACAGGGAACAACAGTGAGTCTTCAGAGGGAGATCGTGCTTCCAGCAGAGAACTCGTCGGTGAGCAAGCAACTTTGTTTTGTAGATACATGCAGTCTCCTGACTTAAAAGCATTCTTCAGCAGAGATCTAAAGGAATTCCCAACTCTTGATGAATGCACTTGAACTGTGAGGGGAATTCAAGAATTGTTTTTAAGCAAAGCTGAAGGCTTTCAAGTTGTTGGACCAGAGATGACTAGTCCATTGATCTGAAAAGAGGTGAAGACCTGGGTGGGGAGTGCAGGGGTAGCTTTTCCTGAATGTCCATCTGCTTAAGGTCTTTGGCAGGATTCAGGAAAGTCTCTTCCAGACTTTGACACGTACCCTGGAAGAGCTCCACTCCAGCTTACACAACTCAGCCCAGCCTAGCCATTCAAGGATGAGGTCCTACAAGGTTCTGGATGCAGCTTGGAAACACGCAGCCAGTTTTCTCCAGTATCTGTACAAGATACATGTCTATGACCCAAACTCTCCAGGCTAAAATGCATGTCAGAGACTGCTCAAACCCCACCACTTAGCTTTCCTTACAGGCCCTCAAATTCCTCTACCACAAAGCCCCTGAATCAAAAGTTGACCACATTAAGGAAGAAAAAACACACAGCGATTCTTCTGGGCTTGGTGTCTGCCTGTTAATACACATCTCCCCAGCAAGCTGAGAAACCATGTTGCTTAGGGTACAGGGGCACTGGCAAAGGTATCTTTTCTATCTCTGGTCCTGAGGATGTTGGGCAGACCCTGTTGTCTGCTAAATTCAGAGTAGCACAAGTGCTGTTTCTAGTCACCCATTTCATACTCTATCCCCAGCAGCTGTTTCAGCAGTGGCAGAGCCTCAGGATACCCCGAGCCCACTGAGGACTCATCCATGACATGTTGGGATACCCTTGAAATAGTGCTTTGTTTATGTTCCCCTTCTCAGAAGGAGATGATAAAGAGTGAAGAAACAAAGGGCTTTTCATAGACCCCCAGCCCTGAACACTCTGAGACTTTCTTTGGTGTCTCAGAACTCTCTCTATCCTTGCCTAAGTGTTTCCACTACAGTCCTCTTGCATAATTCACTTTTGCCAATTGCTACAAAAGTGATTAAATGCCACTTTAGAGGATCACTCTTAGGTGGTTAAACAGCACACACATAATTAGTATTAGTCAACAGCTGGAGAGGCACGGAAGCCCCAGAGGCTGGAGGTACTGTTAGAGGCAGTGAACTGCATAACAAAATGGGTTTTGTTAGTGCTGGGCTCAAGCCCTTCCACTGCAAACACAAACGGAAAAGAATTAATCATAGGTAAGGCACAAATGGACCCTTCCATGAGGTTCTGGGAAAGCCGCCAAGCTCCACTTTCAAAAGGCTCTTTATATCACAGCTGTACATGGTACGTAAAAAGCTCAGATCCCTGGGCACAGTCTAATCCCCTGTGAGAGCCCAGAAAAGGGCAGGTGTCACATCCATGGCATTTATTTATTTTAAATGAGGCTCCTGCCTCTGGCAGGAAAACATTTTAGAAGGTAGCAGAGGGTAGGAAAAAAATCAAACCTGTGTTAGTATGAAGCTGAATCTGTGTTATGAAGTCACAAGACTGGGTTAATAGTCTGTTATCAAGATGCAACTCAATACCTGGCGTTCGCATCTCACACGGGGAATGCACGACGTACATGTGTGGATAACTTGAGTCCTGGTAACTCTGAACTGTTTAGACACAGAAGTACTACAAATGACAACAGGCAACGTTCCAGATCACTGCAATTACTTGAGAACAGTGAAACCTGCCTTACAGAGTCACTCCAAGTCCCAGCCAAAAGAATAGTCACCAAGTGCTGGCTAGGCAAAGGAATTACCCATTCTGTGGAACTTATAAGCAGGCCCCTTAGCATCCCAGGATGTTTTCTGGTTTATTTTTAGTGCAGGTTTTGATGTTCACAGGTTCTTCTGAGTTGAAAGGGACCCACAGGATCATCTAGTCCAACTTCCAAGCGAACACCCACCCAGGGATCAGGCCCACAAGTGTGGAACCACAGGCACCATGCTACATCCATCCAAGCCTCCCACCATCTAGACCATGTCACTGAGCTTCTCATTGAGTCTTCTCTTAAACACCTCCAGGGATGGCAACTCCACCACCTCCCTGGCCAGACCATTCTACTAAGAGATCACTCTCTCTGTGAAAAAACTCTTCCTAACATCCAGCCTAAACCTCCCCTAGTGTAGTTTAAGGCCATGTCCTCTTGTTCTGGTGTCATCAGCCTGAGAGAAGAAATTCACACCCACCTGACTGCAACCTCCCTGCAGGTAGTTGTAAACAGCAATGAGGTCACCTTTGAGTCTCCTCTTCTCCAGGCTGAACAACCCCAGTTCCCACAGTCACTCACCGTAGGGCTTGTTCTCCAGTCCTTTCACCATCCTTGTCACCCTTCTCTGGACCCTCTCGAGCAGTTCAACATCCTTTTTAAACTGGAGAGACCAGAACTGGACACAGTACTAAAGATGTGGTCTGTCTCCTCTGGGGAAAACCTACATTTTTTTCAGCTAAAGTATTTTGGTCATCAGTCTAAATATTCCATTTTCCGGTGTTAACTTTTTTAAGAAAGTTAAAATATATGGGGAACAAATATTCTAATGAAACCTGTCATTACAATAAAACCTCAATTTTCCACTGAAAAGCAGATTAGCAAGGAATTAAAATTTTGCTCAGCAAAGAGGAGTCTTTTCTGATCACCTCCAGCCAAGAGAACCATGCACAGCACTCTCCCGAAGGAGGGCTTTTCCCTGGGAGATGATTATGACACAGTGCCTGCTCCAGTGCTGTGCAGGGTTCATCTCTACTCTCTACCTTTAGCCCGTCCTGCTGAACAGGGCAGTCTGACTTCATACAATAAAACATAGCTTCATTCAAGCACTCATTTCAGTCCGTCCCGAAGCAATGGAAAAAAAGGGGAATTTTCTAGCTCCTTCATTTTCTAGGCCACATGCCAACCTTGGGGGAACACTGAAGTTTGCTGACCACCATGCCTGGACTTTGTACACTCATGAGCTGCATGTGTTGACATTCTCTGAGGAACCTCTCCCGATATTTGTTTTAGAGGAATCAAATCCAGAAGAACCACAGCAAAAGAGGAACAGAGTGCTAATCTCAAACTTCAATTTCTGGACACTTTCCTGCAACACAACAGGCGGCTGTTTTAGTCTTCTCTGCTGCTTTCTGTTTGCTGGAGATGTGAAAATACTTTTTCAGTAGTTACTGCATCTGTGACAGCGACTGCCTGATGCTATTTCTGAAAAGATGTATTAAAAGACACCCCAAAACTTTACTTTCTAAGAGATTTTGGATTCCAAGTGGTTAAGTTACTGCTGAAAGAGTACTTCAGCTTTTCAGAAGATATCCACGTGCCTGAATCCTTTTGGAATTTTAAAACTGGTTATTGTTCTGAATTGTTCTTTGTTCTCAGAAACTGTCAACACCAGACTAATGGCTGTTATTCAGACAGCTCAGCCTTCCAAAACAGCCTGTGCCCCCCTGCACTTTTCTTCAGCTGCCTATAGATGCATTTGTAGAGGCTGGGAAACTCTGCAGGAATTTTAAATTCTAAGGAAACATCTTTGCAAAGTAGTTTCCTGCATCTTTCAACGCGTCTGGCTGCACAGTGTGATCAACACCTCACTAATGGGCTAAATTTTAAAATAAATGACTTTGGCACTGACAGAAACAGATGTAATGGAATAAAGAGAAAGCTGCAGAATACAACAAAGGTATGGCAATGAAGGATCGCTCCTACGACTTCTCTGGCTGATTTTATTTTGGATAAGACATTAGCTGGAATACTCATAGTCCTAAGCCAGGTTTTCCTGGTGTGTGAAGCACCTCTAGGAGCTTTAGACAACACTTCAGCACAAGTGCTCAATGCACATGTGGACTCACACATGCACCTCAGCGATGTGTGCCCATACAGGATTAAAGAAATGGCAAACAGCTCCTTACCTGTTCTATGTGGGAAATGGGGAAAGCAGTAAGAGAGAGTAATTGGAATTAAAAGTCTGCATATTTTCTCAAAAAAATAGGCCAAGGACAAGCAGATGTAAATTGCTGTAGGCAGAAAAAAGCAGTGGATGAAACTGGCTCATAACCTTACACAACTGGCAACGGTGCTGGCTCATTTACATGGATGGAGCTGGGTGATTTGAATGACAATTAAATCATATGCAGAGCTCCAGAATGGAAACCTAAACCTAACCTCCTCCAAAGGCCAGATGTGTTTAACTTCCAAGGCTGTGGTTTTGAGGCTTTCTTTTCAGGCTGTGGAGATTTCAAGATCAAACTGAACAGCTCCAGGATTTTCATAGACAGAGGACAAAGAAACATCTCTTCACATTCAACACATTATCCGCAAGAGAACCTTCCTGCATAAACAGAAGAGCTGACCTGCGAGTCTCACCTCAGGCACTACAAGCTCATAGATCTGGGTGCAGCCTCCACACAGCTCTTTTAAAAGCCTCTGTTTAGGAGGGCCCCCCTCACACATATCCACTCCTCAGGCAAACATAGTCCTCTGACGTGGGGCAGGAGGGCCATCCAGCTCAGAGGCAAGCTCAGGCAATGCAATCATTAACCTCGGCTGAAGGCAAAGAAGAGCTTTAAGTAAGGGGTTTGGGGGAGTCTTGCCAGGCCACTAAGAGCATAACACAGATACCAACAGGCAGGAACTCAGCTGCATCTTCCTATCCTTCTTTTGTAACCAGATTTCCAGTGTCGTCTTAACTTTTGACTCTGCTCTACACAGCAGCTAAAGTTTAGCTCAGGGCTACTTGCTCGCAGAAGTGTCTCCCTAGCTTCTGTCCCACACAGCCCTCTCCAAACCACTTCTGGGAGGTTACGTTTGTGTGCCTGTCTGCCAAAGAGAGTCAATCTATCCCTGAATAGCAGCATCTTTCCTTCCTGTCTGGTGTCCCAAACCCCATGAATGTGTAATTGATATTTTTATTGTCGGAGCTTTCCTGGTTTGAGTTTTGCTTGCTCTTAGGGAAGTGTCTTAAACTGAACAGTCCATGTGTTTTCCACAGATGCTGCTTTCTCCAGAGTACCTTGTGTCTGGTCTTTAGTTTGGTAATGACTCAAGTTCATTGCATGATAGCAGGAACTGTGGAGAAAGTGATTACAGAGTGATTCTCTGCCTGTTCCCCCAGCTCAGTCTCACCAGCATGGAAATACTGCCACTTCTCCACTCCCCATGCAAGTCTCAATGGTGCAGCTGATGAAGACATTTAAAGGGATGAAAGGAAATAGAAAAGAGTTCCATCCCACTGGAAGCCACCAGGAGCTGGGTATCAAACCTTTGTTTGTGCTTTTGGAAGTCTTCCTCCAGGACTTCAGTGCAGCAGTGAGTAACCGCTGTGCAACCCATACACTCATACCCACTTATTTCATAGCTTGAAGAAAGGCAATGAAACAAGGGACTTAACTCAGCTGGTTTTGCCAATTCTTTTTGCCATTCTGTGTTACAGCATCAGGACTTCTGCAAAATTTATTTCTATTGTCAGCATCCCAGCACAGACATGGTAATGGAATGCCACCCTACTGCATCAGTTCTGGATAGTGGCAGAGCTCCCACATAAACATCTGTACCCTCTAGAAACAGACATTTTATAAACCAAAAGGGATTCCTCATATCTGACAGTGGGTTTGGAGATAGTCTGGTGTAACAAACACCTGCAGAAAAGCACAAAGATTAGTGTTTATAGAGCCATTGTGCTGTATTATATGGGTCTGAATCATGGGTCATCTACCACCATCACCTGTGACTCCTCAATCGCTTCCATCAGCGCTGCCTCAGTACAATCCTAAACATCCACTGGACTGATTACATGACTAATGTTGCTGTCCTTGAGCAGGCAGAGGTCACCAGTATTGAGGCCATGCTATTAAAAATGCAACTGCGCTGGGCAGGGTACCTTTTCAGGATGGAGGATCATTGCCTCCCTAAGATTGTGCTTTATGGTGAAGGCGCCACCAGCTGCCACAACAGAGGAGCCCCAAAGAGGAGATACAAGGACTCCCTGAAACAACACCTCAGTCTTGGCCACACTGACTACCATCAGTGGTCCACTCTGGCCTCTAATCGGAAGACATGGAGACACACCATCTACGTATAATGCTGGTGCCTCCTTTGAAAGCTCATGTAGAATTAGTCTTGAGAAGAAAAGACATGGCAGAAAGAACCGTGCCTCATTAATACCACTTAAAGAGACTTGCTGCTGTGCCATTTATACCCGGACTTGTCTATCCTGCATCGGCCTTTTTAGTCATCAGCGTGTTTGCAGCAAGCATAGGTAGAGCCCTTCCTATATCTTTGTTCACAAAGCTTAGCCATGATGATGAGTTATTTTTTCTTTAATATTTTTATATCTGCAGTATCTGGCCTTTTTTACATGGCCTGGGAACCTGCAAAAACATTTTTGTGTGACAGTGCAAAGTAGAAGGTGAGGGCAGAAGGCATGCTTCCTACCCTGGACCAACCCTATGTTTTCTTGCCCTTTTGGGGGAATTTCTCTGGCCAGATTATTCAAAACTATGAATTGCTGTCTGTCTTATCCAGGTTATCACAGCTTCTGAGGCTGGGACCATCACTCTATGAGGCACTGAAAATCTGCCTGTTTAATTACCTCAGTTTCCCTGTTGGTAGAGGGAGAATAAGATCTTCTTCCATGTCTCAACTCATTAATATTAGTAAATTGTTCTGAGATTATGGGATAGCTGGAACTATTTATAGGAACACAAAATGCCATTTCTATTAGGTGTGAGTTGCCATGCAATTAAAATATACTGAGCATCACAATATGTCGCAAATGGGACATCTTGTTTTACATCAGCCAAGAACTGCTAAGCGGCTTGGTGCTTCCTAGTTGCTTATTTTATACTTTCTGCCCTGAAAAACTCATTAAGGAAATGTACTGGGCCAGACCGTGATGTTTAGCAAGAGTCATAATCTCTCCTAAAGCTTCCAGCCCACAGGGAAAAGGATGTCCATGTGGGCAAATCAAGCAACTCTCTCCACAGCTCTTCAAAATGCAGAGGTTTACAGTTTGATTTTGAAAGAGAGGGATGTGAACCACAGTTATGGCCCTTCTGCACCTCTTCGAGGAAGTTTCCCTTTTGCGGGTATACATAATGAACAATCGCTGATCTCAGCCCTTCCAAAGATGGGGAACAGAAGATCCCTTAAATCTCAGCTTTCCTTGGTTGCCTTCTAAGGAGTAACCAGGGATAACTTTTATTGGCTCATTCTCCTACAAATGAATTTATTTAGATTCCTTCCAAAGGTTTTCATACAGTCTTTCCTCATTTCTGTCTGTGAGAGCCTTGTGAAAGGCCATTTGGACAAAACTGTGGCAATAACTCATAACATTTGCAGACAATTTGTAAACCCTTACAGTGTCCCAGAATGATTAATTATTTTGTCTAAGAATATGAAACACTGTATGAGTGTGTGTTTGTGAATATGCACGAAGACAGGCAGCTCCCCCAGGCCCAGAGGCAGGAATAAAGATCAGAACAGATTCCCTCTTGTTATTTAGGGGGAGTTGTGATACTTCAATTGTTTCACCCCTCCATATTTTAGGTTTTAAGTAAACCCAAAGCAGAAGGTAGCAGTCCTATTTGTTTCCAAGTCTCCTACAACAGACTTTGGATACATACCAATGTATAGTCCTACGTAAATAATTTATAATGATGATGATCACTGGCTTCGGCTTCAGCTACCCAGGAGAAAACAATTAAAGTCACCCCTCATCCTATATTACAAGGTCTAAACTTAATCTCCATTAAATTTTCAATACAATTAGTTTTATATCAACTTTCAAACAAGCAGCACCTTGCTAGTAGTTTCTGGATGAACATATATTAAGCCCAGCGAGTTCAGAGTAAGGACTCTACAAATCCTAGGATTTGGGATGATTTCATAAAACCCATCCCAAATATTCTCCATAAATACCCATCCGATACAAACTAATTGCAAAGGCAAGGCTCAGGAGAGCAAAAATCAGAAGAATGCTGGAGTAAATATTCAGGATTTGCTCAGAACTCTAGTCCAAACCCACTTCCACAAGATACAAGAAATACACAAATCCATGTAGGCTATACTAGCTATATGAAGTATGGAACATTTTAGTCTTGAGTGCCTATACTAGAACCTCTCTCCCTTTTCCACATTATTTAGGCTATTATTTCAGATGCTAAAAATTACTTGTTCCTTCCTGTTACATGTAGAGTTGCGTGAAAAATGTTACTTCTTGGTTAAACAATTAGAAGACCATAACAACACGTAGCGTAGTCCATGAGAAAAAAGAAGAGCAATCCAATAATTTTGATGCTTTCCATCATTAAAATGATTTTCTGATAACAGTAAAGTTGACTGAGCAGTCTTTGGAAGTAACTGACTGTCAGGGGACTAGTAGGGAACAGACTATTGGTTATAACAAGTTTTAAAGTCTTCACACTAAGACATTTTCCTCTCCTTGCCAGCCCCATGATTATCTTTTTTTGCCATTTTATTTGCATAACCAGTGGTACCTCCCTCAAAAGGTTTTGTTAGTCTGATTCATCTGGCTAAGAAAACACAAGCTGAAAGAATAAATCTGAGGAGACTGCAAGTACAAACACTCACACAGAAGATTTAAAAGAATTATCCTGTTCTGTGCTTGTAGAAACCAGTCTCCCCACAAGTTTAAGAGTCAAAATTCCACATGAAGGGAAAGGAAAGCCATGTGAAATCCAAAGCAAACATGAATATTAGCTTTGTTGTATGGTCTTGTAAAACAAGCTGGGTAAAGTTACTTTTGAGGTTGGGTTGGTTATGAACACCTCTTGCCATAATGCAGTGACCCTTTTGACTTAAATTTCACCACTGTGCATCAGCTTCTGTTGTCTCTCCAGCTTATTGTCTGCATCAATATTAAGCTGTTCTAGCAGGAGAAGTGATGAGCTTATGTGTTTATAACCCATGCTTCCACAGTGAAAAAATCCAAGACACATAATACAGATAATAATAATCCTCTGCAGCCTAAACAAGCTTTGGGAGAGCTGTGCAAAAACAATATTGCAAGCTTTTGTGTCTTACAGGATGGGAATGAGGCTGATTTCCTTTAAAATGCACAATTTATCCTACCTTGCTGGCCTTCAATATCTCAAACATCAGAGGCAACCCTTGTGTGATAAGCTCCTCTGTGTACTCTTCTTCCTGAATGGATTTGAATTCCTTTAGTAAGCACTGGATGAGGGGTCGTCTGTGCTGCTGGAAGGACGTGCGCAAAGACTCCAGCCACGTGTGGAGCGTCCAGGGAACACCTATGGACAGGGGAAAGAGTTCATTCCCAGTTTTAGGGAAGGACATGCCCTTCTGCTATTTTACCTTTAATCATGTTAAGATTTTAAGCAAAAAACTGCCAAATAACACTAGAAATCAACTTCCTATTTATCCCTAATTGAGAAGGCTGGTGGTTATCAGTACATCCCAGACCTAATACACAGAGGCTTTCCTCCAAATGCTAAGAGAAGACTGTGGTCTCTCTGCTCATCTAGCCTTCAGCTTCTCTGCTGAGACTGCCAATTTGTGGTAATTGCTGTGGTGTTGTGTGTTGCAAAAGCCTTTTGGAAACTAGATTTACGCTAGCTCATTTGTTTGAATGTGGCTCTGGAGAACTATTAAATGGTAAAAAACCATGATTTTGGTCACTACCCACCTGGATTCAAACTGGTGGTCTTCATATTAAAACTTGCTTCAAGTGCTATCCCATGTTCTCTCCTGGTCATTATTATTTTCCCTAAACAGCACTGGGTGAGTTAAGCAGCTCAGCCTTTTCCAACAGATTGTCATGGCAGAACCACTCTCCAGGAAGTTAAAGGGAACTGCTCCCATGTACTAAGTGAGAAAGCACATGGATCTAATGTACCTCTGCAGGCATGAGGCTGGATGTGACCTAGTTTCTGCTCTTGCAGAACGGACTGGAAGGAAACACAAGCCTGGTGTTCAGCACCTAAAGGGTTTTCCTTCCATTTCAGAAAATGTTCCAATATCTGGAGAGCACCCCCGCCCACTCTCCTCTTGTTCATCTCCAGATCCTTACCTACTTAGCCCACTTGGCAAGCCACCACACACCCTGACCCATGCCACGTGTGCCCAGGGCTAGAGCACCACACCAGGCAGAGGCATAGCAGGCAGTTGGGTTCTCTGATGGTAAATACATGGTCCAGGATCAATTTCCCTCTCTGCTACCCAGCCACCCTCCCCATGGGCAGAAGAGACTTCCCAGCAGGCTAGCATGATGTCCAAGCCCCTCAAAGGTAGAGCTGGCACACCATGGAGTCAGTTCCCTGATCCTGCCTTTGGAGTGTCCCAAGTCTCAGAAGGAGAGGTATGTTTCTTACTGCGGTCCCGCCCCGGATGAAGATGAGAAAGGACACCAGGACTGACCTATGCTCCGTATGTCAATGGTCACATCCACGTAGCCGTGCTCGGCACTGTGGTACATGGCCTCCTTCAGGGCTTTCAGCTTGGCCTTGCTGTTGCGGCTGGCACAGAGCGGAGCTGCTGCCGAGTCGGGCAAGTCTGTCCCCTCAGCCAGGATTTCCTCCAGAGACAGAATATCGCTCTTCTCCTTCTCTGGCTGAGCGAGCAGCTTACGAAAGACGTTTCTGTGAATCACAGCAAAACAGAGAGAGGGAGGGAGGGCAAGAGAGGAGAGGAAAGGGAGAGAAGAGTCAGTGTCTAGGCTTTCAGTGCACTGGGTGTATTTGCTGTGACATAAGAAGTCACACCCATCCAGGAAATTACTCCAACTAATGGCAGAACCAGCTGAGAGCAGACCTGAGGCAAGCACAGCTCCTGCTAGCCCATCTGCTCTGCCTGGGACACATCTGCAAGTCACTGCTGTCATGACAGGAACCATACAGATGTCGCATGAGTGGCGGCATCTCGTGGGAACAGAGACTTGTGAGTTGAACATGACTCAAGACTTCTTTCACAACCAGGGAAGGTTAAGGTGCTTCTGGACAAGCTCTCAAGACTTCCACCAAGGAGGAGACCTGAGAAGGAGCTGCCTGGAGCCTCAAAAAGCACCACCACTCAATTAACACTCAAAGCAGTCTGGGAAAGCTAAAGCAGCTAAACATTCAACAAGGCCAGTCAGGGCAGGTTCAAGCTCACCTGGGACTGTAACTCTACAAAGTCACTGATGCAGTTGGGCCATCAAATAACAAAGCCCAAACTCAGAATTTGTGCCTTCACGTTCATAACAGCAGAACCTCAACAACCCCGAGAGTATTTTTCTTGGATTTGCAGCTGTGAGAAGATGCTGGCTCCCTAGTATTCTCATGTCCTCCCTGCATCTACTCAAGACTCCAGTATGGTGTGTCCCAAACAAATTTAGGGCAGAGAGGGAAGGAAGAAGGTGTGTGTATGAGTTTTAGGAATTTAAGAGCCAGTGCCTGTGCCATGGACAGCCAACAGCCAAGCTGAGGAGAGGCCCAGGTCCTCCTTAGGCATGTGGCTCCCATTCATGCTGGCTGCATGTGAGACTTCAATAACCAAACTGTCCATTCTGTTCCAGGGATTCCTCGCAGGCTCCAGATGGGCAGTGTCGTGTGAACCTGCCCTGACATGCCATTAGCTTGTTAGACTGGCAGATCATCTCTAAGCAAACAGACGGTAGGTACTGTCTCTAACCTGTATCTATGTTCCTCTGGATGGCTACAATCAGAAAAGTAGGAATGTGAAGATCATAATACTAATTCATTACACTGCAGTCAACTCCTGAGTTGCAAGATCATGCATGACAGGTACTCATTTTATTGCCTCTTTTTTAAAATGTGCAGCATACATAAAACATGAAGACACACACAACTTTACAGTAAACACAGATGCAGAAACTCTATTCAACAAAAATTAAGGCTGCAGCAGTACAGACAAGATTCACTCAAACCTGAGAACTACGCCAAGAAATTCTGAAGGAATGTCTCTGGCATTCCTTTCTGCTGTCACATCAGTTGCCACTTAACAACCATTGCATTGAACACACCTCGAGGAGTCCCCTTTCTTTTCTTTTTTTTTACATCAGATATCAAAAAGCAGCTTGTACCACCAACTGGTTTAATTCCCATGCTAGCAGAAAGTCTTATATCTCTGCTCAGTTGGTGGCATGTTCAATTGTTCATGCAGAAATTTCACCCATCTGCTCAAACCGAATGCCCAGGCAAAAAATAAGCACTTGAAGGATATCACTATACTTGTTCCCACTCTACCTGTGTCCATGTGCAGCAGCCTGACTGAAAGAGTTCATGTCACCTTGTGGAGTCATGGAAATGCCATTCCTGTACATTGTTCCTATCATGGGGTCAGCTCCTCGTTCCAACAGCAAACTGACCAGCTCAAAATTTCCTGCAAGCCAAGAGACGAATTTTTACTTCTTTTAAAATCCAGTATTTCTCACCTAAACCACAGATCTCAGTTGAGGAATTGTTATAACAGGAGAAAATCCTTACCAGCAGCTGCTGCCAACTGTAATGGAGTTTCAGAGTAATTTTCCTCTCCATGCTCCAAGGAACCTTCTACCTTTGCTCCAGCATCTAGCAAAAGCTGGAAAGAAAATTCACCATTTAGAGCAGCTGGGGGTATCACAGTCTTCAGAGTTCATGAACAGTGACAAATGACAATCTAATGCTTTTTGTTATCTGCAAACCAGATACAATGGTGACACGTGACATGCAAATTCTGCCCATTGTTTCATAGAGACAAATTCATTCCTTTTTTCGCTCATCTTATGCTGCCAGACACCAGGAGCACTAGTGTCCAACTTCAGAGCCAAAAAAGTGTAACCCTGTGTTTTTGAATGGGAAATGGGGTAAGGTCAGTGTTAGGAAGTAATGCACTGAAGATGGAAGAAAATTAGCCCGACAAGCATCCTTCCTTTATGGTCTTCTAGAAGCCCACCACCATGTAAAAATTAATCAGACTTCAATTGCCTCCATCTTTTATATGAAGACATGGCCAAAAGAAAGTCAATTTTTAAGAACCAATCGCAGCAATGAGTCCAAAAGCTGTGGTTTCCACTGGGGATACTTCCACATAAACAACAAATGCTGAAAACAAAAGTGGCCAAGGAGGGCTGGATGGAGTCTGTGCTCCAGCCCCCTCTTGGCCATTTCAGTCTTCAGGACTTCAAAGTTTTGATGCTTCACTAAGTGTGTAACAGACACACTGTTTGGAAGAGTAAACCTTCTCAACATTAGAGATGCCTAAGTACAGAACCAGCATATCCCACACGACATCTCGAGGGCATTAGGAGAGCAAGGGCTTCTCCCTCTTTGGAGCAGCACAAGGGCTGTTTGTTGTTCACCTCTCTCCCATCATGGCAGTGGTTTTGTGTTTGCTAGAATATTACATTGGAAGAAAGTGCAATGAATGAATAAACAAACATATAAAACAAGTGGTCAGGAAGGAGCACAAGGAGTTGTCAGACTTTCTTTGGTGCAACTTTGCTTTAAAATTGTCCTATTTAAGCCTCATATTGGTTAAGGTTTGAACACCATATTCACTATATAGTAAGTCAGTTATATATCAGTACACTCTTGAAGAAGCAGAAGTAACCAATATGAGTATGGCAGGAAGATGCTGGTTTGAGATGGATGTAATTAGAACTGAAGAGGAGAAAAAAAAAGAATGAGATGCGGGTAGGGAAATACAATAATACCTGAACTACAGGAATATGTCCATGCAACACAGCAAATGTCAGAGCTGTCCAATGGCGGGTCTCAGGGTGGACGGATGGGTATTTATGAGCAGTACTGACAACCTATAAACAAATTAAAGTTATTTTTTTTAAAGAGCTATATGTAACAAAATTCAACTTGCCTGAAAGCCAGGCATGTGAGGGAGTAAGTGAAATAGAAAACCTGGAAAAGGTGTTTTATAAAATGATTGGCTTCATATTTTTCCTGCAAAATTTGTCTCAATATTAAAACTGTTCATGCTGATTTGACAGTTTAAATTGTGTTCTTACCAAATGAAGTCTTTTACCAACTACTGTAGCTCCATCTAAACCACTGGCCACCAGATTCTTTTGCACAAGGGCAAAACATCCACAGCTGGTTACAACAGCACACAGTGGGGAAGCAAAGATGGACCAGGACACTTACAGCTAAGGACCACGCTCACTGACTTCTTCAGACCATGTACCAACAGCCCCAGGCCTTGGGACTGCTCCAGGCCCAGACAAATTTCTTTGCACTTAAATCAGTATGACTTTTGTCACTGCCATCATGAAAGATCCATCACAAACCCTACCCTGGAGTTTGCAGGCACCCTTCCAGGCTCCTCCTCTCTCACCAGAGGCAAAAAAGATGTGAGAATTGTTGGGGCAGAGTGGCACTTCAGGAATGTTTAAAGGAAACTCCTTTTTACTTCCTTCTCCTGTCTGAGTTGAGTTTAAAGTGCAGGATGGAGACAGTTAAAAGAGATGCAAACTATACCCTTAGAAAACAAAACGCTATTTTTCAGGTTGCTCCTTCCATTTTCTACGCCTTAGTGCCTGGTGCCTCTAATGTAGACATTGGGGAAGATGAATAACCATTCTTTGCTTCAGTTTCCCTGTCTTAAAGATGACGATATTAATATTAATGAGGTTCACAGAGATGGTAAAAATCTAATGAACAATGTGCAGTCGGAGACTGCACACTCAGATGGAGTGTGACACTAAAATTCAAAATCTTGTTATTGATCTTCAGAGGAGGACTAAAATCAGAGTAAAAGATGCACCGTCTCTCTCTTCCACCAGCCAGCTATGCTTTCACTACCTTATCTGAAGTACTTTTATCCATACAGGGGAGCAAGACCAGTTATTAAATATTTGGTTCCATTAGCAGCTCGCATTTCCAAGCGTCACATGCAGCATTTTGCTAGAAGCAGGCCCTCAGTCCCAAGGTTAGGGATGAGGGCAAAACCTGAAGAGCCCATGCAGATCTCACAGCTTGCCAGAGAAACAGATCTGCACCAGCATCTGGCTGTTATCACCCAGATTTGCCAAGGAGAGAGCTCAAAGGGCAACAGGAGGAGTGTGCTGGCCTCCGAATAAAGACATGGGGCTTCTTAGGGTCTGGGTTTGCTCAGAAAACAGAGGACTGAGTAGGTCGAGCCCTGGAGGTTAGGATGTGGAGCAAGAGCAGCAGAGGGTAAGGATGGGCAGGACCACAGTTTAGTGAATGCATCCGGCTCCTCCTCAAGCGCATATTTCCATCCCTGTTGGGGCAGTCCATGGAAAGCAGCAAAGAAAATGAAGTCATTTTAACTCCTTTGCTCCTCTTTTTTTGGTTAGAGTTCTTTCTAGCCCACACCTCGTTTGCAAAGGACCGGCGGCTGACCAGGCTTTTAAGGTTGAGATTTGCTGAGCAGCTACAGGTCTCACTGACATCAGAGCAAACTGCAGCTTCCCAGCACATCTGGAAATGAGTATATTTTCACTAAAGATGGGCAATCAAAAAGGGAGGTGCCCAGCACTTGAGGCTACTTTTGGAAACATATTTGCAAAGTGAAAGGGAGAAAATTATCCAGGCACCTGACAAAGTATTTATTTTTGTTCATGGTTGATTCGCCTTTTTTTTTTCCATAATTGCCCAATTTGCACAGTTGGTTGTGGTGTGCACAAATCATCTTATAATTGTACGCCATAATTATTCTCAGTTCTTGTCCCAAAGTGTTTTCATTTGATTTTAGAGCAAACACTCTACAGTAATGAATCGAGGAGGTTCACATTTCTCACTGGAGCTGTTCTCTCAGATGTCAGCAGTTTCACGATGACAAAACTGTTTAAATTTGCATTTGATTCAAGTCTGGAAGATTACTGGAGCAACTGGGAGGACTGCTCCTAATGAAAACTCATCCTAGGAGCCAAATAATGCTATCTCACATCTGAGCATCAGGCAGGGTTAAAGGAGAGTTCAGTCTCCATCCAGTCTTTAGTCTGACCAGGGGTTCAAGTATTCAGTTATTGTCAGCTCTTGAGGGTGATGTGCTTGAATGTGGGGAACTGAAATCACCAGCTGATTTCACAATAGTAACAACTATCAGTCTCTTACAAGTAACATCCATTTCTACCTTTAAATTAGCCTTTTTAAAAGTGTAAAATATCTGTCTGAAGCAGTGACTACAATATATCAACTCACTTGAGTCCAAACAGAACAGATGGAACACAGATAAGGGAAGGAGACAGCTTAATTTACTGATGACCTCAACAAATTGAAACTGGAATCATTAACAAATAATTCTTTTGCAGATTTACAAACGGCTCTTTAAAATGTACATACCTGCACCGCACCGTGCTGGGCCACAATCTGTTTGGTGGACCGATTGTGAAAGTTTGTGATGTGCATTCATCAAAAAGACATTTATATTCTGGAAGCTTCAAGCTCCTCATCCAACAATATTTAGCCCAAGGCGCTTGGTAAAACAAAACAGTGGAACCTACATTGCACTTTTGTGCTGTGGATGCTTACCTGGAACATCCCTATGCACAGAAACATTCGAGCTTTTGCAGGTTTATCAGATGGGTGAGTCATTTACCCTCATCATTTAAACTCAGCTGAGATTCAGGGAGTCCTTCCAATATCACTAGAGCTGTGCTCCCTGATAGTGCTAATGCTTGTCTTCATTTTCAGTGTGCAAAGTATTACCTGCAGGTTAAGTCCGATGACTTGACCCATTCTGTGCAGTGAATCCCAATCTTAACCTAATGTCATTTGATTTCACTATTCATTTCAAGTAGTCCCAAGCAGGATAAGACAGATTTATTTTCTTTTTAAACTGAGGGATTTTCGCTCCACTACAGTTTCAAAGGGGACTTTAAGATGTAAACAAACAACAAAACAAAGACACAACCAACAAAAAGTCCTCACCTCAGCATTTAGATCTGCTCCAGCATCTAGCAGCATCTGCACCATAGCCTCATCACCCCTGACACAAGCATACATCAGTGGAGTCATGCCCTAGTTCATTTTTGGAGTTAAAAAACAGAGGAATTGAAAAATTTAACACAGAACTCTCTTTGATTTTTTAAAACAATTATTCAAGCATATATCATCAAGACTAACAATATGCATTTAATGAAAGCCATTACCTCTGTCACAGACATGCCCCTCAGAGTAGCAAAGGCCAACCATTTTTGTAAAAATCTCCTTTTTTGTTGTCACTTGCATTGTTTGTATTCTTCATGTTATTTTCAGTATGGCGAGTGTAACTAGCAGCCTCACCTCCATTCTCACATACTAAACTGAGCATCTTTGTCTTTGGGGACCCAGCAGAGAAATATTTTCACCAAAGCAATCATTATTTCCACTGGTATTTTGAAAAGACAATAATTCTATTCAGTTTTCTATGATCACAGTGTCATAAAAGTTATCTTTTTAATTACTGAAAGAGTCTTTAAAACATCTCAACCTCTTTTTAAGATAGGTTAGATTTGAGCACAGCTTTTTCAACATGGATACTGTAAGCAGCTGGAAACATCAAGGCTTTGTATAGTACTCCCTAACAAACAAGGACTTAATTTTAAATGAAATGCCTGACAGCTTTGTTGCAAGTTGCTGGCTCTAGGAAAACATGGCCCTGCTTGCAGAAAAAGGAGATTAAGTGACCCTTCACTACAGAATCACCACAATGCAATTTGTATTAATCTGAACTACCTGCTACAGCTGATCACCATTTCCCTTAAGGTAAGTAGTACTGTGGCTGTGGTAACGAGTCCAGATGAAACCACGAAAAACAATCATTAAATCTTAGCACAAATTCTAACAGCAAAAGCTGATTATTGAATGCAGTAGGGGGTGATAACCAACAGTCACCAGTTGTTTTACAGTAAACCTCCTGAAGCACACACCTACTTCTGATGCATGTTTATAGCCTACCTCAAGGTCCCCCAGTAAATTTGCTGTCAGATGACAGTCCATTTGCTGTGTAACCTGAGTTCCGCTGTGAAGTTATTTTCAAAGAAACTGGAGGTATGCAGCTTGGCCAGATACAGAGCCATGACACTGCTTTTCCTAGAACCACTATTTTTGCTTAACTACCCCAGTTTTCCTGTTTGTATGCAGGGCTAAACGTAGGAGGTGCTTGTATATGGAAGGGCTGTTCTTTTAGATATAATATAAATTAAGGTTTCTCACTGCAAGGTCTCTAGATCCTCCCTGAAACATACTGAGCATTTCACAGGAGCCCATCTGCAGTGTACCCATGGTCATGCAGAATAAAGGAACAGACACTTGGGGCCTCATACTCATTTTTATTAAGAAAAAACAAGTTCACTCCAGGCAAGGGGTGACTTGAAGTTACTTGCAAAGAGAATTTGAAATTACTTCAGCTACAGTCAATGGTAAAACATTTCCTTTTGCAGTCAACGAACACTATGAGAATAATCAGGACCATGAGAATTACAAAAAACTGTATTGGTCTTGAAACACAAGGATAGGATAGCAGTTCAAAATTAAATATATGTCCCTTCAACTACTTTTTCAATTTCTGTGAGTGCTGTCATTTGATACTTAAGAAAAGTGTTTAGCACCAGGGGTCTAATCAGGTCTACAGAAAAGAATTTGAAAACCTGGTGCAAGACACAGCACATGGACTGCTGTGGTGAACAATCCTGGGACAACGCCCAGAGCCAAGGGTCTGCCTGGGAATGAGATGTTTTGACCATGCTAAAGCTGAAGAAGGATTTAGTGCTGACTAAAAGAGGCCCAGAATGTCATGCTGCAGTATCAGGGTTTTAAAGAGTTAATGAAGTTTCTAACCGCCTCTTTCCTTGCACTGCTGTCCCTGCTGCTTTTGCCTCCGCCAGTCCCCTCAGGCTTGCCCAGAAGCTCAGCCTTGTGCCACAGTACGACTCATCCCCTTCTCTTTACACGTGGGAGGAATGGATTTTTAATAAGCCCATCATTAGTGTCCCAAGTACACACAGGAACACGGTAACAATGCACACAATCAACATGAAGGGCATTTAACTTTCTGCAAAATCCAAAACTACTTTCTTTCAGTCTTGTATCATTTAAGACTCTGTCCTGCAAGATGCGGGATCCTACAAGATGTAGGATGGATAATCCAGCAAAACATTTAAGCACAAGCTTAACTTTCACTCAAATAGAATGTTAAGGCATATGCTCAAAGTTAAGCATATGATTAGGTACTTTGATGAATCAAGCGAGAGTGTTCCCAGTTTTCAGCCTGGAGGACAGAGGAAATAGGCTGTGAAAAGTTTCAAGGCTCAGACTAACTTAATACGCAATAATTTTAAATAGTATATTGTATGAACCTTGGAATGAGCAACCTGATACTATTTTTTTGGGGGGAAGTATTGCCCTCTTCTAAAGCTTTTCACAGATGAATCCGCAGTATTGATTGAGACTGAAGCTACTGAACAGCAACATAACTCATATTCCTGAAACAGCTTTCATCTCAGAAGACCTAAATTCATTAACAGTCCAGCAGCTCCTGCCTCAAACGACCACCTCCTGTCTCAAACAACCACCTGGCTCCTGCCAAAGAGGATGCCACAGCTCTGGGAATATGCAGTGACAAACTTTCATCAGGGGCACCAGAAAAGTCAGGGGACTCTATTTCAAAAGGAAACATTAAGCCTCCATGGCCCGATCTTGGTGAGCATCACAGTCCAGCAGACTGCTGCCAGCAGGTAGCTGTATATCCCCGGACACAACTACCAGCCTCATGGAGGTGTAGCTCCAGGGAAATTTAGGCTCTTCAAATGTAGGAAAAGCATTCAGGTCCTGTCAATGCATAGCAGAAAGCTGGGGCTCATCTTCTGTGATAAGGAAACAAAATCCTCATGTTTCACAGTTACCTCTTTAAACATCCATCCCTTTACCTGTTCACTCATGCTGTTAATCCCATCCGGTCCCAGCAAGGATATGGCCTGTTTAACCAGATCCGTTCGGCCACAGTTGAGCATCCGAAAACCGAGGTCTTGCTTGAACTTCGCTTCAGTGGCAACTGCATCCAGCTTCCGAGACGCACAAAAACAGTCGTCGATTCTGTGGATGTGAGAAAGAGACGTCGATTCTGTGTCCTCCCTCAGAGGACAGTCAGGACAGACCTTCCTGGCCCTAGGAAAATAATACTTTGGATATGTGCATAACCTAAATCTCTCAAAGATAGGGCATTCTCCTTTAACCTGTATATGGGAGGGAAATGCTGAATGGAAAATAATAATGCAAGCTAATGGAGATTGCCCTTGGTCTATCTTTCACGGGACGAGTTATAAATTCCTTTGAAAACCAGGCAAAAAAGCACAGCTTGCACTTGATTTTGTTTTCCTGTTTAAGCAACGAATTCTCACCACAAGTTTTCCCTCTGCATGGCAAGGTTATCCAGTTCCCTGATCTCTGAAAACTTTCAGTGATTTCAGTAAGCTTTGAACTTACATCAAATGGATGTATAATCACTGACAATACAACAAAGAGAAAATAATGTCACTCCAAACACCTTCAAGAATCTTAACAACACAGCCTCAGTAACAGGGAAGCCTTTTTTTGGAGCAGAAAGTGCTAAGTCACAGAATCCCAGACTGGCTGAGGTTGAGAAGGACCTCTGGAGGTCATCTGGTCCAAGTCCCCTGCTTAAGCAGGGCCACAGGCACATCAGACACCATGCAATCGGGGACACGGCAATCTTGCTAGGTAGTCATGGCAAAACACCACAGAATCCTTGCTGGCTGTGTCTAACACATGAGATACCACTCTTTTAAGGTCTTATCCTTATTACCTAGGTTAGGTAATAGGTGATAGGTTGGACTCGATGATCTCTAAGGTCTTTTCCAACCTTACTGATTCTGTGATTCTGTGATTCTGTGAAAAGATCTACAATCTGTAAACTGATATCCATTTCAAATAAAACGGCTAGGAGTTGCTTAGCCAAGATGTGAATCTCCAGCTCCAGAGAGAGCCAGGCAATTCAAATCTCATGTTTATCCAACTCAGTTTCATCTCCTTAAAAGACAGATTTGCTTTCCTTTCATGCTGAGGAGTGTCTGGGGCAGAGGGTGGAGTCCAAATCCGCAGTGCTTTTGGTGTGAACTTGGAAAAAGAAGTGTTTGGAAAAACATCACTTTCATTCTGCAAAAATGCTAGGTCAGAAAATGAGGGGCTACTTAAGAAGGAAAACCAAAATAGAGATCAAAAGTGAAAAAGTCAAGCCTACATCAAGTATTTGTCTTCTATTTCATATTAAAAAAAGCAACAAATCAAAAGAAAAATATAAACTGCACATCATTATAATTTAAATTTCTTCAAAGTGTTTTATCAGAGCTTTATAAAATATATAAAACTGCTTAATATTTAACAGGAGTATGCAACAAATATCCTGTTTATATAGAAGCAGTGGTATGTAGCAATAGCTACTGCTCTTCGACTTTCAACAGAGGAAAGAAAGCGAGATGGAAAATACAAAGTATTTTGATCAAAGCTTCTGCAGATTTGAAACTGGCATCTGAGCTCAGGCTTGCCCTCTGCTGTGCTGAGCCACAACCAGACCTGAGGACAACAGATGTTCTGTTGATGTTCATTCTACATGCTCAATTTGGGTATTGACTGCTAAAAAGTTCATGTCCTAACAATGCAAACAAGCTATGCTTGAAGTACCAGGGAAACAAGGATGGTGTTACACCTCAACAGTATCCTGCAAGATTCATGCAGAACACTCGGTCACAATAAATACACTGCAACAGCAATAACAGATTCTGCATGAGCAATATGCCTACAACAGAGATGAAGAAAGCAAGGCATAGCAAGGCTGGGGTTTCTGTCTGCAGTCGTTTCAGACCGAGTTTAAGGAAAAAGCAAAACCAGCACAGATATGCAGGGCTGAGCTCACTGACATCCGTGGAAGCAATTGAGGCTAAACACGTTCACACCATATGGCACATTTCTGACACAAGAGCTGCAGCAACATTTGGTACTTGTTACCCCCTTGCATGAGATGCCAGAGATCATCTGTGCCCTCCTTTAATGCATGGCAAAGATAAAGCATGCTCAGAAGTTAGGTGATGGTGGTTTTGGCGCATGTAGAGTTTGATCTTCCAGCTGCAGCCGGCGATTCCTAGGTGACTCTGGGCTCTAAACAAGGTGGTTCCTCAGCAAAGTGTAGCTATGGAAAGATCTAGACATCCTCTGCAGAAGTGTCTGTCACTATGAATCACTGTCTGTGTTAAGTCACTGTTTCATCATTTGTACTGAGGAATATAACCTACACCGAAGAAAATGGGTCAAACCCAGTGCTGGCAGAAACAGAGCTTCACTGATGTCAGCCCAGCTCAGTGCATGCAAAATGATAGTTGATGATCTGTTTAAAGAAAGCCAGATTTTGACCTGGGTTGCACACCCACACAAGGGAGGAAAGAGGAACAAGGACCTAGCTCACCTATCCCAAATGGGCTACCTAGATCTCTACTCTGGCATGAGTTCAAAGATTACTTGCTTCTTCATCAGGCACTCCTCCATTAATTGGCTCTGTTCTCCTAAAAGCCTATCAGTTCACTCGCTTACCATAGTCAAAGTACGAGTCACATAAATTCCTGATAATATTGAGTACCTGCAAATTAGTACTCCTCAATCAGCTGGGAGGATAAGTGTCTTAGTCCAAGGGTTCCAGGATGCTACAGCTGTAAAAGCACAATAGCATGGATGCAGGATTCCCTGGGCTGCACAGCAGCTAGGACATCAATGTCACATCTACTCCAAATGCCGTAAGACAAGAAACCACAACTTAGTACCACTACCAGTGACCCACTGCATTTGTATACCCCAAAAAGGATCCCTTGTGAGTTCCAGCCCCAATTTATGGGCCATAGCAAAAGGAAACTATATGACAAAATTTGATACAGACCATTGCCAGTGCCACCATTGTCATATGTTGACTAATAAAATGGATAGCCAGCAAACTGGTGAGTTTAATAGAACAAGAGCATGATGCAAGGGAAAGGAATGGAGGATGAGACGAGAAAGCACGGCAATGTCTTGAAAAGCCAGAGAGATGAATGAGTTAAGGAAAAGGAGTTTTAATATGTACTGATAGCAAGTAGTGAAGAGACATCAAAAATGATCAGGAAGTACAAATAGAAGAACACGGCATCACTTTCAACACTGGAGAAAGCCAACTGGGAAGACAGTACAGCAGACAGACCGAGCAGCTGCATTTCAAAATGACGACTGAAATATACAGAACCCCAAGCCCATTGAAGGTCATACTTAAGCCACCACAGCACTGCATTTTCTCTCAAGTCCACTTTCATGCCATTCACTGCATAATGTTGATTCCAAAAGCAGAGAGTGTCTGCACCACATTACACTGTATAAGGGGATACTGTTCCATCATGGATACCATCCAGAATCATAAACTTTAAAGACTGCAAGATAAAAAAGGAGGAAGGGAAGAGACACACAGGCTTGACTTGCTCAAGACTTCTTAACTTTGGACTGAAACAAACACATTGACAAGAGATGGGAAAGAGATAAGAAGAAGCTTGAAAAATAAGGCTGACAAGGAACAGTTAAGTCAGCTAAATACATACAGGGTCACTATTTAGAGTTGTGAAACTGCCTGCTAAGCAAGGGAAGAGCATAGGCACAAGAAGATCTGGAAACCTCTCCGGCTGCACAGTCAGTTCACGGCCCTTCTGCCAAACAGTTTTTGTGATCTTTCCAAGTTCACACCAGCCCAACAGCAGGATGTCCCCTCCAAGTCCACCTTGGTTTGTTGCCAGAGTCTGCCAGCTGCCAGAGTTCACATAGGTCATCCTTTCCCCAAGACCTCATCAGAAAAGATCCATTTTGATTGAAGGGGCAGGGAAGGCTGATGGGAGAAGCAGAATACCATGGGGGCCAATGCTCTTCTCTTCCACCTAGGGAGAGTCTCAGGACATCACCACACCAGATGCTGGCTGGGTCAGGTGAACTCTGAGGTCTCCCAGAGGTGATATAGTTACAAAGGTAGGACTGCCCAACATCCTTTGAGGGAGACACTCTCTCAAAAAAGACAGTCCATTCTGGATTTCCCTATTTAGTAAGCTGTGGAGCTGGACAAGCTCCTTGGCACCGCCACCACTGTACATGTTTCCACTTAAAAAACTGAGAAATAATATGCTTGAGTTATTAATATACATTGACCATAGTCCTTGTGCTCAACAGCAAATCCACCCCTCTAATTCAGGGGTTCAATCACACAACCTGTCACTTCTCTACCAGGTCCCTCTCTAGTGTGAATCAAGCAAACAATTGCCCTTATAAATGAAAGGAACAATAGAAACAAATGAAATAATCTTGATTTTATATGCGGAGTAAAGCCGTGACCACATTTTTTAACGTACGATGCAATACAATTTTCTCCAAGTTCTCTTTTAATTCCTCATAGATATTGCCTCTACAGCAGTTATCTTCAAGATCATAACAGTGTTGGCACTGCACATAATTAAATCTACCCTAGCTTTATATAGGGAATGCCATGGTAACATTAATTATTTGCAAATGGTCACTGTCAAATGTTGCACAGTGACCATAACACACTATCATACCCTGAAATACTCCAATCTTTGAAAGGAGTCAGAAAGAATCTTCTTCATTTGTAGTGGGTCCTAGCAGTACAGGAAACTATTTTTCTTTTCCCAAACTCACATTACGAAAACATAATGCAGCACTTCTACAGAGCATTTTAAACACAAGGGATTGGGGGTTTTTTTTGTTTCACTCAGACTGACTAAGATAGAATCTGTGCAGATCTTTAATAAGTTACTCATGGGTTGAATACATTTGGGAAAATGGATGATTCAAAGGCAAAGTGTTTCCATCGTAACTGGCAGGCGCAGTTGACTTGAAAGAAATGGAGTGCAGACTGCATTGAACAGCAGGACAAATGTTCCCCTTTGCTGAAATGAACAGATCATCACACTGATAGCCAAGCACCAGAACCTTGTTTGTCCACCTGGGACTTGATCACTAGCCCTTTCAATTAAAGGAATAATAATCTACTAATTAAGTCCATCTTTTTAGCTCTGTGGAATTTATTCAGTCTGTTCTAAATATGAATGAGGTCTTCAGTCAGAAATTATAGTTCAGCTGGTTGGAAGTCTGGAAGGAGTCATATTTTAGCCAGGAATATGCATGCATTTGCAATGCTGAATTTCTTGGGGTCATGGATCACCATTTTAATCTGGGTTGCACATCCCATAAGCACAAAAGGGTCTTGTTCCTTGCCTGGGGTTCTTCACCAAGACTACAGACACAAACAGCAGCAGACAATTTGATTTAAATTTGTGAGCACTTCTTTTTTTTTTTTTCAGTGTGGTACTTTAAAAAGGAGTATAATGCTAATATTAATAGAACTGCAATATATATACTATACTGAGACAATTATTTGCATTTTCAGTTTTGGAAAGAGGAAAATATAAGCACAAACATGTTGATCAAAGTGAGAGAAGCACTACTTCTCCATGCAGACACAGAAGATCTCCATTTACATTAATCAGGAGTTAAATTAAGACAAGGAAAAAAACACTCCAGATATTTATTATCCAATCTCTTATTCCTGTTAATGGTCTGAGAATAAATTGGTTACAAATACTGCAAAATATATTAAGGAAGTGTTGTGACTATCAAATCAAGACGCAAATCTGTGTTTCAAAACAATCTTAATACTCCAGTTCCACGTATATAGGTCAGGAACCACGAAGATTGAATCTGAGTTCAGATTTTAAACAAGGCCATGGTATCATAGGAAAATTTTGGCACAGATTCGTCTTTCATATAAATACATAGCACAAGTCTTCACTCATAAGTGGCAGACTGCATGTTACCTGTATCCTGATTATTATATTCAGGCATGTAATACAGAGACATGTACTGTAATATATTCAGGGATGCAACATTAGGGACAGAGCATATGAAACACTAAAAAGCCCACAAACATGCAAGTGTATTCTGCCCTAAAAGTGAAGTGGAACATAAGGACCAGGTCCTCCCCTTCCATAGTTTTTTTTATTGCTGTGATCTTCAAGCAGATGGTTGGCAGGACAGGTCAAGATTCACTCTGGAAGTTCATGATCTACCTTTCAAATAATAAAAACTCTGTCCTCTTGGGGCAACATCTGCCCCAAGAACTGCTGGATTTTGTCAAGTAGCTTGTTTGCTACTGCTCACATTTTTGTATCTAATTACAGCAATAGCCATGGCTGATGTTAAAGGATTAGTGAATATTTGTGGGAAGAGCAAGAACATTCAAAAAACGCGGCAAACACCAACTGTCCCTACTTTGAAGTGGCTGTATCTAATTAAACAGCAGAATTTCTTTGCAGTTTTATACTCTCTCCTCAGAAACTCAGCCCCTTAACCAGCACATTTTAACAGAGAGCAAAGAGCAGTGGAAATATTTTTCTGCCTTCAAACCTCTATTTATTAAAGTCTATTTATATTTTCACACACTGGTACAAGCATAAGATTTCCATAAATAAAATATTAAATGCAACTCTTCTGCTTTCACTTTCAAGTTGGAATTGCATATGTGTGGTATAGTATTAGCATGACACAGCAAATGGGATAGACTGCTCTAAAAGAACAAAATAACACATCTTCCCATTACATTACTGTATTTTCCCCTCCCCATAGTCTTAAGAAAACTGTCTAGAATGAGCCAAGGATGGTCTCATGGCAAATAGTCTTCACTCTTGAGATAGATAATTCTATTTTCCTAGAGAGCCTTCATTAAGAGAGATGGTCCCAGATAGAAAAGGAGACTTAGGTATTCCTAGGACAAAGCTAATTGGAAATCAGGACTGATTTTCAATTAAAGACAGATTTTCAAAGACACTCAAACACTGCATTTGCCCATAGACCTTTCTCGATAACAGCCGTAAATGTAACTCTGAGCACTGGGTGAGACTGCAAAGGGTAGCAGCTGAGAGAGTGTATGAGACTGGAGGGTTAAACCTGGTCCTATGCAGCAGCAGTGTTTGGATACAGCTGCACTTTCAGCTTGAACTTGCTCATGACTTGTTAATATTCACATACTCCTGTGTCCATGCCACCCTTTAAATAGCATGTATTTTTCCTTCCACAGTGTTCACTCCTGATGCATTTCTGGAGAAGAGCCATGTTGCCTCAGCATCCACTTCACTCAGCTGAATGAGCCCCTTTTTTCTAGTCTGCCTCCATGAGAATATTTTGTCAAAAATCAAATCACCCCAGCCCATTCCTTTGCAACTAGTCCAAAGTGAATATTTTCTTGACCGGGACACAGGATTTGTGATTCCACATCACTTTATACCACTTTCACGTGGCACCAACACTTTCCTGCGTGTATATCTCTCCCGATGCAGTCTCAAAATGCATTTGCTTCTTTCATGGCTGAGGAAAATCCACTTGGTTTACAATCATTCTGAGATCAAATATTGCCCTAAAGCCTTTACCATCACCGTTCCAATACTCTGCTCCCAATATAGTACATATTATTCTGCATATATAGTGTGTACATTACATATACACTGCAATATGTATTTTTCTGTTTAATCTCCACATGTTTGCCTTCCATTTGTGGAAAACTGTATCTCATCCCATTTATTTTGTCCCAGCCCTCAAAGGTCATCTACTTTTTCCTGGATGATTTCCCAAACTTCCTCTGTCAGGACAATGCCTCTCAGTATCATGGCATCAGCAGATTTTAACTTCATGAGCACACTGCCAAAACCTCTCCTGAAAATTAAAAAGTAGCAGTTTTCAAGAGTGAGAGCTGATGGTCCCTGCCTGCAACTCCATCTCGGGCAACCCAGCCTTTGCCACTTCTCTTGGAGACAGCCCCTGTTCACTTTGCAATTTCTTTACTAATCCCCATCTTCTCCATCTTAATAGCTCCCTGCATGGACTGTATCAAATCTTCAGTCAAGTCCAAAAAGATGAAATCTACTGGATTTCCTTGGGGTAGAAAATCAGTTATCTTATCTTAAAAGTTATTAGATTAGCCTGGCAAGATCTATCTTTAGAAAATCTGTGTCACATTTTATCCCATTTTTTCCTCAACAACATGTCTTTAATCAGTCTTTGCTCGAAAAAACATTCAAAGGCCTTCCACTAACAGCCTGGAATTTTCCTCGGATCATTTTTCATCCTTTTCAAATGTTGGGCATTACTATTATTAATCCTTAGAGTTATGGCATCACTCCAGGCTTTGTTAAAAATATTTCCTTCTGACCCCCTGATTTTGTAAGGCAGCTTTTTCTCCTCGTTGGGATAGAGGTTATCTGTTCATCCTGATTTGAGTGCATTAAGCTGCATAATTTGCTCTCCTTTTATTACTGTTTTTCCATTTTCATAACCTTGTTGCTGTTATTTATTTTACTTTCCCAGTGAGATTTTCTTCCGCAAAATCAGAGGCGAAGTGTTCACTTAAAATTCTTGGGTGATGGCCTCTGTTGGCACCGACGAACACCTCTCGCAGGTGTTCCAACATCTGTACACCCTGCAGGACTGTCACGGTATGTTGCCACCAGAAAGGAAGCCCCTGACAAAAAGCACAGAAATCTTCATGATGAGCAACACAGGATGCTCCTCCCGTTCTCTGTTCCTCTGCTGCCAGCCTCCAGTCCTAGATGCAGTTGTGCACCAGTGATCCTCCCTACCACATGTCCAACACTATGGGCTTCACTTGTTTTAAACAAATGTCCCACAGAACGGAGGAAGGAAAGACATGCGAAGAGCTTCTTCTGTTTAGCTGGAGCAAGGGGAAAGGTACCCCTTGCAAATGTACCGCTTGATTATGATGAGAAGCCAAAACCAGGCGTCTTTTTGCAGCCAACATCTTGGACACCACTTGGATTGCTATCTCAGCTAGCTGTTGTGCATCCAGCACTTAATCCATCTGTGAAACCTACCTCGTTGCAAAAGGTGGAAACAACTGGTCTGTCTAAAGCTTTCTCTCCTAGGGGAAGGTGAACATTTATGTCCCTGCTCATCTCCCACAACTGGGGAATGGGAAGAAACTTTCTGGCACATCTGCTTCTGTAAAATGAAAAGTCAGGAAGGATACAGGGAGCTCCTGACTGATTCCAGCTTCCCTCACTCCTTTGCCCAGAGGAGAAGCACCTCCTCTTCCAGGAGACAAAAATGTTGCAAGAAATTAAGGCAATGGATTTTTTTTAAAAGGACCAGAAAAAGGGTGAAACAGAGGAATGAAAGGCAGAAAGAAAGTAGAGCCAATTTACACAGCCACAAATCAGGAACCTCACTGTTGGAGTATGTGATTGTGCTGGGAAGTGTCACATGAATCTGCTGAGAGACCTCCATGCTGTAGTTCAGATAAGAAGCTGAACATTCGGGTTTGATGCGAACTGATCCTGAAATTCACAGCCTTTGAGATCCTGCCAATCTCTCCCTCTCCCCATATGCATGTTGCAAGCAGATTTTGCTTTATGTGTTTGTAATGACAGTTGTGAAACAACACAACAATAATGGAGTATCACATGGGTCCACGGGAACTTTTGGGTTCAGGTCTCTCGGTTTTAGGGACTAAAAAAAGACTGTGAACAAAAGCCTAAAAACTGAACCAGTTTCAATGTTCTCTGTATTAATCCCTTCCTATAAAAGTCACAAAATGTATCAAACTAACTGCATTTAAAATCCCCCTGCTGTCATCTGTCACACAGCTTATTTGAAAAGTCAGCCCCTGCAAAGTTGTATTCCCCACTCCAGTGTTTGAATTTATGGAGTTGATACTTGCTGATGAGTTCAGAGTTAGAAAGGTGCACCCCCTAAAGGGGAAGCATGAAGGTCTGATGCTTGGCTTATGAAAATTAGGAGTGTTGAGGGTCTGCTGAATACAAATAAAAAATTACAAGCTGCAAAGTTTCAAATGAACATCCTCCCATTCCTCAGAAAAACTTATTCCTTCCTTTGATTTCAGGATTACAGACAGCTGGGGTCTTTTTTGTAGCTATGCAAAGAACCTTCTGCACTACGCTGGCAGTAGGCACGGACCTGAAATTAAAACCCAAAGCCCATGAACATTCATTTGCAGACCTCTGTCAGCACAGAGGGAGATTCTTACTTTGGGACATCAATGGATGAACTGTGCCCCTGCAGACAAATACAGGCACACTGCAAAGGCTGGTCTCTCTAACACCCAGAATTTCTCTCAGAAATGATTTCTCTTTATTCTCACCTGATTAATCCCAGGCTACACTCTTCAGGCTCATCCCCATTTGCAAGACAAGCAGAACAACAGCAATCATTTGTTCTCGTTATAAAATAAATTCTTGATGGTAACTTATAAACTAAATGGTGATTTGTTCCCCATCATTAATAAATTATTCTGGAGAAGAACTCTCTACAAGTCCAAATTATTTTGAAACTCCTGCAAAGTTGTCTAACAGTTGATGACAGTTTATGTATATATATATATATATATACATACATACACATAATTGTACCTTTTCAAAACTGAGTGCTAGGTCTTCAGACAGTGTGTAGTACCTACACCTGTAGGTCCCGACATTTCAGTAGGGACACAGAATGCAGCATTTCTGGAAATGAGGGCCAAAGTGGTCACACCAAAGAGAAGCAATTACAGCTAAAGCTTGAAATCTGAAACACTCAAGATTTGGCTTCTGAAATTCAACATATTCCTTCAATTAAATATTTAATAACTATGACTATAAAAAGCCTATGTAGATCTCAAAGTAAAGTATTATACTCTCTGGTGAAAGAGCAGGTCAGGGCTAGAGCCAACAGAAGGCAGCTGCTCTGATGCAGCATGTCACAGCTAATCATACAAACCACCCCTCTGTTTTCTGTGTTGCAGGAAAGAACACATCTACTGCCGTATGAAGAGGCAGACTGCTGAAAATTTGGGGTTGGCTACAAATTTGTGAAGCAGTAGCAGTAAATAATTTCTACTTTGGCAGTTTCAGAATGCTTTTTTATATAAAAATCAAACCCAAACACATACTTGACTCCAGAAGAGCCCTAGATCGTACTTTTATAGAAGTATATAATAATAAGTCAAAACAGAAACTAAAAGCACATCCTGGCAATAAATACTTTAAGACTCCATTAGAAACCCAAAAGGTCACATCTGATACACGAAAAAGTCAAATTATCTAGGCTGACATTTACAACTAATTTGAACTGACATTAGCATGAAAAATACAATTTTACTGCAAGAAGTAGTTTTACCTATAAGTTTAAATGTGCCTTTTAAGAATTAATGCTGAAAACAAAGCCCTGAAAAACATCTGCAGCCCTGCCAATTCCATTTCGTATTTTATAGCAAAGCAAGGTGAAGCAGACAATTAGCAGAAGGTTTCAGCCCCTCATTAGCAAGCAGAACCTAATAGGAAGAGGGGAACAAAACCACACCACCCTATGAGCTCTGATGAGCAGACTACGGGCTCGATGCAGCTGTGAGATATTCAGACACCCATTACCATGCAACCAGCTTATCCACGGATGTGAGCAAATACCAGGAGCTGATTTTGCAACACACACACAGTGGCGAGCCGAAGCATCCATGCGCCTCTCCAGGCAATAACAGAGCCCTCTGCCTGCCTTCTTGCTGTTCACTAGGAAAGAGAGACAGACCGTGCACAAAGCAGCCGATTTGCATTCCGTGGACTTACTTCAACTGTCGAGGTTCGCAGTCAACTCCCGGCAGCAGGAGCCTCGCTGCCTGCCGCACGTCATCGCTGTCCACCGAGAAACTGCGGCGGTGCCCCGCGTGAGCCACGGCAACCCGTATCCACTCCATCAGGGGAGGCAGCACAATGAACGGCCTGGGAAAACACACAGACATCAATGCTACAGTACACTGCCATCAAAATAACAGGTAGAGAGAAAGGGACAGCAGGGGAGTGCATGTGTGTGTGCGTGCATATACATGTGTGAGAATGTACGTATATATATCTATGGAAAGAGAGAGAGAGAAGGGAACAAGCAAAATGAAAGAATGGGAGAGCAAACCAGCTCAGCAATTTTCAAGTAGGTCTAAATCAAGATGTCTCATTGTCTCCAGAGCAGGGTTATTTGAAGAGTGAGACTTATGAGCCACCCTCATTTATGGGGCTTCTGTGAGGTCAGTGCACCCGGCCTGGCAAGCCCTCCTTCCCCTCCTGCCATCCTTCACATAATGTAATGCCCCCAAAAAGGCAGGAGCCTGGCACAGGACTGTGTCCTGCTCTGGCTGACATGCTGGCCTGAGTACACTCCCCTGTCACTTGACAATAGGGACAGGAGAATGAACCCAGGCAGAGAGAGAGGATGCCCTCATCCCAAAATGCCAGGGATGGAGAGGAGATGTCCAAGGAAGTCTCCAGCATCTCCTGCTGATGCAACATGCAACTTGTGCTTATCCCTGAAAGCAGAGGACTTTGCAGCTGATGTGAAGGTTATCTGTGAGCCAGGTCAGAAATCAGACTGCTTCATTTCACTCTCAGGAATATCAAACCACTACACTTTTGGGTGCCAGCTGTTCTGCCAACTGAGCAAAAATATACAAAACCAACTCCTGAAGTGAATGGTGGGACCATGGTCTGGACCATGTCCCTGCCTTGAACGAAGTCTGGGCACTCTCAGAGACACCTGGCCAGCACTGTGTCCCAGTGAGAGCTGCACAAGCCTTAGATGAAGCATGCAGCACACAGTTTGCTCCATCTCTGCTAAAGATTGTTAATGAACCAAGAAAAAAATGCCAAACCTTAAATAAGAACCTTAGCGTCAACTTAGCTTCAACTCCTACTTCAGAGATAAAACTAATAAAACAGCTGCAGCTGAACACCTTGAAGGTCACTGCAAGTCTCTTGCTTGCCTTTCCTTCTGTGGTCCCTTTTCATGGAGGAAGGAAAAAAAAGTCTGCATTAGATGCAGAGTAGGCAAATATTTTACATTTTAAATATACAGTTTTACTTCAAAAGGATCTACCCTGAGAAAAATTAGTTAAGAAGTTGTTGATTCTGGAATATCCTTTTCCTATTTATAGCTCTTTATGCATTTATTTCCCTTTTTGAAGACTTGGCTCTACATACCTCTGATATTAATATTCTTGAGGAGGGATAAGTTGTTTCAAAAGCACCAAAGGACAGAGAAGCCTTGCGGCCACTAACTTTCCCTAGGACACTGGGTTCCCAAATCTCATGGGCACTTAAATGAACAACCTCTTTTTCAAATATGACATCTTTGGCTGACTTGCCACTTTCAATGTTATCCTATTCAAACACATTGCCATCTCCTCAAGACGAGGCTGCATTTGTTTCCAAGGATTTTTGCTCTGCCCAGACCTGCCACAGCCACATAAGGAGGCAGATAAGGACAGAACATCTTCTCCCACAGCTCCTGTGAAACAATTTTCATAACCCAGCTCATTTGTCGTGAGGGTGGCAGGAGTCAGAGGAGGGAGAGTGGGGAAGCAGGGGTGTAGATGCTTCCCAGGTCATCTTGGGAGCAGAAGGGACCTCTTTTCCAGCATTAAGTAGCTGGGGACAAGTGATCAGTGGGAGTTTTTTCATCATTTGCCGAGCAAACAGTAGAAAGGGAGCTGCAATCACACTGGAAGTGTAAAACTGCATGTAGTTAGACATTACTTGGGTCTAGGAATACACTCAAAGGAAAACTCGAGGTAATGCTTTGCACAAGTGAATACAGTTTGGATCAGAAAAACAAAGATAGGCCTGTACAGATCCTTCCTATAACATCTGCAGGGGAACAGAAAAGCAGAGAGCTGTGGCTGAACAGGGGACTTGGAGGTTCATGCTTTTTCCTCCTCTTGTGGAGGGCAGAAACCCCCCAGCACAAAATCTGCCCTACCACAGCAAGGAGCAGAGCAACTAAAAATATCTACAGGAACTCAGATAAGTGCACTATAAAATTGCATTTTCCTTTCTCGGTCTTGCAAACTTCAGAGAGAAAGAGAAATAATCATGGATATTTGGTTCAATAAATCCCAAAAGGGAAGAGAATTAGTGTTCTGTAGAAGCAGGGAAATTTTCTATAAAGTCCAATTTCAGTCCTAGATGAGGATGTGAAGTTTGCTCACAATATATTCGTCCCTTTTTCCAAGGCAAAAAGAAAAATCATCACTGCATATCTCAGCATGTCAGGGAATTTGTATTTTGAGAAGAGAACCAAATATGGCTGAGTGCAATAGGTTAAAAATATCCTTCAAGGGTCTATGCATCATGTGAAGGGTATTTTTTTTTAAAAATACTGCTTGTGTGCCGAAGAAGAAAGAGGAACACAAAGTTATAAGGGTGCAATAACCCAAAAGACAATACAACATCAGCAAGAAATACTTCACTTTTCAAATGGCACTGTGTGAAAATGGGTTAGGCAAATGCATCACGTCACTGGTGTACATGTTGATTTATCTCTTGTACAAAGGCAGGTAACAACCAGGAAAGTTTGATAATTTTGTGTTCCAGGCCAGACAGAGAGAAAGTAATCCACCTAGTTATATGTCTTAATTAAACTAAGGTAACCATTGTAGCAATGTGCTGGACTTGATTCTGCCTGAAGCATACGAAAAGTCAGGAGCAGCTCAACTGTTGCAGAAGCATCTTACCTGGGCTGTAGGTCCGTGAATGCTCTGACTTCTTCCTCCAGCCCATTTCTGTACCATCCTTAACTTTTAATACATGCTTCCTTCCTCTTTAATTACCTGCAGTTCAGAATTAAGCATGGACTTCAGCAATACCCCCCAAAATGATGGGTTTTGGCACTGACTTTTATTTTCCTGAGCTGACATCTAAATGGAAAAACATGCCTGATCAGGATGCAGGGAGAGGGCTCTGCACTGAGCAATTCCCATCCCACACACAAAAGCTGGGAGGTGGGGGACAGAGAGGGGAGACCAACAAAAAGCAGATCACAAAGAGTTGGACCCTTCTGGGCCCTGTCCTCCTATCCTCAGCAAGGGGGTAGCCACCTCCTCTTGGAGCGTGCCTTCTCCTACTTCATCAGAAAAGGAAATTATGAGTGCCCCCCAAAACCTTCACATCTCTGATTCCTCCTCCCACACAGCATCCCTTCCCTGTTCCCTCCTGCTGCCAAGCACTCCTCTCACATCTATTTTTGGATGGCTCAAGGACCCATAAGCTCCTGTTCCTTGAAGACATCTGCAGGTAATGGCCTGATGGCACAAGGGACAACCACTCTCCTTCCTCTCCTATCCTGGCCATGAAACGTCCTACTCCACAGCAGCTCCCTGCCAGCACTGTCCCTCTACAGCGAAGCCAACCAGCCTTCTGTACCCAATCAGACATCAAATCTGTCTTGTTTTTTGTGGGGCTCATGTATCTGGGCCACTTCAAATTACCAAATGGCTCATCAGAAAAGCAGATATTATGGGGGGAAACTAAACGTTAACGCATAATTCTCTCTAATCACACTATCTTAACCACATGAGGGGTTTGCCTAAAATCTGCACTCCCTCCAGAAACAAACACAGCCATCCTGGGCTGCCCACAATTCCCTCCCTTGCTGGCACACAGAGAGATTAAAAGTCCTGTCATGCATATGCAATAACTCAAGCTTTTTCATTAGTAGTAGTAATAGTAGCAGCGTTATTGTTATTGCTATTATTGGTAGCAGTGTACCTGTATATAAACAGGAGAAATTGTCAGATGAAAGGCCATGAGAAATATGTACCATAAAATGCAATAGGATGCTTCATTATTTTCGCATGAGTCTGTGAGGAGATGGATGAAGCTCCTGTCTGGACACTACCTGGTGCAATGCCGGAGTTGCAAAGCACCAAGGCCAGGACCCCAGCAAATCCCAGCTCCAAATACGTAAGCACTGGCCCTGGTTCTTCACTGTTCCTACCATCTTTGCAGTGTTCAGACGCTCTGCTGGCTACCGACCAGCTTCACAGTTCAACTTCTGCCCAGTCCTTCAAGAACAGGGCCACTATATACAACTACTCCCTTCTGACTTCCCAGCAGCTGGAGGGAACAGTTTCCCCCCCTTCCCAGTCACTTCTTCTCCCATATAGAGAATAATCCACCTTTTTAGAGGTACTCCCTTACCAGAAAGCAGTACATATCTTGTTTCACTCCCTTTTCCCAGTTTCCACTTGTGAGTGTGATGTGACTCCACAATTCTTTTTGCCAGATGATGAGTGTCCCAAACTGGGAGCCATTGCCTGTCACCTCCTCTGTCCTGCAGACTTAAACTGCCTTCCTGATGGCACACTCATTACATTCCAACATTCCTCAGCCAAGTTCAGTCCTCCTGTAGGGCTGGGGCTCACAGACCCTAGCCAGACCACCAGTCCCTTGCTCACAGCAGAGCCTGCAGCATGCTCCAGGTACAGGAGATCAACAGAGCACGAGAGGTTCCCCAAACAATCACAGTGCTCAAAAAAAAAAAAAAAATCATTTCAAGTGCAGCACAGCAACCTCTCTATTTCCAGAGGCACTTCATACTGCTCTTTTTCAGAAATCACCAGCCTTTGCCCTGCCACATGTGCACACTCACTGCCTAAATTAAATCGAACTCCAGGGAGAAGTGTGACTTGATAGTCTGCATCACAATGATAACAGAGAAATTCCTGAGGGCTAATCCTATTCCGATGTGAATTCCCACAGCTACCTCCTGTCGTCCCCAGCTCAGTTTCACCAGCTGTGAAGTGGACACAGCTGAACAGACCCGACCTTGCTTTAATTCAGTTCAGTTGTTACAATTGCTTTGGATGGTTTCTGTTTGCAGGATCTTTTAGCTACTGAAGAGTATGGTGGTGGTGTAGGTTTTGAGTTTCTTCTCTCACTCCAGCCAAGGAGTGATGACTGCAAACCTTTGTGGCAGTGGCAGGCTAACTGCTACACACAGGTTGCTTGCTGTTTAAATTTTCAAAAGCAATCCAGTAAGATTTAAAGGTGCTTCTGAGAAGCATAAGGCTGTAGTTTTACACGTAAAACCAATCTAGAAAAAGGTAGGGAGATGCTTCTCTTTGCAGATATGAGTCAGCAACTTTAACATTGTAAAGTAAAGCTTTTTACATTTGTTTAGTTTGCTCGTGTTTTCATGGCTGGTTTTTAAAGAAAATCCCAACACATGAATTGAAAAGCCTCCTCAGTTCTGACAGATTTCATTTAGAACATATGATGGAACTATAGATGCAATGCTAGTCCATTTTTAGCATTATTGAAAGACAGAAAAGCATGTTTTTTCCAATGTATAGTACACACTTCGGATCAGTTTCTGGACTGAAAAACTCATTTATGTTTACACCATAAACTCTTTGTCTTCAGGGAGAGCAAATACAGTTATACCCCCTCCTTCGCGAGGAAGGGGGCAGCCCAGGGGTCTCGCAGAAAGCCAAACTCGCAAAGAAGTGCAGGTCGTTAATATGTATGCAGGCCACGCCCATTGCTCCACCCCCCAGAATTCCGCAGGGCTTCGGGCACTTTTCTGCTTCTCCCCTCGGACTCGCGGAGCACTGGGAAGCAAAGGGAACCGTTTCTGAGCCCCCTCTGACTCAGGAGACAACCCCCCTCCAAGAATCTGTTGGCTTCTCAGGGCTGCTGCAGCCGCGCTCCACAGCACAAACCCAGCGCCACGGCTGCCCCACCCAGACCCCAATGCGCGTGCCCATGGCATCCTGGCATGGCATCTCGGGCCACTAGGGCTGCCATGGGGCCAGGCGGGCTGCTGCAGGGCCAGGCTGCTGGCCCGCCGGGGCTGCTGCAGGGCAGTGGCTGCTGTGGGGCCCGGCTGCCAGCCCGCCACGGGGCTCTAAACGCCAGGCTTAGCCGGAGAAGCTGCGCGCCCTCCCTGTGTGCCCTCCCTGGGGGGTGGGCCCGTCCCGCCTCACAAGGAGAGCCAGCACCGCCCCTCGGCAAAGCAGAGGCACAGCACATGCGTGCTCTGGGGGACCTCGTGGACCCCGGAAGTCGGACGGCAAAAAAATTGCTTCGCTAATGGGCGAGGTCGTGAAGGAGAAGTCGCGATACAAAGAGGATTCACTGTACTTTTCTGAAGCCTTCAAAAAGCTGCTGGTCCCGATCCTTCCCAGAGATCCAGCAGTGTCAACTGATGCTCCATGCTGAGTTTATGCAGCTAGTCCATGCCAGACAGCTCCTCTGCCACTCCAGAAACCCAGATAAGGGTGATCCAAGCAGCCAGTCTCTGACAAAGCCAATTCTGCATTTTGTTCAGGCTGAAGGATCAAATCTCCTTGCTCTCACACAAGCCTCAGTGAGTCCTGCGTAGGCAGAGGGAAGGTTTACCCTTATGCTTTTGTGCACCAAGATATTGGTGCTCCAGAGTCCACACACAGATACCTGCAAATCACAGGTTTTGAACCTGCATCCAGTGTGGGAATGAGCTGTCCCTATAGTCTTTCCTGTATTAGAAACATTAAAGGCCGAGACATGAAACACAACTGAGTCTAAGTGATGACTCAGCCAACAACCACAATGAGGAAATATTTCATTGGCAGTTTTGACATCAGATTTGACACAACTGGCAGTGGCATAATCCCTGAGGAGACGCCCGCATTCAGAGTGCAGCACAGAACAGCCTAGATACTATGCTGTTCTCACAGGGCTGCACGCAATTTTCTCTATCAAAAAAATCCTATAGCCATCCCATGGACAGCATAAATCCAGCTTGATTAATCAGATGTAGAATACAACTCGAGCCTAGCAATGATATGCCAGGTAACAGCTGAGCTACAAATACTGCCTGAACTATTAGCGGATTTATGTAAGGATGTATTGGGATTTCTCTTCAGAGGTTCCCAGTCAAATCAACCCTGGTCTTAACTTGGATTTCAGCAAGGCTATGGCTTTACTATGTGAAGTTTCCAATTAAACAGTAGGTAAAAATAGAGTTACATGGGACTATGGGCATACTAGCACGTCAAGCATGTGTAATCCCTTCTGCACATACAAGTTCATTCAGGTTTCATAGCAGGGCTTCCATATTCCCAGTGCTTTGCCTGTTTTTCATTAGTATTCCCCACCACTCCCTCCACTTTCTGCTGGCATTTGCTGGAGATGGCCCTACCCATGGAGTTTGTACTACATAAAAATTTAAATCAGAGACATATTTCCCTAGTTATTTTCTTACCAAAATTGTTCTATGGGTATAATCTGTATTGCAGAGATGGCTGTAGCAGTTACGAAAATGCTTTGAAAGAGTTCAAGTTATTTTATAGCAGTGGAACACCCCCCTCATTATGGGGGCTGCATCACATTAATTAGCCGGGTACACTAATAACTATTCAGAGCACAAAACAAAATTCAGATGATAACCTGAACTCTTTCCCTCCATCACAAAAAATTATACGCTACAAGTTGCACATGTATTCATGTGTAGGGCAGATACAGTCGACCCTCGAGTATTGACCCTTGAGTATCGCAGGTCCATGGGTCTCCAAGGGTACCGCAAAGCCCTCACTCCACAAAGACAGGCAGCTGATGAATATGCAAATTAGCCCCACCCACCTCCCACCTCCCTGCTCTGGAGCACTCCGCCACACTGGCCCCACGGCACAACGCATCGGCACAGCGCTACGCTGTGCCGGCAAAGCTGTTGTTGTTGGAGCTGCTGCTGTTCAAGCTGTTGCTATTGAAGGTTGGTGGGGCAGTTGGCGGGACCTGTATTCTGATACCAGTGATGAGGAAGAGGATCCTTTTGACCCTTGGCAGATACTGTGGCAGAGCAGGGATGATCGTTTCCACGACAAGCCACGTTTTCCCTGCCCTGGGCTGTGTTCAACAGCCAGCAGGGAACCCAAGCCTGATTTCCCAACAGAAACACAGCGCTGTGCTTGCAAATGGGACACACAGGCCACGGCAGCAGTGGACATTCTTTGGTGCTGTTGGGGACGCTAGACAAGGCAGAGCCCCTCTCAAAAGAGGAGAGAGATGTCCACTAGCGCCCTTGGATCTCCAGATTAAATGTGGGGGGTGAGTGAAGCAGCAGATGGAAGTAATGCTTGCCTGTGTCCCTGCGGAGTGGTAGTGGGGTCTGCGTGTGTGTGTGTGTGTGTGTGTGTGTGCCTGTTGTGCCAGAGGTATTGCAGTGTTTCCATAGAAACAGGCAAGGGGGGGTGGCAGTGGCTGCCCAGGTACTGACATAGCTCTTTGCATTGGTAACTGCGCTGCTGAGGACGCCGCCCACCCCACTCATCCTGGTGATGGGGGACCTGCCTACACCTATGTCCTGGCTTGTGTGGTGGTAGCAGCACTGTCCCACCCGCCCCCTTGTGTCCTGCTGATACCTGGGCAGGCTGTATGCGCTGCTGTCACCCCACAACAAACAGGTTCTGCCCTGTGTTATTGGCCGGGAGCTGAGCTTGGGGGAGGAGCTGGAACGCATCCCTGCTCGCAAGTGAAACCAGGCGCTGGACCCGCCCACCACCAGGATCTGGTGGGCCCCACCACAACTATTCACAAGCACAGTGCCGGGCTCTTGATGGGAAATCAGGCTTGGGTTCCCTGCCGGTTGTTGAGGACAGCCCAGGGAGGGGAAAAAGTGGCTTGTCACAAAAGCGATCATCCCCACTTCACTGCTGCATCAACCCAGGATCAAAAGGATCCTCCTCCTCCTCACCGGTATCAGAACACAGGTCCCCCACTGCCCCAACAACCTTCAACAACAATAGTTTCAACAGCAAGAGCTTCAACAACAGCTTTGCCAGCACCCCTAGTGAAGTAGCCAGTGGGATGGGTGAGGGGGCTAATTTGAATATTCATCACTGTCAGCACATGCGCAGTTGTGCATGCACCGCACAACACAGGGCTGTCTTCATGGAGAAAAAACCCGGCGAAGAAGTGAACCCGCGAGAATAGAACTGTGAAGTAATGAGGGTTTACTGTATATTTTTGTGTGTGTGTATCCATGTGAGCCTGCAAGGCAGGCAGAAGGATAAAAAACAAGCAATAATAGCCCATGGGAGTTTCCTAAGGGATTGTTCTGCATACAGGGAATAGTAGTTACAGAAAAGTGAAAAGAAGGTTAAACCCAGGCACATATTCATCAAGTCAATTAAGACTCAAGGAGAAAAGCTAATGGCTACCAGGTGGTACAAGGAGTTAATGCTCCTCCAAGGTGGAGCAGCAGAGGAAGCGCTGGAGAAAGAACTTTGCTGTCTGTGAGCAGAATTAATGGGTGGTTCTGGACCGGCTGAGCTGCTGAGCGCAGCTTCTCAATGAGTTGTTAATGGGGAACATGGCAAGTTAGGAAGTAATGAGGACTTTGTCAATACAGCTGTGGATTAAAGTGGGTAAGGAACCACTTAAGGAAAAAAACATCGCACAAATCTGCAACTACATAGTCTGTGCTTTCCGGTGCTTAAGAAATTACTTGCAATAATTTTAGAAGCATTGTAGAGGCTAAGAAGCAAAACAACCACAGAACAGATCTTTTTATTGAACTAGAAGGAGCAAGAAAGAAATAAATCTTGGCAACAGTAGCCTCATCTACAGTTCTTTCTCTTTTTTATTTTTTAATTCCCAGGAAAGCAAACGAATGAACAAACCTAAACAATCTGTGACTGCCTGAAGGTGGAGGCATTGAAGGAGCACTGCTTTTGCAGGAAACACCCAGCACAAGATAAATGGCTCCATCACATCCCAGCTGGGTGCATTAGGGAAAGGGGTCCCCACAAAGAGCTCCATCTCCTCCCTATACCTCCATGCCTGCCAAAATAGCCATCTACATGGTACCCATGGTCAGCAAAACTGCCTTGTGTTGGTGCCAAAAAAATCAGAGAGTTTCTGCTGAAGTGACCACATTGAAAGAATATGAATTTGGGGTGTGAAGGGATCACAACCATCTTATGTTTGGCATTTGTTGGCATTTAGGAAGTGGGGAATATTTTCCAGGTTTTCTGAGCAATCCTGGACACTTTCCACCTCCTCCCCATCTCTCATGAAAGCAGCTCTCCCCTCCCGTCCCCCAGAACATATAATAATTTTTCCCTTTTATTTTATGTAAAGATAAACACTATTAAAAACATACCACATTCTTATTTCTTTACCTCCATGAAGAGCAAACACAGAGAAAAGCTTTGTAAAATGAAGTGCCAGATTTATTCAAAGGTAAAAATCCCATTTTATGCATCCCTCAAGACTCTGAGGAAGGTACTGCTTTCTGAGCTGGAAAGTGCTAAGCAGGAAGCAATGCCACCATGCTGGGTTCCCCTCCCATATCCAGCCTCTGCAGAAGGACACGTAGAGCCTTTACAGTTCCCTAACTCAACCCGGTCAGAGCTGAAATCCAGGTGAGGTGGAGATGAATGGGAAGAATGAGATAGTCTCATGATGCCACCAAGCCCTGCAAGTGCTGGAAGAATTCTCTGACTGTATCCCACAACCCTCTCCAGCCTGGGCATGCACTATTAAGGAGAAGGGGGCCAGGTCAGTAGCCAGGTTGGCTTAGCAAGAGCCAAGGACAGCTTCTATTTTAAGAAAATACTGCCTACAGCCAGATCCACACTGTCCTGGCTTCTCTGCACCAGCTGGGACACATAGAGGCCAAGGATAGGGAAAGATGCCTGGACTGCCTTGCTTCCCTCTGCGCTTCTTCCAAAATAAAAGCAATTGATGTAGCTGGAGAGGGAATACAGCACATAGATACACCAAATATTCTGCGTATAAACGTGTCTTGTTTAATAAACCCATCTCTCTGCAATGCACAAAAACCCGTCATGGAAACTGAAACCATTGGAAGTAAGTCAGCACAGAAGCAAGTCACATGGACCACAAAGCATGCTTGCATATAAAAACCAGAAGATGGGAAATGGGTAGTAAGGGTCCTCAGACCACTCAAGAAAAGCTGGCTTTACCGTTCTCCTTCTGAGCAGTACAGGATGGTTACATCCAGCTGGTGAAACTCCAGAGCTCAACCGCACAGAAAGATCCAGGCTTTTACTTCACAGGGCATGGCTCCCACTCCAGCACTAAGTACTAACGCATGTTTGATCAGGCAACAGGGATGTATCTGCTCCTTCCAAAAGTGACCACAAGCTCTTGGCAATAACACTGAGTACTTGCTCTGGCCCTGACCGCACGCCACAGTTGTTAAACTGCTCTGCCAGAGGAAGACGAACTGCCAGAGTATCCAAATTAAAGCAAAGAACAATAGTTTTGAATAATCAGTATTTCAAGTGCTCTAAAGAAGAGGATTTGTGTTAAGGCAACATCAGAGAAAGGAGAATCTATTAAAGCAAATGCTCAAAAAGATTCTTCAAATATTCCTGCCATTTTCAGATATGCACAGGCAAGTCTGAAGAAGTCTTACAAAACCAGAGGCTCAGCTTTATTGACCCCTACATTCAGTCTGGTTCCAATGGCATTACTCCCACAGATGTGGACTACAGATCAGGTGAGAGTATTTTCTGATTTTTTAGATTTTTTTGTGCGTACTAACCACTCTTGGACACGAGTTAGGCCTTCCACAATAGCAAGGTTGGATGACAAATCAGGAAATTAAAAATAATTTAGAAAAAAAGAGAGCATTCTGGAGTCTTGTCATTCCCCTTCTGGTTTTTTTCATGCTTTTGAAATAACAGAACAAAAAGTGACAAACATGCTCACAGAGCGACCCAAACTTGAAAAGAAACAAAATGCCATCCAAAGGCAAATGGCAAAATTCCCAGTAACATCATTAATGCCAGAGTTTCATCTTGTATGCTCTTCTGTGACTGATACAAAAGTATTTCAATTAAGGTATCATATTATATACCATTTACAGCTACACACACAATGAGATCCTCAAATGCTGCTTTTGAGATACAGACTTCATACTGAAACAGTAACCAAGCCCCATATGCACAGCTCTTGGGGCAGACGTGCAGATAAGTTTGGCTTACACGTACACCCTAATACATACATTGGGATGTAAATGTGGAGCCCAGCTTGGCAAATAACCTTGCATCTGCATCACCATAATATCCATCCTAAAAATTAATAACCATCATTTTCCAAGCAAGCTGCTCCTCTCATCTCTGTCCTGGGGATGCCTAGTTTAGGGCACAGAAGAGCAGCAGAGAAATAGCAGGGTGTGCCCAACACACAGTTGGAGATCTGTGTTACCAGGGGGTGTGTTGGGCTTTTAACTGAAGATGGATTTATTTTCTTGGTCAGCTATCTGTCCCAGCTGCTTTCTGCAGTACCTTGGCGCAGAGGTGCCCTGAGCTGGGCTCCTGCCTCCCAGTTCCAGTGGCATCTCCTTCTCACCCTACATCAGACCCTGAGTCAGGGAAGTGCCCCAGGTGTGCCTCCCCTGCCCTGGCCATCCCCAGCACAGGGGCAACAGCAGCACAGCTGGAACTTGCCACACCCCTGGCGGTGCAGCCCCAAGCTTACCCCTGTGTCTGGGTACTGGGTGTGGCTGGAGCACAGTATCATTAATGACTTCTCCTTTCTACACACTACTCCATTCATTTTCTACTTCCCCAATCACGGCCGTTGAGCCCTATTAACACGCAGGAAAAAACCCACATTTAAACCCAAACCTGCTAGGCCAGAAATAGAAGTTCTCATTTTCTTTTCCAAAACACAGAATAGCTGAGCAACAACGAAAGGAAAAGGAAATCTTCCCAAGTGCGCATCTGGAACCAATTTGCTGTATGTAGCCACTGGGTGTCACTTTTGATATATATTGGTTCAGCCACGCAGTAGTTCAGTGAAAGAAACAGATTTCAAAGAGGTGATCCTAAACCAAACCAGACTGCTCCAGCCTCTCGTGCGCAAGCTGTAATTAGCAATTAGCCAGCCGGGCTGATTTATGAACAAAACATCTTCACCACAACATTTAGCAGTGGCTCTTACCTCTCAGTCTGCAGCGTGACTTTTGACGGCTCCACATTGGGGTTTTCCCACTCCATCTGTGGACAGTGCATGAAGTAGCAAAGGGTGTATAGTGCCTCTGGCTCCCAGTAGAATGATCCCTGCTTCTGGTGCATTGGTGTCCCATTCCCGTGCTGCTTGGCATTGAGTGGCTGGAGGTGGTGCATCGCTCGAGACACCAGGTCACCTGGAAAAAAGCAAAAGCTGGGTAAATGCCAGGCTTTTCAGCTGCCTCTCCCGAGTCTGCAAACAGAAAGGCACGTTGGGTTGATTTTTCCTTCCATTTAACCTCATGTATTCAAACAGTAGAGGGTAGGACAGGATCCTGTGTGTTGCACACCAGCAGACTGAACTTTGCCTGAGGGTTTGCATGGTGTGGTGTGAAGACAAGCCCACAAAGGCCTGCAGGAGATGTGTTTCTCCAAATACGGTGTGTGGGCAGCATTAGGCTGGCCCATCTCAGCACACCAGAAGGTGATATGCCAAGGCAAGGACCACAGCACCGCTAACTACAGGCAGCCTTTGAAAGATACCAAAAGCCCATAGCCCCAAAAACTGACCAGGGGGGACAATGCAGAGCAGCACCAGAAGCTACAAGCTCATGGTCAGAGAGTGACAGGGAAATCCAATCAAAAACGTGCAACTAAAATTACAATTTGTAAGCACAGGCTAGGCCTGGAAAACCTTGTGTTAGCAGAAAACCAAAAGCTGTGAAGTAGGTTTAACCCAGGCCCTCAGGTTCCCAGAGCACAGAAGACAGCCAAAGAGGAAGATGCTCATCATCTCCCCTGTGCTGACCTGGCTTGGGCCACTTCCTCGCAGGGCAGATATGAGAATTCAGCCACAACATGTGGACTGGAATCAGCAAATCCAGCAAGTAAGATTAGCAGGCAAATATATGGGCAGGCAGCAGTGAGTCTCTTAGCACAACACTGATTGTAACTAATTAACTAAAGCATCTCCCTCTGAGGCAGTGAATTCTACCTTTGTTGACTAGTGACCACTCTATCAAAGGCAGGGAAACAATTGTGGTTATAAACTGCCTGTTTTCACATGTTCAAATCACTCTGAGAGTGCTTCTGGGGGAAATAATGATCTCGAATCAAATCAGTTGGTTTGTTTTAAATGAAAATCTGAGCAAGAGCCCTTTGGGCCATTCTTGAGCTATACAAAAGTGAGTGATGAAGAAAAGAGGACATAATTTTCCAGTGTTAAGAAGAAGTCATGCACTTTCTCATATTTGCTTTTCCCAAGTGACCACTGAGCACTGAAACTTGGAAGGAAAAGTTTAAAATGTACACCAAGGTAGGAATGTAAAACCTGAGTAACCTTAAAGGAGAACCAATATGACTGTGCACAGCAGAGCTACAGGTTTTTGTGAAGTCCCACCCCGTGAACACAGCACATCCCCTCTCTCCAGCCTAACTCACACAGAAAATGTTGCTGCTGCTGTGATAATGTGTACCCAGGAGAGTAGAAATGTCTCAGAGAAAAATCTCAGCCCAGTCCTCCAAAAATGTAGCCTTAAAATCATGAAGAGAAGAAAACCACTGGCGTGAGGAAACTGCCAAGTCCATGATTTCAGGGTTTTGACACGATTTTTTGCTGCACTCTGCAATATTCTTCTGATTCAAAGCTTTTATTTAAAAACAGTTTCTTTTCCCTCTGCCAGGAAATTGGCATGACAGGACCAATCTTTCAGTCTTGCATGCTTATAATTTCCAAGAGAAACTGTGCATGCAGAAAGTGTGCTGGATCAGGTCTGCAGCAGAAACAGATGAAATCCACTTTAGCACAGTGGTAAGTGTCCCCACCTGGCGTGTGGGAGACCTGGGTTCAATTCCCACCAGGGAGACAGTGTTAAGAGTTGGACTCGATGATCCTTGTGGGTCCCTTCCAACTCAGAATATTCTGTGATTCTGTGATGTGCCACTGAGATGACTTCCCAGTCCTGCACAAAATTATCTGCAGGCAAGCAGAAGAAGCGGGAAATCTTGGGACTCCCTTCACTCAGCTCACTCTAGTCACAGCAGATGTGCACTGCCAAGTCTAGCACAGGCCAATTTAACTGCTAGCAGACTTGTTGATAGTAAATTCCTCTCTTTTTTCTCCAGAAGGTCAAAAAATTGCATAGAAGTCCTGGCTGCAACATCCAGCTTTAACAATAATAGCAAAGGCAGATGAAAAAGCACTAAATTCAGCCTTTTCAGACCCAAGCCTGAAGAATTTCAGACTACAGCACTGAAGTATGTGGTTAAAGTTAAGCACATGGCCAGTCTTACTTCAGTGGATTGAGAGCAGTCACCACAGAATGCCTCTAACTTCTGTACTGAAAGATGAATAAAAATCAAGACGCAATTTAGTCCTAGATTCTGGCAGCGGCATTACTTCATCTCACTCCTCCCTGAGTGCTGGGGTGATGTAACTTCAATGACACATCCAGGACCAGAAGAAGCTGCACAATAAATAAGGAAGGAAAGCAGCAGCAAGAGTGACATGGGCAGGGCAAGCAGCTGAGCCTCTCTACTGATGGATGGAAGGCTGCCAGAACTTTTAAGCCTTGCTAAATGGCAAAACTCCTATCCATATCAATAGGATCAGGAGTACACCCTTTTATTCTGTATTTCCTCAACTCCTTCTAAAGAAACCCAAATCAACTCATACCATGAAACCTGAATTAATGCTTTTTATGTTTAAGCTTCATTTAATTACATTATACCAAGAACTATCTGCTTAGATCTTGCTCTTGCCTTTGTCCTGCTATCTCTGGTCACATTCGAAATAATTTCTACATTAAAAGTTATAATAACATTTCTTTGTCAGAGTCAACTCAAAGCTTAAATAATCAATACCTGTAAAGCATTGAGCTTCACAGGGAATGGTAAGTACACATAAAAAGCTGCATTATGATATTGGTACCCAACAGGCAGCGCACTGGAGGCAGGACAGGAATCGCTGTTCTATTTTATTCCACAGTGTAACCTCAAACAATCCAATACATGCCCTAGTGCCCTTTGCCTCCTCCAGCTGCATCCAGTTACAGTGCAAATTCCTCAGGGCAGAGACTGTGCCTTAGCATATCTGTGCTCCAGGATCAGTGCCAAGGAGGCACAAGGAAGCTGACAGGCGCACGCACACACTGTATGGTAGCACTTAGGCAAACTGTGTAAAATGTACCATACTGCAACATATTGTTCTAGGTGCTTGTGTGTTGTTTTCAATCCTTACCAGGTTTTGCTCCTTCTATCATTCCTTGCTAATACACTTGCACAGAGAAATAAGCCCTCTCCATCAGGTCCTGCTACCCCTTCATCAGTTTGTGTTAACTATCTCTGTTCTTCAGAGCTGTGCTTAGCACAGAAAGGCTCTGCAAGGGGAGGCTACCTGCTTGCAGCACTGCTGGCTCTTCTGCATCATTTTTTTCCCTGAAAATATGTCTCAGCTGTATCAACGGAACAGATCTGAAAGGCCAACAAATTCCTGAGTGCATCAATTCCAAATAAAACACATCAAAAATAAAAATCCCAGCAGCTCTGTTGACCTTGTAACTATATGGATGAGGTTTCCGAGGGCTCTGGCATCATGACCCGAGGGGCTCTGCAGGGATCCTTGCCTTGCTCTCCACTGAGCAAATTCTCGCCCTGTACCTCCGCCTGAAGAACAGACTGGGGAGCTAATCTGCCTGACAAGAGACCTTGCCAATTTTATTTTGTTTTAAAATTAAACTAAATGAAAACTTCCGTAATTTATGCAACATAAGCCAAGCAAGCCAACGCACAAACTGCTCTGCAGGCAGGGCCAGGGAGATGAAGACACCACATTGTGCAGAGTAAACAGAAGAAAAAATAAAAAGAACAGCAAACTGGGGGGACATTTGAGGACATTTTTGTTGCTGAAACTGGGAAGCCACAACTAGAGGACAGGCGCCCCAAAGGCAACAAAGGCAGCATCAGGCCTCAGGCTGCCACTGCCTTGCAGCCTTGATTCTGGATGGGGAAGGGCTCCTGGAATGTGGCTCCACACTGGAACTTGTCAGCCCAGAGGAGAAGTGCCGTGCCTTGCACACTGGCTACCAAAAGCCCACAAAACCATCCCTACACCACACTGTGGAGAGCTGCCACTGCAGCTGCCAGCATTTCATCCTCTCCATGACTAAAGCAGGGCTCACCCATTGTTGCTGCTGTCAGTTCAGCACAGTCTGTCAGCGCAAGGTCTACATACATTTGATTTAAGGACTGAAAATATTACGTAATGCTCATGTTTTGACACAGGCCTGGTTTAGGGCAGTACTGAATATTTAAGGAACAGCTTCACTGACTTCAAGCCAAAGATACGTGACAGGAAAAGTGAAGCTCCCATCTGTATGGGGGTGGTTTACCACATACAACGACATACAGTATGCAAGTGGGCAGCTTGAGCCCTCTCTGCAGTGACCAGTGAAGTCTATTCTTCTACTGTGTTTGGCTTCAGTAAAAGGTATTATCACTGCTTTTACTGTTTTAGAGCTTAATGTTTAAGGAGTAACACATCTGTTTCCAATTTTGTAATGGTGGGGGGCACAGGGGAAGCAAAAGGAGAAGGAAGACTGAAAATGACAGATGCCCAATGCCCATGTCTGAGAAGCTTCCTGTGGGATTTTTTTGATCTGTCATGATGGACCTGATCATGCAATCCTGCCTGCTAGAAGCAGGCTAACTACTTTCAGAGAGATAAACTTCCACAGCCAAAATAATCCAGATGAGCGTTTCCCTGAGGTGTCAACCCAAGGTAAATGACACTGGACCAATTCTTACACAGCTGCTCCCTATGACACCTACCTCGAGTTTTTCTTGTTCCAAAAACATGTTCTGAAACTACCAGAACAACTTAACAATGATATTTTTGCACACTAGAAACAAACTATACAGGTTTTTTACCTCTGTCTTTCCTTCAAAACCCAGGGGTGAGAGGAGGATCTATGTCCATCACAGCTCTTTTCTCACCTGATGTCCTGGTAGGGCACTGTGTGAAGCAGAAGGCCATGTTTCTGGTGTAACAGCATCCTGCAGGCAGCACCTGTGAGTTTGATAATGCCAGTGTGGTCCCTGCTCTCCATGACTCCACAGCCCGTGCTTGGGCATACTTATAGCAGCAGTGTTCCTGCTTTGCTGTGCTCCCTGGGTGAATATTTTCTCCTGCAAAGAGGGGGCCAGAACCATAGACTGGAGTTCTGCCTGTTTTTCAGAGCCCTTAACATCTTCCTGTGTCCTGTCCAGACCATGAAAAGAAGGAAGATGAAACAGGGAGCTGCCAACTTCACGTCACGGTCAATAGTTTCCAAGTCTGCCTCACTTACATGCATGTGAGCCAGGTGCAAAACTCATTTTCTTGACCTGGATTCATTTTTCACTTCAATATAAAAGCCTTAGATCTACGGTTTTGCTCATGACCAGCTCTGGGAAAACTGTAACAAAAACTTGATTATAACCCTGAGAATAAACCATGGTCTATTTAATCTCACTGCTACCAGGTAGAGACAGCCACTCTGCATCCTTCCCCAAATGTAGCTAAGTGTCTTTCCCTTACAAATTCTGTGACTATGTCCCTGTTGCCTCTGGTTTCTGCAGCAAAATGATGCATTCCTACAGTTCACCCCAGCATACACCTATAAATGCACTGATGCAGGTGAACATGAGTCAATGAACTGTGTGTCCTGTACACAGCCAGGTGCCTCCAGCCATCGCTCAGTCAGCTGCCTGAGATATCCCGACACTCAATTTCAGCTGTGCTGTTTGTCCATGTTCCTCTGCCTCCAGTGGTACAACAACCTCTCTGTTTCCAAAATCAGCTGAGCAAAAACTGTATGAGCAAAACCCATCCTCAAGTGATTTACTGGATTCCCTCTACCACTAGCTCAAGACAACTCATCTATACCAGGAAAAGAGGGCGCACAGAGCTAGGGTGGCTGCACACTAGAAAGTGTTTAAAATATATTTCACCGTGTTCATGCTCTTAGCACAAAGTATCTTCAAACAAAGTTAAAACGTTCTTGGCACACAGAATATTTCTAGAGCCAGCTGCCTCAGGCTATGCGTGTGCTTGGGGTGCTGTAACCCACACTCAGCAGGGCATCCCACATGCAGAGACCATCCCAGCCCTGCCATCCCTGCACTGTGCCCCCGTGTGAATCTGGCACCCCAGGCAACCTTTTCTCCTAACAGCCATTCATCTCTCCCACAGAAGAGCAAAAGAAGGAACTGTGGTCCCAAACTCAGAGGACAGGACTTGGATATGAGCAGCCCATTTCCTGGCAGTGGCTTCCCTGTGGCCTCCCACAGACTGTTTAACCTTTCCATCTTCAATTATCCCACCATCACAAGAAGCTTCTATTTATATTACAGAGTAAGTGTTTGCATGCAATTTAGTGTTTGCAAAGCCTTTGAAGACTGATAAATTAGGGACTGGCTATATCCCATAAAAAAGCCACAACAATAATTAAACCTTCTCAAGTTCACATACCTATTATAACAACACTTTTACATTCAAAATCTCCAATCCAACATGGCAAGCGTGATGTTTGTGTTTGATTCCCCTTAAGCCACATCAACTTCAAATAAAACAAGCATTGACTTGGGTGAGCTATTCATGTACCAAGCTAATGCAGAGCCTTCCCTCTGCAGACCACCACTGCATAATGAACCACTGTTCCCGGATTTTCTTTGGCGTGACACAAACCCATGCCCACCAACTCTGAATTTAAGAGCCCATCATGGCTGAGCAGACTAGCTGAAGAGTGCTCACCCTGGCCTGGCCAATTACCTGTGCTCTGCACAGCAAGGATAGGAAGGATGCAAACCTAATGAAACGAAAATGCTGTTTGAATCCCAAGTGTGTTGTGATGCAGAGGGGAACAGGAGTCTGTACCACAAAGGTGATGTACATTGGGGAGTTCTGAGCCAATAAATACATTGATGTTTCAGGGAAGGCTGGTGGAGAGTTGGTGCTCCAGTATCCTCCACCCAACACAATAATGTTTTTAGCCTCTAACCGTTGCACCTGAGGGGGTTTAAACACAGGAGGTAGAAGCCTTGGAGGAACAAAACCAGCCTGGGCTCCCCCCACAAGGCAGGCAATGGGTGCTGAGTCTCACCCATGGGGAGACCCGAGGAGCCCACAGAGGAGCACTGACAGCAGATGGGGACCCAGACAAACAATAGCTGTGGTGGTTCAGCCCCTGTAACCCAAGATAGAAATCCACTCCTGTGGCCAGCACGGCAAAGGGAAGATAAAGGCTGAGTAGGGTGTAGACTGTATTTTCAAATTATCCTCTCTCATGCTTTGCTTCAACTGATAAATAAATGTATTGAATTATGGTTTATGATAGTGAGTATCTCGGGGGAAAGATAAGAAAAGCATGATACTGTTTGGGGCTACTAAATAACCCACAACCATTCCTGTGCAGACATAGAAGGCCAAGGGAGGTTGTGGTCCATCACACAGACAGGGCTGCAAGGGGAACGGGGTAGCAAGCATCTAGCCCTTAATGGAGGCAAAAAATTACCCAGCATTTAAGAACCGCATTAATCTGTCTTGTGTTCTCTGTTGAGGAGCATCTCAACAACTTCTCTTTTTAATGTTTACACACGGAGCACACCATGTGAGGAATTGCCAACTAGAGGCCCAGGAAGCAGTGGGACAGCAAGAAGCTAGAGATCGAGTGCAGTAACCCAGTGGAGGGCCATTAAAAACTGGGAAAAGCATCAATGTACCTGGAGAGGTGACACACAGGCTGTCAGCTCCCTACACTGAAGGGAATACTACCACCTGAATTGCATTGAATCTCATACCTCTGCTTAGCTCAGCACCGTACTACATGAACCAAACCATTCACAGGGCATAAGCTCTGGTCTTTCTCTACAGTGATGCCTATTCTGAGAAATATATCTGACTAACAGGGCTTTTGTTCTGGCAGTAAATAAGCAGAGCACTTATGACAACACTCTTTCAGATGTCACCCTTCCAGCAAGCACCTTTACCCTGGCATTTGCTTTTAAGCCTAGGTTTAACCTCTTATTTAGAGCACATGAATCAATTTGTAGGGCTCCTACAGTGCTCCTTCCTGTTGGCTGCAGAGAATTGAGACTAGATAAAAAGGCAAGGGGGGGGGGGAATGCCGACTTTCATCATCTCCTCAGCTGGAGCTGTGAGGAGAAATGAAAAACAGTATCAGTATGTGCAATCACATTCCTACTTACACTTGAGCAGTAACCCTACCTTTCATCCCGAAAAGCATGCCAAGATCTACTGGGAGGCTGTCAATTTAGAAATATATACATTCAGCACTGCAGAAGCAAAGAGAGGATGATGTGGAAGGAAGAGGGGATGAAGGGTGGTATTTTTCCAGTGGCAAAAAAGAAAACCTTGCTGAGACCTGAATGGTGACAGGGAGGAAATACCAGCCTGAACATCACATCTGGTAACTGCCCTCAGTTAAACACCATTCAAAAGCAAAAAACCCCTGAGATCAGCAGTATTCAGTTGCATTTGCATTTTCAGATTATCATGGTTTAAAACTGATTATTCAATGTGGTTAACACTCAAGAGTAATACCACCACCAGCCACAGTGGCTTGCACAAGCCTGGGGTGGCAAAATTCTCAGCCAGGAAAGCCAAAGCAGACCGCAGTCAAAGAAAGCCCCAAACAGTTTTCTGCTCTAACCTGAAGACATATGTGAAAACACACTTTGGATTATATCCTAAGCCATGGTTTATCCCTCTGAGATGCTTGAGAGACACAACGTTCTACAGCCCTATGCACACAACTAAGCCCAGGGCGGTTGTCCCAGCTTGGCCATACACTAACACCTTATGGTCTTTACCCCAAGGCAATGAGGGAGGAGTATTTACTGGTGCCAGGATTGGTGCCCAGTGTGCCTTAAGGCTCTGCTCTTCCTTCTTATGACCTATGTGCACACACAAGAGGAAGAAGGTCCTCCTCCATCCAGCAAAACAGCAATGACCTTCAGCTGTTAGCCTCATCCCTTCTGCATTTGGTCTCCAAGCCAGCAACAGTATTTTTAGATGGTTGATGAATAGGTGTCTTGGAGCATTATGCAGTCAAACATAAATGTTTCTGGATTGCAAACATACATATAAAGTAGTTATGAAAAATACTGAAAAGGTCAACACACAGTATCACGGGATCTCTCCACAGTCAAGGCTGTCCCCCATGTTCCTGTCTTTTTCTATTCAGTCTACTTACTTCTCCCCAAATGAAGGGGGAAGAAATCTAGAAGAATCCCAAAAACTTTAAGAAAAAAAGTCAAACAGATCTACTCACATTCTCCTTTAGGTCTGGTATTAGAAATACGGGAAACTTCAAGAAAAAAAAAAAGGGAAAAAATGGGAAAAAAATGTCCTGTCAAGTATTTTCTCTAAGGTTCAGTAGTGAAATACTGTGAGGCTACTGCTTAAAATCCTATTATTTTTGCTGTGCTTCAGTTCTTCACAATGTTCTCTATATAATAAGAATTTCAAATGAAATTACATTATTTTAAAAGACACTGTAGTAGGCAATTACAATTCCTGAATACTAAATGCCAATATAACATAGGCCAGATTTATTGTTGTTTATTACCTTTGTGCCATGTTCATTATATTTTAATGAATAAGGTTTCACATTAATTTTTTAAGCCTTTGCCTTGGAATCACGCAGTACTTCTGTAACTGAGGTGCAGAATTAGGTGTCTATTTACATTTTCCTCCTAAGTCCTGAAGAAGAAGCCTTCCTTTGATTTTTTTCCCCAAGTCAGCAACAACTCTTCTTCCTATTTTCAGGACAGCACCCTAAGGCCAGCAGCACTACCTCACCTGGCCACTTCCAGCCAGGGCAGGGCCGTCCCAGCAAGGGCGAGAACCTGTTGCCGCCTAAGCCTGGGAGATGAAAGCAGAACACCAGGCAAGCAGGGTTTGGTGGGGATCAGAGCAGCATCCATGAATCTTGTACCTGTCTGGCCATGAGGACTCCCCAAGGGCATCCTGGGTTGATCCTTTCATTTGCATCATTCCCAGAGGGTCCTGCCTTCCCTGTCTGCCAGGCTACCTTTCTCAAATTTTCTCCTGCCCACTGTCACCCCTCAGGGAGATGCAGCTCACCCAAATGTTTTTTTTCTACTACACTGACACAACACATGAAAAAACAAAAGGGAGCAGGCACATGACGACCATCAAGAGTAGAGCAAGGTGAAGGTACCACACAATGCACATCTTTCCACCTTGTGGATTTATTTTTCACCTGGGACAGACGTGAAGAAATTAAGATGACGTGAGCTGAAATGCAGGTGCTGGGCAGAAAACAGGCCCCATTTGCCCGCTGTCGTCTTTCAGGGGGTGGTTTGGACTTCCCAATCTAAAGGCCTCCAGCAGCTCAACAGCTGGCCACACTGCTGAATGCAAGGATGCTAAACTAAGAGCAGGAGAAGCCTTTACTCTGCCTGCGGGCACTTGTTAATTCTAGGTGTTCTGCGTACTTGCAATAGTTTAATTATTAATGTCAATAAACTATAGGAAATCTCATTCAATTAGAATTGCTTTTTAAAATATTTTTTTCCTGAGATAAAATTAAATTGCTTTATTGCAAGATCAGTCTTTGCCCTTGTTTTTTGTGCTCTTTTGAAGATAGCGGAAATTAAGTCCTGGCTCCTGGGATATTGCAAGCCAATGGGACACTGCAGATACACACCTGGGAACTGCCTGCTCTGTTGGTTTGCAGGCCAAGTTTATGCCTTTGTCCCTCACTTCTCCTCCTCCGCTTCACAAGTACTATCCTCTTAATTTCCTCCTATCCAGAGAATCTCCCTCATCATCTTTATTCACGCCCACAGGAGCAGGGGCTTTTCTGTATCTAATCCTTCCCTCATACCTCACTTTCTCCATGCCAATGCTTGCCATATCCTCTTTGCCACAACACCACTTCTAAAGCTCTCCATCCCCCTCATACCACCAAGGCAACAATAAATCCTCCTTTGCCTACTCCCTCCCTGCCTTTATGATCCACAGGTGCTCCCCCCAGCATCTCCCCACTGCCCTGCATTTCTGCCCCCATGCTGCGGTTCCCCATCTGTGCTCCAGAGGTTCTGCTCTCACCTCTGGCTCACAGCCACTGCTGATGTCAGAGACAGATACATGAGCACAGAACAAAGAGCAAACCTACTTGTATCCCTTCGCCCCTTCCTTTTCCTTCTGTTTCATGATTTTTCCTCCAAATTCAGAGGGGTTTGCCCACCAACATGCTGCACCTCCCTCCATGTTTCACAGCTCAGTTTTGAACTCTGCACCGGCACTGCTCCACAGCACGGACTTCTACTCAGTTGAGCATATCCAGCCTTGCAAGCCTTGCCAATTACTGCTCCTCCCACTGCTGCTTTCCTGACATGCATCTGCATGCAGCGGCCAGGGAGGATCCCTCAGTTGACTGGAGGGCTTTTTGGAGGAACATGAGCCTGCTGGAGGTGCCAACTTCTCCCGACAGCTGCATCTAACTCCCACTGATGTGCTCTGTTCTTCGAACTGGCCACCCTGAAGAGTGTTTTACCTGTGTTTGCAGTCAACAGATGAACAGAAAGCAAACCCTACCAAGCAATCATTTGAATCTAAGGTAGGATGCTTAGAGATGATAAAGATGATAGAGATTCCTGGAAATCAGATTTTAAAAGTCGCCGTGTGTGCGTGCTCTCTAACTGAGGAGTTTGGCTTCTTGGGTTGTGTACAAAGGTCTAAGAAAGATCCACCCACCCGGAGGTATCCACAAATTACTTATTTATTAACATCCAACCATATATACTTTAAGAAAGAGAGTTGTATCGTGCATAATTTAGTTGGCACACAGACAGTACTGTTGTGTGTTTCATGCGTGTGAAATAAATGAGTGTAAATTACTTAATTTGAATAACGCCAAACACCTGATTCCAGAGACAGAGCAGCATTTCACACTAAGGCATGTAAGTGCTCTTGGCTTGTTGATGTTTCACCAGAGCAAATTAAAATTAGCAAGCTGAAAACACAAATTCATCTTGTGGCTTGTAGACAAACATCCATGATGCATAACAGCATGAAACTGAACCACAATGAAATGATGGAGCTACAGAAGATACTTGCATTGCTACAGAAAGTGCAAAAAAAATGAATGTCAGATCCTTAAGCATGTGCTTTATGATGCTGGTAACACACAATTCAGTAGTAAGAACAATGGTAAATCAGGTGGCCTGTATCCTTCATGGATTTGAGTATTTTTTCATTTCTCCTCAAAATTTCATAACAGATCTCAGGAAAAAAAGTACTTGACAGTATTTCTCACAAACCTCAGAAAAAAACCCCACCTCTTTTTTGTCTCTTTCAGTTCTCCCATACATACCTTCCTATATCTAACTAGACCATAACAATGTGTTTGAGACGCTTCTCTTTTAATAAAAAAAAAGTTTAAATAAAGCACTGCTGGTAATTTATTTCCATGTCACATGGGATTTGTCTCCTACTATTTATTTGTGCCAAGAGCAGAGTTTTTTGACAAATATCACAGATTCCCATATTTTTCAAAAAGTGTTTTGATTAATAACAAATAATTTATCTTCCAGGAGTAAATTGCTCTGGTGCAGGTTTGAGTTGTGAGACTTTCCTCTTCTAGAACTGGAGAAGGAAAGGCAGGTGAAGGATCTTCTCTAACACATGTAGAATTAGCTCTGCCTTAAGCATGTGACCATATTTCATTTACTTATTGCAAGTTTCAGCTTTTTAGCTGCCCATCATAAAACAGACATCCCAGTGAAATGAGACAGGACACCAATACAACAGACATTTGCAAGTCTGACCAAGCTGTGAGGTGCTCTCAAATACAACATAGGGAAGATGAAATAAAGCATCTTTCACCCTTAAAAATGAAAGCAGTGTATGCAAACAAGCCATAGGCATTGCTATGAGTCTGCAAGCCTTCTTTCCTCCTATGGCTTCAACTTCCAAACTAAACATGGAGTATAAACACAGATAGATCTGCCCCATCTCCTTCAACATCACATACACCCCTTCATCCCTCCACTGCAGAACAAAGCAAGACAATTGGTTTTGCTTTACTTGGAGGAAAGAAACGCAAACATAAAGCCTTGTACTTACTGAGTTCAGCAATGCTCCCCACACGCGTAGCGAGTAAAGACTGCTCGATGGTCCTTAGCTCTGACTGGCTGAACATCTGCACCTCCCCAGGTTTGTTTGACCTTTGCTGGTCTTTGTGAAGGTTCAAGCTGTCCGGCAGGCAGAGAACACCTACAGTGGATAAACAGAAAGGAGAAGTTTGATGTCATTTCAGCCAGTACGGGTGACTTTGATGCCACCATCACATCGTTTTGGGGACATTCCAAGACATTCCAGCCTGTGTGCGCAGAACTCAAAGACAACCAACATCTGTAACTCAATAGCACAGATGACTCATGTAGAAGTGACCCTTGTCAGCTCTTCTGAATATCCTCAAGTCAATTATGTAGTCACCTGGGGATACAGTTAAACCCCTTCCACCACGAGGAAAGGGACAGGCCAAAGGTGTCACGAAACATTAAACTCGCAAAGAACTGCAGGTCGTTAATATGCATGCAGGCCACACCCATTGCTCCACTCCCCGGAACTCCGGAGCTCTGCGGACAATTCTTTGCTCCTTCCCGTAGTCTGTCTCGGCACAGGCGAGCAAAGAGAACCATTTCTGAGTGGCTGCTGTGACCGCAGCCCAAACCCCGCTCCGCTCTTCCCCCAGCCCCCCGGTCTGACCCCGGTGGTAACGCCGACCCCAGGGGACCCACGCCAAGCCCGCACGTGCTCGCCCCGCCTCCGCAGCGGGTAAGGNCAGAAAATCCTAGGAGGATTGCCCAAGGAGAAGTTCAAGAGGGTTCTAAAGAAGCCTCCTAGCAACTACTCCAAACCTATACAAAATCATTAGAAAATTATATCTAACTGTATCTCAGAATTCTAAAAATTGGCTTTAAAGTTATGTATGAGATAGACAATGCATTTACAGAATTTCTTGTAAGGGGAATTCCACTGTCAACTGCCAAAATAAAGGACAGCTTCAAGATGCTAGAAGTGTCATTGATGGGCTGATTGAATTTCTTTTGTAAATACAGCTCCTGGCAATTGAACTGCTTGGGCACCTAAAGCCTATTATGCAGAAGCCCTTAGAGCAGTGAATTTTTACAGCGCAGGGCAAAAGTAAAGCTACTGACATAAAATGATTTACATACACATTCATTCAGGCACAAAAGTCACTTTCTGCCATGACATCTAAAACCCTCGGGAATAGATAGAGGGCATATATTTATTTATCAAAATCATTGTCATGCTGAAAAATAGAACTTATTTACAAAAGCAAACACTGCATTACCATCATTGGGTAACAGATGTATTGGTCCAGCCTGGAGTGCAAGTTCTCCTCCCTTCTCACAGTCTGGGAACAGTCAACTATGGCTATGCTCTTCACAGCATCACTTTTCTAATTCCTCTGGGACACACACCCAAGAGTGTGGAGACCCACTTGAGGCAGTGGAATTAGGTATTTTTTCAGTTAGTTTTTACTATTTCCTTTTAAGCACAGAGAGATTTGCAAAATACATTAAGGAAGAGGTACATATTTGCTGTTTTTCTTCAAGGCAAGAATTTACTTAGTTTCCCAGCTCAGTAAATATATGATGTCTAACTCTACTGACCAACAATTCTGCCAATAGGTATAACACTGGAGGGCCAGGGCAGAATGGCAACCTTACCCTGTTTATCTCAGTTATGAAACAGCCCCACAAATATCCCTCCTTGGAGTACTGAATGACCAGACATTTCACCTGAGAGGACGTGCTTCTCAGACATCTTGTTAGCTTCATCAAACTGCTTTGGATTCCCCCCTCACATCTATTTTCCCTTCCCTGCAAACAGGTCAGTCTACAAGTTATATTTGCAGCACCTAAAGACACCCATCCTGGCAGGAGAGAGGTGACACAGAATCACAGAATATTATGAGTTGGAAGGGACAGGTTCAATGAGTCTATTCAAAAGAAAAAGCAGGGGCATACACTGGGAAACCCAAGACCAAAAGTCTCATCCACCATGGCCATGAGACAGCAACCTTAACCAGGATCATTCTCTGAACACAGCAGCAGCACCAGAACAAAACCCCTAATAGCCTGTTTGGATGCTGGAGATAAAGAAGCAAGAACAGATGGTAATTCCCAACCCTGGCACCAGTCCCAGGGTTGTAACAACACCATGAATGTGTGGAAGGTCATGAGAGTAACATGACTCATGAGGAACACTCTGGAGACAAAGAGCAGGACATCTGACACAGCAAAAGGGAGGAAAGAATTCAAAGCAGAAAGGTAAGGAATGAAAAATCGTAACAGCTTATCAAAAAAGTTCTTCAAATTCTCCTGCCATCGTTCAGTGGCTGACTTGCATAAACATTGGCGCACTGATCGGCGTTTATATTCTGTGGATGTACAGAGCTCAGGAAGTACAACACCTGGATTTAAAATGCAAGCTTGGTTGCATATTTTAGTAAGTACTCCCTTGGAAATCTTTGTGATTTTTTTTAGATTACTCTTTATAACTGTAGTGGATAGAAATTAAGACAAAATTGGAAGAGCCTTCCCTGCAGAAAACAGATGAGAAAATGATCTAATATTCTAAGAGATTTCTAAAAACAAGAAATTGAGCATAAAGAGCTTTATGGCATCTTTTAAAAATGAATTGGATAATTCTTCTGTGAAAACACACTTTAAGTGTGGAAAAAAATACTGGTTTATGATAACTTTACAAATAAAATGAAAATGGTTTAAAATTATAATATGTACAGAAGGTAATTCTCCAAGTGATTTATGCAGTGGGATACAGACATTTTATTCTCTACTTTGCCTATGACTGTTCTCACAGCCGGGCCTTTTCCTCTCAAATAGCCCTGATGATTAATTACTCTGTTCTTTAGCAAGGGGGAACATATTCTTAGGTTCTTGGATGGAAAAGCGCAAATGAAATGCAAAATGTGCCATTGTTAGAAAACGTAACAAATTACAGGATGTGTCATGCCAAAGGGCTTCACTTGGGTTGGAAATTAGCAAAGGCACACAATAGTCAAGCATCTGATACTCATATGCCAGTTTCAAAACTACAATTGACCACAGCCAGTGGCCAGTGGGGTGACGGAAGATTTGTTTATAGTAACTCATAATTTTGTTGGATCAAATGTAGTTTTCATGAGTATGGAAAAAGGGAATTCTATGGTTTGGGCATGCAACTTTACCATTCTTCTAACTTCAACTATTTCCGCTCCGCCGCCCCCCCCCCCAATATTAAAGTGAATAAAATTACTTTTTAGAAGAAAAACTCACTCTCTTTTTAACAGTGTTTGATGTAAAGCTCAGTTTTTCCAGTGAAAGACTACAGCAGGGAAGAAGAGAGCATGGCAAATTGAAGGAGGAGGGGAGAAAAATAAACACTTTGTGATTATAAATATCTTTTTTATAGATAGAAACATCTAAAAAGCCACCATCAGCTTTAACTGGTTTGGCTACAGTTCAACTTCCTTATAATAATTCCTTATTATACCTAATTTCATGTCAATTGGTATTATTCACTTGCTTTTTCAGCCATGTTTTCAGTCATATTGTGTTGAACTTCAAGAACAGGTGAGGACCTCAACTTTCTGGCAGCCTGAAAACCAGGACTTTTTCTCCCTTTGCATTCTGGCTGTCCCCACCAATGCTAGCTGTCATTCCACACCAAAGATTTCTGTGTGGGATCTTCAGAAATGAACAGCAGCATCTGTCTTTTCTTGCAACCAGCACTGTTAAGTGTCCTTCTTTTCTGCATGGTTAGCGAACGCTGTGCACTTCTTTCTCCATTATTTTGTCCCTCTTCTTCCTTCAGATTCACTAGAGTGGGAATTAAGAAGTCTGTTGTCACCCAATGAAGTGGGGGCCAGACTCCCTTGGTATGTCCCTGGCTGCTTTGTGTCACACAGCAACATACAGAAGCCATACATTGCACCTCTGATTGCTATGAACTACTGGAGCAAGATAAGACAACCAAAGCCTTCAAGTGTGTTTGGATTTCGTCACTTCTTCTGATGCTTCCCCTTGTCTGTACCCTTCTTGGGACATGAATCAGTCTAGGACTTAATTTCAAGGAGACACATCCAGAATGGGGCATACCCAAAATTGCTTTATTCACTTTGCCCTTGGCCTCAAAGTACCCTAGAATCTGCCGGTCAAAGACTGAAACGCATGCATTTGAATATCAGCACAATGCCAAAAAAATTCACAGTGATGAGCTCCTAATGCTTCCCCTCCTAGATCTCTAGGGGACAAACAACATCATAGAGAAAATCCGATGCACAATTAATACACTCTACATTTTTCCTGCCCTCTGGGCTCGGCTGAAACACAAGTCAGAGCTCAGTCCCTAAGGACTTGAAAATCCCAAACCAAAGAAGGAATGTAAAAAATGACAAAGTGAAGAGTGAAAGTGCCTAAACTTATTAAAGAAGCAGTTATTTTAAACCTTCAAACTAACTCATCCAAAGAGAGGGGTACCTGGTAACTCTTTTCTAGTTTCCCCATGCGCAGTCCCACCTCTTTGAGCTTGGCTGATGCACCACTCTCCATCACAAAGCAGACTGTGGCACATAATCCTTTCAGAGCTTGCCACGCATCTGACCAATGCTGTCCTTGCAGCATGACATAAGTGTGTGTGCATCACACAAATATCCCAAACTCAGTGCCCAGCAGCAGTTCCAGTAGAGCGGTGTCTCTCCTGCAAAACAGCCTGAAGGACCTGACAGTCAAGACACACTGCAACACCGGACAACAGCCAAAAGCTCTTCCAGCTTTTCAGAGCAGAAAAAATATGGGGTGTGGAGCCCAAATCTCACCTAAATACAGAGGAATGATTAAATAAATCTAAGTTTTCTCCACTGTTCCTCAGTTAGACAGACACCTGCACTCATTTATGTACCAGCTATTGCCAAACATTTGAAGTGCTGGCACATATGGTGCCCATGCTCCAGGACCAGCAGACTTCCCTTTCTCTCAGACATAGGCTGCTGGCTTTCCATGGATCACGTATTGCTCCTGGCATTGCACAGCTATTTGCATCATTCAAAGGGAGACCAAAGGGCAAACCAGCAAAAAATAAGACAAGCAGCTGTTTGTATACCACCATGAATGAATACAACAATGTGCAAAGCAATAAAATGTCATGGCTGTTTATTTGGAACAGGCAATAAAGTTTGGGGCAATGCTGTACTGCATGCTCAAACATCCCACAGTTCAGTCCCAAGTCACCTCTGCCACCAAAAAGAGCATTTTCAACTCTGAGTTCATCTTAGGAGAAAGAGAGATCCAGAACCTAAACTAGCAGTTTGAGTTCCTGCATGTCTGAAGTTACTGCTTCAACCTTCCTCTTCTTACTCATCAAAAACATGTTTCAGTACCACTCCCATACTTAAAGCTTTTATCTGTATTTTATCTGTATTTCAAGGAGTTGGAAACATTTCATCAAGCTACTGCTTGAGCATACAGCAAAATCACCAGCACCAAATGATACTTCAACTATCCCTGATCTCAATTATCTACCTATCTATTAGCATATAATGTGATAGATTGAGGCAAGCAAGAAGTCTGCCCTGCTGATACATTCATGGGTCTGCAATGCTTAATGTTGTTCGTGTTTTAAATTCCTTGTCTCCTCCTTCTCCTCTAGTATTCAAAACTTTAAACTGGTCTAAACCCAAATGGTCTTAACTAAACAAATTTCCAATGACATTAAATTAATAAAAATGCCCACTGAACAATGCTGCATAGCTGAGGCATCCAGCAGCAACTCCATACAACTGTGTTTCCTCTGACTGAAAATATAAGTTCTGTAAGCATCATAAAATATTTTTTGCCCATTTCGCCATTCATTCCTTTGGAAAGAGTTCCAGACTTCTTTGTATCAATTTAGAGTGTAGATAGAAGCATGAAGGCTTTGTTGCTTTCATGTTATTTTTTATTAAGTGCTCCTACTTTCAAATGAAAATAATTCAGGTTTATCTTTGACCTCCTTCTTTATCTATCTAGTACATCTTAAGCCAATATATGCGTATATGTATTTGGAAAACAGTTTACATGCCCACTGCAAGGAATAGCTGGATCCTACAAGAGTTCATAGAACTTAATGTGCAGGACAGATATAATGCAAAATGCTACAGAAAACAAGCCTCAAAATGGTAGTTAACCCTGAGCTGTCCCTAATACACTATGTCCCCAGAAGTTGCAGGGGGTCGATTCCAGGCAGGTCCCACAAGTTATGAAATCCGTGAAGATACCAAACCCAGGAATATTCATTTAGCCACATATCGTACACTAGTTATGTCTGGAGGGCAGTCCTGGGAGCAAGGGTCATACTGTAGCACCTCATTAAAGTGGAGGAAGTGCCTTTTGGTACTTCCTGGCCACAGAATCTGCACAGTCGCACAACTCGCTGAAAATCCGACCGCGATTAACTAAGTATGCGAATATGCAAACCGCAAATATGCGGGGGTTCTCTGTACATGGTGTTGCATGTTATGTTGCACAAGTAAATGTTAACTAGGTGCAGACCCCACATGGTTAGTATTCTGCCATGCAGAAAAAGTCTCCTGGCCCCGTATTTTGCAATTGTGGCAGCCATGAGTATGTGAGCATGATGCACCATCCAGGTACACAGCAGATTTTGAGGGACGGTATGGGATCACCAGCACCTTGAGCTCAGCATCCCGACACCAATGCACAGCAGCTGGTGAGCCTAAATGGACACAAACTTGAACTTAGAAACCCTATGGTCTCTATTGTTCGAAATAACCTGCATCATCATTCCTGACTGGCAAGGCAGATGTAAAACACCTTGACTTCTCCTTTCAGAAAGGAGACTATGGGGAAAACTTTAAAGCTAATCATATCAGCCAGTGCTTTCAGCTAAAGGAAGATTTGGAAAACATTCAAGGCAAAGAGCACAAAGTGTCTTCTTTCCACAAATTCCAACCCAGTTAAATAATAGGGAGTGGCTTCACATGGAGAAAATGCAAAGCACTTGGGAAAGCCAGGTGGTGAGATAGTTTCCAGAACTGGAGTCTTAAAGTTGGCAGAGGAGCAGCGAAAATGAGGAAGGGTGGAAGAGGCACAGCAATCAGATGCAAGAGACTAAAAAGGACACAACTTTGTGTGTCTTTAACACCACCATCCAAAGATACTAATAGGCTTTATCAGCTTTACACTTTTCCTCAAGACACTGGCATTATGGAGATACGGTAATATTTATGCCTAATTCATAGATAAAGTAAAAGTAAAGCATTAGAAAGTTTAGTAACTAATTTCAGGTGAAATAAGAAATGTCAAGAGAAAACAGAAAATGCCCAGAAGTCCTTTAGCTATGCATTTTAACCACAAGACATCACCCTGTCACTCCTGGAAAAAAATCAGCAGAAGCACAAATGAATAACGCTTAAAAATTAAATAACTGAGAGTCCAACTAAATCATCCAAAGCAAGGAGTGTTTCTCTGAGATATCAGAGCACATGCTACAGGAAGATGATACGTATAATAGAATTATATTACGACATATGATTGTGACATCTTTTCTTGTAACCAAGTTTCTTGGCACAACATATTCTACTTAACTGAGACATCCTCCTTATTAGGTAGTTTTCACCTAATGATAATGAGTGGCAATCACTGCTGCTTAAAATGGCATACAAGTAACAACAATTCAACTAAATTAGGATATATTCTGCCGGCACCAAGCAGTTAAATGGTGCACAACCAAGTGGAACGCAGGATGGATTTGATTGTTTAGGCCATATGTATTACAAAACAAAGAAGAATCAGAGTATTAGATCCCCCTAAGCATAGAAACTGAGCTCCCAAATCACCAACTACAGCTTTACACTTATTTTTCTTAGGATATAGGGAAAAGAAAATCTTGTGGTTCCAAAATCAATTGCTAAACTTCAAAATCCTCGAAACTACAACAAGAGAAAGAATGGAGATCCATCTCCTCATGTTTATCCCAAGGTCTCTCCCAGTTTCCTGAAGTGGTCTTTGTGGTACTGCCATTGGGCAAGCAGCAAAAGATGCTGCATTCCAGTGAGCATCCATGGGCTGGGCAAACACCACATGTGATGCAATAGCTGTATCCCCCTCCTGTTCCCCAGTGAGGAGACTGATGTGCACTGTACACTTTCACCTACCTGTGATTTTCACCACTGCTCTCCCTGTTGGCCATGAAGGGGCTTTTTATCAACTTCACAGTAGGAAAACTGCACAACAGCACACTCTGCTCAGTCACACTGTTCCACTGTCACAGTGACCATGAAAGCTTCACTGTGAGTTGTGATTTTTTTGGCAGAGAGATGTTAGAGCTGACACAGCGTATTTATTTCATGTTGAGTACCCATCAGTTTGAGGCTACCCTGATCTAAGCTATGCTGCCCTGGAACTAGTGATGTGTAAGAGAAAGGGTTTCTATCACTCTTTGACAGGAGGCATCCAGATTAAAAAATAATTAAGTTAAAAAATGCCATATCATTTTCCTTATCTGATACATGCAAATAAATATAATATATGCAGCCTCCAGTGTCTGGACCCAAGACATAGCTGAGAGGTCATGGGGAATCTGAAGGAAGGAAACAGCATGATGAATGTGTTGGCAGTACCAGCAAGTGAGAAAGCTCAGAGAAATGTGGATTTAACGGTATCCAGTCTAACCACAAGATGCCTCTTGCAGCAAGATGGAAGTCACATACTCAAGAAAGAAAGGATATGCTCTGGTATAAGCATGGACTCTTGAATGCATAGGAGTATTAACTTGTGTAAAAGTGGGTTTGGTTGAAAACAAGCACAATTCCCTATAAGACTGAGAATTTGAAGAAGGTCTAAGCCTTTGAGTCACCAAAAATGACTAAGAATACATTAATGGATTTTATTTTATAGAAAAATATCTGTCAGCTGATAGCAGCAGAGCGAGAGGATTCGGTGATTCATAGCTTAATATGCTTTCCCAGAGCCTGTAATTTCCTTCATTCATTACTATCATCCCCCTGAAATGCCCAGCCATGACAGAAGACTTCCCCTTCAGCAACTGTGATGTGGGCACATCCCAAAAACCCAATAGTGCTGATATGGCATCTCTCCTAACCCAGCACAGTCTCCTCCAGCGCTTGATGCACGAAACACCAGCAGCTACTTAGGAACCATGCTACACAAGCAGTGAACTTATGGCAACGATACTGGTTTGGACTAGAGCAAAGCAATACAAAATGCCTGATACAAAAGAGCGTATTTTCCATTGCTTTCTCTGTGTGCCACCATTCCTTTGGCATAGGCACCATGCGTCAGATGCCTTTGAGGGTCAGACACATCATTTCAAAAACACTGATGCGCTTCTATTTCTGAGCAGTTGCACTAATACTGAACAATACACTTGGCAAGAATATTTGAATACCCTAAAAAACATCTCCTCCATTTTGCTTCAATATTGCAAAGATTAGTATGCTTTTTACAGGAGATGGAATTGTTTGCCAAAAATTCCTTCTTTTCTCTTTGGAACACTGTCAGCTTATACAAAACTCCATGAAAAATACAGAGCAGAGCAGACACACGGTGCTGAGACTGAGCATGGGGCACTCCCATTGTAGTTACCAGCTGCATTCTTCATATTTCATAGCTGGAAATGGGACTGAGGGGAGTGCGACCGGGCATCTGTGGTCTATGGAGCAATCACTGCCTTGCACTTGGGAGACAGTTATGTATGCAAAAGTTTATGCAAACCACCCACGCAGGTTTGCAATAAGGACAGCTTGCAATTCAAACTGCTGAAACACCTGACCATACAAGGTTGGGGTGACTGGTTGACGGGAGAATGACACCCCTTTCTGCAGAGCCAGGTGCTTTTTACTTGCTTTTCAAGTCACCTCCCCTGAACGCCAAAACCTTGGACTCTGGTGCAGGAAATACACCATAATAACAAAAAGCAGCTAAAATCATCACCATCCTTCAACTTTGAACAGCTAAGCCATCAGCCCCAGAGGTTTCTGGGAAGGTACTGGGGTATATGTTTTAATAAAATAAATATAAAACAAAAAAAATTAGTAAGTCTGCAGTCAGTAGGGCATTAAACCAAAAAACATGCATTTGGTGGCTGCAATGAAACCCCTGAGCTGGCAGAACTCTAACTGAACTAGTAAGGGTCAGAGCTCCTTGAGGACTAAGTTTTGGGTAAACTGGAGTGTGGGGAGCCCACATTAAAGGTTAAGTAATTAGGATTTCCCTTCAACTGCTTGCACAGATTAGCCACTCCACCCTCACCATGACAGCCTGTGCTTAATGAAAGTAAAGAATGATAAAACGGTTTAGAAACACAAGCTGCTGTTTACTGACTTTAGGGAAGTATCCCAAAGAACTTACTACAGCTCCCTCCCACCCTGCGACGGGAAGCACTCAGCAAACAAATCATCCCAGGAGGATAAACCCCACCTACCAATGAAGTATATGGCACAGGATTAAGGTGATCTCCTGAACTGTCTACAACCCCACAGCAGGACTTGCCCCACAGCCTCCTGCATAACCCCAGCCAGGTTTGGTACATCACTGGGGGGCCTCACCTGCAAACTCCTGAGCTCAGCAGCTGAGAGCTGTGACCTGCATGGGACCAAGATACCCATCTTCCCCCCTCAGTAAAGGTGTAACCTTCTGCCTGCAGCACGTGCCTCAATGAGGGTTTGCCATGTGTTTAAAGCCAAATATTCACCTAAAAATTTCACTGACTGTAAACCCGGGATGTGAGCCAGACAACAGTCTTTTCTAAAAGACTTTACATTCTTCCAAAATCCCACTTGGGTTACTAAATAGAAACGGCTTGTTAATAGCATGTATTTCACCATTCAGACCTTTGATATAGACACCTACAACAATAAATCAGTTCTAACCAGTAAAGGTTAACTTATATACATATCACAGAATCACAGAAT